>JAQMCX010000011.1:11274813-11318096 GCA_029814765.1 Acanthurus leucopareius | reverse complement strand
TCTGTTTTCAATACATATTTCCACTTTTTTTTCCATTTTTAAATGGAACATTACCCCCCCACCACACCCCCCCAAAAAAAAAAAAAAAAAAAAAGAAAACCTAGGACACATGACTCCGTATAAACAGAAGTGATTTTGACCTTTGCAGAAGTACAGAACCTTATAAACTTCCTGCTTTCTTTCTTATTCTTGAAAATTTTTCATTTCAAGTTGCTGACCAAAGGCTTTAGGAAATAGACTCAGAAGGGAACACATTTCTACTTATGCTTAATCAGCTAAAAATTGCAGTTCCAATTATGCGAGAGTAAAAAGCTGATGTAAAATCCATATGATTTAACAAAAAATCTGTTAAAATTATGTTTTCAAGGATATATGTAGGATTTTACAAGCTAAACTGACTGTTTATTGCAGTTGGGGCTTTTTTTTATCACAGGCACTGCAAAATGATTTCAAATGTACGTGCGAAGTTCTTCTTAAATGCTTTCAAAGGAGCTTATTTCTATAGGCAAACACATATGTGTAATGATTGGCAGCTGGCAAGTGCTGAAGTGCAGAAATATGGTTCACATATACAGTGGAGCCTTAGGGTGTTTAAAAAAAGGTTCTCCTCCACCTTTTCATGATCTAATGAGATGGTGACACTGCTGAATACAAACTGAAAAGAACCTAAATGATCAAGGGAGTACTGTTGTTGTAGTTCAGACATCACGTCAGCCTTTAATCTAAATGCCATTGAAAATCTTAAATAAATCTCTTTTATCTATTTTGTAAGAAGGATTTGGCCTCTAAAAAGATTGAAAAGTGTTTTTAATGTTAATTTGTAAATGAATGAACATGCTATATCTATGAAATATACTTTTCTGCTCTGCAGTATTTATGTATCTTTACTTCAGAACAAAGGATTCATAGATGTTGTGTTTGCTGATGGAACGTACCTTTTACATGAAGTTGCGTCATTTTGCAGTACATGAGGTTGTTTGTTTACTGACCTTGGCTCTTGACTTCTGTGACAGGTGCTTTGGGAAATGCTCACTCGTGAGATACCCTTCAAAGGCCTGGAAGGTTTACAAGTGGCCTGGCTTGTGGTTGAGAAAAATGAGGTAGTCTTATGTGCAATTACATGTTTATATACAGTATTGACTCTTGAAATTGGGCAATCATCACTATCCAGATAAATAATCAAAATAATATGTAATAATGTTAAATAGTAATAATGTAATATTGTAGTAAAAACAATAAAAATAGCTCATTAGGTTCATTTTGTGAACACATTTTCAAGATTGGTACCTTCATCTTTTGTCATTGTACTTTAAATGTCATGCCCATACATCCACCATGTCCTTGTAAATACATGGACTATGTTCCACCTTATTCTATGCGAGTCTTTTGCTTGCAAACCATGGTCTTTTTCTAACTCTAATCATGTGGTTTGGCGCCTAAACCAAACCTAACTGCAACTGTTTCACAATTCTCTATGTAACAAGAAACATTTCACAATAAAGTTGCAAACAGTGCACAAATGATGAACAAGCAAGTACTGTGTTGTCATTACTTAACAAACCTCCAACTGACTGCTAGCTTTTGCTTCATATAAACTGTGCAGATTGCAAATATAAGAGTTCCACAAATGTCTATTCTTTTAAATAAGCACCTCAGTTTTGTTCAGTTCACTCACCAGCAATTTATCCTACAAATGACCATGTTTCAGAGGTTAACCATCCCGAGTGGATGTCCTACCAGCTTTGCTGAACTCCTGAGGAAGTGCTGGGCAACAGAGCCAAAGGTGAGTATACACAAAGATACATTAGCATGCAAATTAACAGCATGTGTATGCTTTCATTCGAAACATATATTGAGAAAATATTTGTATGTCTATTTAGGAAAGGCCAGTGTTCAGGCAGATCCTCTCTACATTGGAGTCCATGTCTAATGACAGCCAACTTCCTCAACAGTGTAACTCTTTCCTAAACAACAAGGCTGAATGGAGGTAATGAGATCAACCATTCTTCAGGCCCAGTAAATGTATTTATAACTCTCTTTTTCCACCAGTATACTGCCGCAGCCTAAGGAAATGTGCAACTGTTTTCAAAGAATGATGTGTAAATGTAGCTAATGGGGGCCATGAAATAATAAAGAAAAGACTTGAGATTATGCATATAGATCTTTAATAATTACACTGATAGCTACATAAAGGCATGAAAACCTCCAAAGAATCATCCATCTGGATATACTTCCTCTCTTTACCCATAAGGCCCTAAAAATAATCACCATCTTTTTCAAGTAGAAGTGTTTAATTGGGTTGTATGAGCAGCTGGAGGTTTGGTGATGTTCAGCACAGCCTGAGTCTCAGCTGTTACTTTATTCTCTGTCTGCCTCTCTGCGGGGCTTGTCGGTGCTCTGAGGTTTTTCCTCAGAAGTTGTGCTGGTGGTTTCGTGTCCGGGCAGCCATCTGCAGGTGGAGCAGGTTGGAGTGAATCGTACTGATGGGAAACAGAAACTAAAAATGTGTGGCATAGAAAGATGCATTTGTTGTAGCTCAAGAGGTTTGACACTGTAAGCTTAGCTGGCTGAAAACCGAAGGAGATGCTTGTGAGTGATCAGAACAGGAGGTAGCTGAACCATTAAGGGCAAAGAGATATCATTTTGACCTCAGAGCAGTGAGATCTTAGGCTGCATACTCTCAGTTAGCTGATTTAAGAAAAGATAAAGCACATAGTGCAGACATATAATGTAGTGCCTGGTGTTATACTGTTGCTTGTTTGGTTTCAGATAAAACAGTTTCTACAAGGTTGAGGTGCTGGTGCTGTAAAGGCTGTTAAAAAGAGCAACAGTTCAGGGGTACAGCTTTTTTTTTACTCTCAGGGTTATTGACAGAGTTACAAAGTTGGAATCCAATGCTATGCTAGCAGCACAGTAAAATAGATAATGAAGTGCTATGAGCTAAATGCGTAAATTAGCATGTTTACACGTTCACATTGACTATATAAACAGACTGATGTTTACCAGGCAATTTTACAGTGTTTACAATTCAACTTTAATGTGTGTTTAGTGCCAATTAGCATGCTAGCAAAGTACAGCTAAGGCTTCAAGGAGAATTGTATGTTTTGCAGATATTTTGTCATGAACTAAAGTATTGGACCTCTTACAGTTTATGCGTAGTTTATATTCAATCTAAGTGTACTAGGTAAGTTATTATACTTCATCCTGATGTTGGCATGAATGAGCATAAACATGTGGTGACAGCTCAAACATTTTGAGCAGTACAGCAGACAGCCTGAGGGAATTAAACGGCCATCCAGCTCCTCCTAAACACTTGCTGTTAAGCTGTTCTTATTTGATTTTTTTTTGTTTTTTGTCAAAGCTAAATTAGCAATAATTTGTTTGTGGCAAATTTGCCTAATTGTTCGGCAGTTTTTCTATCACATCCGCTCTTATCAGTTTGTATACTGGCAAAAAAAATGGTATTTTGTTAGTTAACCTGTCGCGCCAGAACCATCTGAAAAGTCATTGTCAACAAGTGAAACAGGGCTGGAACTCCCCAATGAAAGATAGCCTCAAGTGGCCATTCAGAGTACTGCAGTTTTTAAAAACTTATACATTGACTTCATTTTCTATCCCTCCATTTGCTGCTTGGCTCAAACAGAGTCTAGGGGCTGTTTGGCCATTCTCTGACACCTCTAATAAGAGGCCTAATAACCAATTTTTACAAGGCTGTGTTTATGGGGATTTTGCCAGAGGACCTCATGATCATAAAAAAGAGAAAGATTTAGCAAATATCTCAGTGCAACAATACAGGAATTAAAATCAAATGACTGACTAAGAGCAGCAAAAACATGAGTGTGTACACAGTATAGGGGATGATGGAGAACAGGACAGGACTAAATGGAGGTATAAAACCAGCTGACTGTGTTTTACACCGTTTTATCCTCACAGTTACTGTTTCATGTCAAATCCAGTATCCTTCTACTTCCAGAATGAACACAAGGATTAAATGGTACACACTCGCTGTAGTGGTTGCAGTGTTTTAAAACCACTAAATTAATATCTTGTGTTGTGTGAAATCACCAAAAGTCAATATAAAGTGTGTCACAAGTTATATATCAAACACGTGAAACTGAACAGTGGTGACCTGTTACTCTCAACCAGACGAGTTTGGTCATAAAGAATAGGAGGAAATTTGTCATTGCCTCACTCCTGTTGCAACTGTTTGGATAAAACAGTCTCAAAAAGGTTTATGACATCTGAATTTGACATTGACAAATATTCGACAACTAAGTTGAGCAAGAGATGAAATGCGCTTGAGGAGGTGAAGTACTAGGAGGAGTAAGGATGGAATTTCCTGCCTCAGCTACAAGTGTTTACGTGTGGGAACTGAGTGTTTGTCGGGCTGAAGCTCAGTGTGTATTTCCACACCACTGTGCAACCCTGACTGCTGGGTAAAACAAACTTCCCTGGTGTGAAGTGAACACGAGACATTGTTCTTGGTATTCAAACCTGCAGATGTAGACTAATCTCCTTCTGACTGCAGGGCGTCACTGGGTTGTTTACAGAGGAATGTTGTTTTGTTTTATTTGATTTTATTTTAGCATGTGTCACTGCTAACTGTCCTCACACTTTAACTGTGATTAATTTTACTATTCGCTGTGTTGTTTAAAGAGTGGGGAAGTGATCACATAAAAAGACCAAAACACGGGTGGATTAGTCATTATAAACAGTTACAATGCAGCCAAACATTATTCAAATTTACTCTAGTTCATTTTAAATTTAAGCGGAAAACCCAAAGTTTCCAAAGACATCAAATATTCACATTTAAAGGTCCCATATATGTTATTTTAGCAATAACATTATCTCTCTAGTTGAATGACTTAATCCTACAGACACCATCCTGCTGCAAAACTAGTAATATATCTCCAACAAACACACTGTTTATTTCAGTTTGATCCATATGTGGATTTTTTTTTAAATCCAAAACTACAGTGCCTGGATGTTTTCAGGATAAAATATTTTCAATTGATGGTGATTTACATTTCTACAAGGAAGAAATGAGCTTACCAGAAGTCTTGTAGGAAGGTCAGGAAGTCTGAAAATACTTAGAGATGGACTTGTATGTTTTCAATTTAATCTTCTCATGGAATTTGTTGACAAAGAGAAAAATATCCATCATTTCAGGCTTTAAATGCATCTTTATCTCACATTGTTCTCCTGCTGTAAACTGCAGGTGTGAGATTGAAGCCACACTTGAGCGACTTAAGAAGCTGGAGAGAGACCTAAGTACCAAAGAGCAGGAGCTGAAGGAGCGAGAGCGGCGTCTAAAGATGTGGGAGCGCAAACTCATCGAACAGTCCAACAGCCCGGTGAGTTCCTCATTATTCTCTCTTCACCTTGGTCCACCTTCACCCTCAGGACAGACGCCACAAGCTGTCAAGCGGTCACAGGATTAGCACCTCACTTTTACACATGAATGTTTCCTCAATGGTATTTAGAGAGCGACAGAAGTCCTCTGATCTTCCTTAGGGGTGAAGTGGAAATGGGAAAGCAGTGAAATGAAAATAAAATGTGTGGAATGAGAAGTGAAGGAAAAAGCACATTATGAGAACATTATGGGGGTGTGTACTTTATCTGCAGTACTGTATTGATGTGCAGTGCAGTACATGACTGCCCAACAAGTACATTTGCATCATGATGCACAGAGTAAATATTGAATCACGAGCATCCGGCCTCTAGCTTGCTGTTCATGACTTTGTTGCTTTCTTTTGTTTGCCTGTGTTTTATTCTCCGCATGCAGAAGAAACACCAGGTTATTTTCAAGTATTTTTTTGTTTTTTCTCACTGTTTTCTGTGAACTAAATGCTGCGTTTTTTCCTTAAAGCTGTGCGTACCTGAATGCCACAGTAGTGCACAGTAAAGATACATGGCTGTCAGCAACCAAACACAGTTTCTATAGTGAATTGGAAATAGTCAGTAAACCTTTTGAATCAAGTAAATGAAAATCATTTCCTGTGTGTCCTTTCTTTTCCTGTTTTACTCCAGTGTACTGCTCTGTGAACAATCCAGTTTTCTAAATCACATCTTGGGGTCAAAATTGTCCACTTTTCTTATTTCTTTCTTATTTTGGGGTTTGAAACTGATTGCTTCCTCCCTTTTTTTTCTATCCTCTCCTTTTTTTCTTTTACCTGTGTCCCCGCTCTCCCACCTATCTCTGCCTCTCAGCTCCTCTTACCTGGGGCAAAAAAGATAAGTGCTAAGTCGTTCTATCGGTGTAAGACGGAGGAATCAAACAGTTCACAGATGTCGTGTCAGATCACAACCTCCAGTAAGGAGGAGGTGAATCTGCGGTCCATGATGACAGGCTTTGAGGACATGTTTTCCTTGGACTTTGGTCGGCCTGCCCTGCACTCCGGCATGCAGATCAACATGCAGGCCAGGCAGAACTCCTCCGTGTCGAGCTGTATTACAGAAGGACAAAAAGTCAACATGACTCTGGGGACTCTGGGATGCTTCAGGTGGTCTGACGACAGTGAATGAAGCTTTCTGATGTTCTGCGTTGCCACTGCTGCATACATCGATCTGTGATCTTACTTTATGCATTACCGGCTTTGTGGAATCATAATTCTTAATGAGCGGCTTGTTGAATCATGCAGGTTTTGGTGGTTTCAGTAATCTTCATTTCTGGAAAACAGATTTTGGCTTACCCTTTTTTTTTTTGCTTTGTTTAAATTATATTCACAATGTGCCTGTAGAAAAAGGCAATAGAGCACAGACACATCTTATAGAATATATTTGTAACCCTCCACCTATGGATATTATGGATGTCGTTTACTGTATGCCTAATGTACCAGATGTATAGTGCCATGCTGTGAAGAAAAAAGCCATGTGAGCCAAGGCCAGGCTTTTATGATGAAGTGACATTTTGCTGACATTAAGATTGGCCAATTTGTTCTGGATGTGGTAGAGTGCAGTTGTTGAGACGCAGTCTCTTACAAGGATGAGAAAGTACATGTTTTTTCCTCCGACTGACCCCAGTTCAAAACAGCAGGAGAGGGACTTTCCTGTGTGACTGTCAGCTTCATTCTCTCTTTTTACCTTTTACTTTTAAGAAGTCTTAGGCCCAAAAAGAGAAAAAAATTAGGACTAATAGTCAGAAAAATAATAATAACAAAATTTCTGCATGAGAGACCTCAAGCAGAATTCACAGTTTTTACTAGACAGGTCATTATACTGATTTAAATAGAATCATTTTCCTCCATAGACACATTTTACATACAGTATCACATCATATGTTTAACTGAATAGTAGCCTCAAGACCTGCACTTTACAGTGGAGAAAATCGTATTAGTATTAGTGTTCAGTTAGGTATTATGCTTCATCTGGGGGAAGGACATGCTTCCTTGAGCATAGCCCATTAAATTGTCCCCTTCGCTTGTTATCATCAGTCAGTCTCATGAGGATGTAATCCTCTGTATTCCTGTGTTGTTGCTCGTTAGCTTCCTGCCACGAGCTAATATTCCAATTCAAACGCTGCCTGTACTCTCCTGCCTTCAAGCCCGATACATACTGGACTAGACATAACAATTAACACAGACTCTTACGGATATTTACATTTCCCCGTGTGAAATCCAGACACTTAGATCTCTGTGAAACATCCAGCCTCCATGCTTGTTAGTCATGTCCGCCAGCTTCACCTAAAATGAGACAGCGAGCAGCTTCTTGATGTGACTTGTTTTCCTGCATCCTTCACAGATTTGTCAATAAATCAGTTTCTTCCTACTCTTTCAATCTGTCTGTCTAGATTGATTTTTTTTTTACTTTTCATATGTGAACAAATAGTGATGAAAACAATTTTTTTTCCTCAGAATTTTGTTTTACTACAATTCTTACAAAAACTTTCTTAATGGTTAGTGATACCATTTTAACATGACCATAAAATACTTTACTTCAACAGGCGTTTTTGTTTTATATTAACTTCATGCCACTTTGTAACTCAGTGTATTCCAGGTCTGGTTACTCATCATTCACTTAGTCCACATGGGGGCAGAATTGTGTGAACTAAACCTGACTCAAAGTCTTTTTCTTTTCTGCAGATTCCTCATACAAATCATAAACACAAAAAACTGTGCCCTGCGTTTTGAACTTTTGATCCAGGTACCTCTGTTAACAGCTTGCCATGGATCTCAATAGCATGGCAGCACATCGGTGAAATACAATATGCTCCTTGAAAATAGATGTTAAGTCACTCCAGGGCGACTTTGGCGGTGTCAGAGTGTTTCTGAATCTGTTTACTTCCGAACGGCAGCACTGGAGGAGGCGGAAAACGCTGCAAAGCTGAGTGGCTTTATGAGGCGACGGGCTGCACTGAAATGTATGGCAGCAACTGTCTATTGAGACCGGCATTCAGCTGATAATCTGAGCTGTTATCAGATGTCGTGGGAAGAAGACAGTGAATGGGGATTACTCATTCATTTAGTCATCTTTCCTCCAATTTTCCATTGCATTATTTCTGTCATTACACACCAGTCTCATGAGCACAATGATGAAATCTTTATTTTGGCTGACAAGTTTCTGCCTGATTACATTTAATGAGCAATAAATGATTTATCATTCAAATAGATCACGTTGGATCAGTCAGATGGACATTTCAGTTTGATATAGACCATTAGAGGCAAGTCATCTTAATCGCACAGCACAATAACCGGAAAAGTAATGGCTTTGAAAGACATGGAAAACATGGCTATTTTCCATTTTAATAACATTTGCTTAAGTCTTGTGATTTTCACATGAAGATCTGTCTATCATAAACACACACACGTTTCATACCGTCTGTATCCAACCATATTCTATCGCTGTTACTTCTGTTCGTCTTGTTTTTATGCAGTTGCTGCCCACCCTTGACATCTTCACTTGGACAGAGGAGCATGTGGTCAGTATCACTGTATTTATCCCAGAACTATTGGATTTATTTAAATCTTCACATCACATTATTTCTGTTAAAACTAATATATCACCATTTTATTCCTACAGTATTTCTGGATGCAGCAAATATTTGGTGCAGGTTTGTTCATTTACTTTTTGGAGTATGATCATCGTTAATCCAGCTGTGGCAGCTTCTGACTCTTTATTTGTTGTCAAAAAAAAACTGACTGTATGTGTTTCTTTGTTAGGGGAGGGTCCATGTGGCATGCAGCTGTATGCAGACCTGTTTAAAGAGAATCACATCACCGGAAAGAGGCTACTGCTGCTCACAGAAAACGACATGCGGGACATGGGGGTCAAGTCCAAAGGTCACGTCATTCACCTGAAGGCAAGACACATTTTGAGCATTTACCACAACTGTCTTATTTTTTTAATCCTCATGTAATTTACAGGATGAGATCTTTGCTCATTGACATTTGGAATCACAATGAATTATTTTCTCTTTGACAGAGTGAAATTGAAAAGCTCACTAATGATTATCTCGGGTTCGTCCACTTCCCACCTCTGTTGAAGGTATGGAGTTTCTCATTAAAAAACAAGGAGAGTTGTTTTTTAGGATTGGGGGGGGGTGCATATTTGAGCCTTATTCCATTCTCCTTTCGTGGCCAGGATGAGCTGGAAAAGGAAGTGGAGAAGAGGAAAACAGTCAACCTGGAGCTGGTGTTTGGGTACCACTGGAAACCAGGAACTGGGAAATCTGTAGGTTTCAAGTGAAGCACACGCACACATACACACAAACACACAAACACACAGACTGCATCAGCATATTCTACAGCCTTAAACAGCAGACGTAGTTCTGGTTTCACAAATAAATGTTATATTCACTCTGATCAGGGTGGCTCCTAATTGTTGACATCTTCAATATGCCTGTAAATATTTGAAAACTGATGCACAGAGTCGTGTTTTTGCCATGATTAAATCAGCCTCCTTGTGCTGAAGCTGTTTGCTCTGAGGAAGCATGATGATGGCTGTTATACTGACCATTGAAGGCATCACTAGACATGCATAAAACCAGACAAATAAACATTTCATTCTCAGCCATGTATCACATCCACCTCGACTTGCTCGCATCCCTTTGTTAGGGTCTCAAACTGTGGAGAAAGGGTGGCTCTTAACTTGCTGTTTGAATTTAATCAAAAATAGCCCATTTAGCCAGAAGTCATTTTCTTTTTAAAAGGCAAACGTTATTTAATCTTTCAGCTGTTCATTGTCCCATCATAAATAGTCCTCTTTCAGTGTGTTCGGCAGGGCTGAAACGAGCCTGCTAATTGCCTCCCATTTCTTCTGACATGTGGTGGTTTAGTGGGTAGAAAACACAGCAGGGAGAAGGAAACAGGAGGCTGAGAAAATGAGAGCTAATTATTTTCCCCTGCCTGGTGTCAGGTTCCGTGTCAGCCTTGTTTTTACAAACTGGAAGGTTTTTTTGCACTAAATAAAACAAACCCGCACTGCATTTTTTTCTTCGCCCCTCTTTGCTGGCGATGTCATGGAAGCAGCTGCACTTCTCAAAGACAAAATGAGGGCCTGCGATTGTGCGGCCACCATCTGACAGCCACTGAGGGTCCCCTACTAATGAGGATATCACCGTGCAGCCAAGTGAAAGGTGCTGAATTATGTATGAGTTGTCATTAGACGCACTCGGGTCCTAGGCATCATTACCAGACATTGTTTCTGCTGGAGTGATTAGACTAGCATGGACCTGGGAGCCCCGGTGCGACCGTCCAGTGCCGACACCAGGCCAGCGCGGGGCCACTGGTGTGTTTCTGAGCCAGAGGCTTGCCGAAGCTTCCCCTTTGAGCCGCTTCCAGCCCCCGGGGACGATGCAGGAGAGGGCGAAGGCTCCTCAGACGAGTGTGTTAGTGCCACTCCTCTGATGTCTTTCTCTGTGATCGCAACACAATGGATTGGCCTGTGCCATGAACCCTGTGTGGCTGAGCGGTGACCTGTGGTTTCGTGGGGATTGGCAGAATCATTACTGCTTCGTCAGCATTCAGTGTGCGGGAGAAGAGGGCTGGGGAATTGTTCACATTCGTGCCTCCTAGTGAGGATTTGATGAGTCCCGCATGCAGCAACTCATGAGGAAAACCTGCACCCTTATCACCTAAAAGCAACCACATTCCTGCTCCAACAAATTAATCCTGGATCCCACCGAGAATGAAAATATTAAATGTTTGACAAGGAATTTACTGTCTCAAAAAATATTTTCTATCACTGTCATTTATTTCTTTCTCTCAGTTTTAGTAATTTTATAAAATGTAACATTTTTCACTGAAATGTTTTTTCTCTAAATGACTTGTGTCACGACGCATTTACCCTGCTTTAGATATTACATATAAAGTGGATTCAATGTAATTCCTAATTTTTCAACCCCTCACAATTTATTCATAATTTTTTTTTTGGCATAATGTCTGTCTTCCTTCACAATATGAGGCTTTATGGTCACTACCATTAAACTACCTCTAGGTTGTGCTGTTGGTTTATATACAAGAGTGACCAAGTTCTCCACACAGAATACTGCCATTATAAACTTTTCCATGCAATCAGGTGCAGTTTTTCTGTGTACCAGACCTACATTATCTCACCATTAGATCTTTTCTTTCAAAGGACTGCAAATGGAAAATGTACATTGAACTTGATGGAGATGAAATTGCAGTAACCTACATTAAAGACATCGTCTTTAATGCCAACCGTCAGGATGTAGAAGTGCTACGTATGACTAAGGTATTGTCAGAAACACTTTCATTAAAATTTGTATTAAATGTTGTCCATTCCATGTTTTTAGCCTATACGATTGTATTTGACCTAAAGGACTGTGGTTGCTATAGTCAAATTGTTTATCAAAAAATGTCATTGCAATGCAGCCACCTTTTGTGATGGACAAATGGATTGTGGGAATACAGGAGAACCAGCGAGTGGACTACACGGTCAATTATGAGGCGAGTCATTTTAGCAGCTTTGAGCCAAAAGTGGCATCAACCATTTGAAATATGAAATGGAAAATGCATCAAGAGTGATCACAGAATACTTTGCAACGAACATAATATCCTTTTTTTGTCCCTGTATTTTGATGTGACCCTTCAGAATGACGTCAAGTCACCAAAGTCAACCAGACACAGCTGCCCAGTGATGTGGCATCTTGGTGGTGCACAGGACGAGATCAAGACTGTGGAGCTAGTCATCGAAACAACACCAGCTAACATAGACTGCAACCCCAGGAACAAGTGTTGCAGCGGTAATTGTTTTTTGATGTATTTTTTTGTATATAGTTTTTCATGCTGGACAAATAAACATAATCACTGTTGTATTTTAAAAGAATTAAATCTCAAGCAGATTTAAAAGCATTAAGTGCAGAATATGCTCCCTGTTTATATCACTGTATATCTTCTTTGTAGAAATTGATCCCAAATGGATGCACTGCGTAAGACTAAAACAGATGATGACCCAGAAACCCCTGCAGACAACTGCTGCCTTCACTAGCTCTGAAGCCCGCACTCTGCCTCAGTTCCTGTCTGCCCATGAGAGACAGGTCTTTTCTTATGCTGCAGCTGTGCGTCGCTCTCCAAACCGCGTTCATGCATCTCCTTGGACCGACTCACGCAGCTCATCGCCAACTGCCAGTCTGTCGGCCAAACTCTCCCCGCTCCATCTCGGGTCAAAGGGCAGTAGCCCATCCAGCACTACGTCAGAGAGCACCTCGGAGAGAGACCGGGAGCGGCCACTCAGTGCGGGAGCGGTGCACGACCTGCACAGGAAAAACTACTTTGGCAACACATTAACTGTGGGATGGGGGCAGGGTAGGGGTACTAGAGGTGGCTATATTCATAATAAAACCAGCAAAACCTTCCGACAGCCAGGGAGGCCACGGTCCAACAGTTACAGTGTCACACCGCAGAACCGCCCCCCCATGATACCAGGTATATTGTCTGTGACAGAAAACCCCAGTGAGGAAAGAGAGGGGGCTAAAGCCAGCGATGGAGGGTGGATCAAAGTGGAGCGACAGAAGAGATTACCACGTCAGGAGAATAAACAAGTCAGAGGTCGACAGAGGAGAGGGGGCAGGGGAGGGCGCGGCGCTGGTGGAAGAACTTAATGTGGGCTACACATGAGCTGACGGGCTCCTTGCATGCTGAACATGTCACATGCTGAAATGATTTTACATATGAATTACGTCTGCCTGCGTGCTCAAAAAAGAACTGCTTATTGTAATAGAAGCACATTGATGCCTAAGATATGTATATATGTGTGTGTGTGACCATAAGCTTTTATTTTTTAAGAAACAGGCTGCTGTCAAGTTGATAAAAATGAGGCTCAGCATGTATTTATTACCATTATTATTATTATTATTATTATTATTATTATTATAGAAATGGACAATTCAACTCTTTTTCACTTTCTTTCATTACAGTTTTTTACCAAGTGCTACATTTCTTTATAAAGAGTTCAGTTTCTTAAAACTCTAGTAGTAAACTTTTATGAAAACGCTAAGCTTGACACAAAATACATTCAGTTACCACTTCAATTCATGAATCATTTCCCATTCAAACTTAACAGACACCAAAGGTCATGCAATCACACTCTCCATTTGTCGGCTCCTTAGAGGAATTTGTCTCCTTATGGAGGCTGAAAGTTTATGACCACTAACCAAACAAACAGATATCATACTTGGAAGAAAGGAATGTTTGTTGCCTGCAGATACCTGCAAAAGATTATAAGGCTTGGATCGGGCATGCAAAAAAATTCCTGTCCAGTTGTATCACAAGAGAGGACCTTATTATTGAGTATTATTGAGAATTGATGTAAGCACATCAAGCCAAATGCATACCGAGTAAAAGGTTTACTAACACTTGTAATTTTAGATCTGTATTTTGTACATAATTAAGGGCAAAAATTGCACAAAATAAAACCTTTTAAAGCATACTGTAGCATTTCCTATTGATTTCTGTGACATACATTAAGGTAGCTTGATCTTTGCAATGAAGCCACTTTGTTCTTCTCTAATGGAATCGTGGTTTATAATAAATAAATACTTTAAAAAATAAGTAATACAGACTGTATGTTTCATGTTGTTGGTGGCGTTTATTGTCAATTTATATTAATGTTGGGGGACAAATGTCAGTGTTTTCTACGATCCTAATATGTGTATAGAAGGGTATTGGTTCGATTAGTACATTTTGGATGTAAAATTAAATACTATGCTGTGTTGAGCTGTGTGGCCATTGAGAGACCTGTGTGCAGAGTATTAAAAATAAAAAGTCCATGAGGAAATGTGATTTAGCATTTGTAAAAATCTGAGAAAAGGATATGGCAAAAAGAGTTATGATTGCATAAAAAAGACTATTTATCAGTCCAGTTACTTAAATAAACTATTTTAATGTTCTGATCCAACGTAAGATAAATGTTCTGACCTGTTTCTTCATATATATACTCGAACAGCTTGTTTAGTAAAGTGATTTGGGCACAGAAATAAATTATGATATACTGAGCCATTGTTTCGCAGCGGTGATATCAAACCAGGAGTGTAAAATTGTTGTCTGTGTCCACACCTTAGTCCTATTTTCTCTTCCTTGAAGTATTAATGATTTACACATTAAGCGGTGATCCTGTTTTGTCTTATCTTAGTATTGTTGCCAGCCTTATCTTTATTATCTTTTGTCTTAACAATTCCTTTTATTCATCTTTACTACATGAAACCCCCTTATCTTCCTGTTTTCTTTGATTTCCTTTATCGACTTTAACCCACATAAAGTGTATCTGAAATATACAGAACAATGAAGCCTCATCAAATAATTACTATGTTTGTCTGCTGTGTTTGCTTGGTCTAAAGACAAATAACTTTTTAAAATATGACCTACTTCTAAATTTGGAAATCGCTCAACATTTTACCCGCCTCGCATGCAAATTGTCTAATAAAAAATTCGCGCCACGCCGCAGTTCCTGAAGGGATCACCGCTCCCCGTTCCTGAGTAGCTTATAAATTAATTAGTTTATAAGATTTAAATATTCAGAAAAAGTATAGAACCTATTTTAGATGTTGACAACGCCGTACATATATGAATTTGACCTCTTGTATTTAACAATGGTTCTATTATTTTATTATATTATGTGACTAAGTTTTATACAGCTTTCAGGACTTTCCGGTGGCGCGGGAAATGAACAGAGTGTGGGCTGCATGCAGCTGCAGAGCCTGCATTGTTCACTGCCAAGCATAGCACGGTGTCTTTGAGTGTCTCTGGTTTTCTGAGACGAATATTACAGGAACAATGCCATCCACCCGCTCCATGGTAAGAAAAATACTTTTTATTCAACTCACTATAGCCCAGCATGCATTTTTAAAAAGTGATAATAAAATATATCGTTTTGACAACATTGCAACAGTTAGGTTCATGTTAAGATTTCTGTTATCCTCTAACGATCTTTTGCGTCAATTAACTTTTAAAAGTTTACAAACTAACAGAAATGGGTGTGATAACATATAATGTTAGTTTCATCTCGAACTAAAACACACAAAAAATATCTTTAATAGTTTTGATGTTACACGCTCTCCTTTGGAAACGTTAGCAAATGTTTATAATGGCTCGATTTTATGCAATCTTGTTTATTTTCAATGACTAATATCTAAGTCCATTATATTGAAATATTAGAGTAATTTTACTGAAACATGCATACAAACCAGTTACATTTGGCTAGATTTGCAAACAGGGGTGTGTCCTTCAGCTATATCCAAAGATTTAAAACGTTGCCACTGATTAATCAGTCACTGAGAGGAAATCAGCATTGATAGGCTAACACTTTCCTCGAATAATTTATTTAAGCAAATTTTGATCCCTGCTTTTAAACTTGAGCCTTTGCTGGTTTTAAGCTTGCGAGATAGAAGAGTTAAACTGAATTATTTAGGTTTTTGGACAAACAAGCAGTTTGGACTTGTCAGTTTGGCCTTGAGGCTTTCCTTTGACGTTTGATTTTCTTTCTTTCATTTTTCTTTTTGACCTGTTTATCAAGAAATAATCAATAATGAAAGTAATCCTTACTCAAAGCCTTACTATAAACTGTTCATAGCCCAGCAATAAAAGATCACTTACAGAAACCAAGCTGTTAGTTTATGTACTTTATGTAAATGTTAATTTAGATTTTATGTCAATACTTGTAACCCAACCTGAGTTAGTAGTCTCGAGGTCTGTTTTCTAAACTTATCTGTTATCATTCATAGAAACTGGCAGCCCAGCCTCCATCTACCAGGATGAGTTTGAGGAGCTTCCGTGGCTCGCCACTGGTTCCCATGGAGACTTCCTCGTCTTCCTCTGATGACAGCTGCGATAGCTTCGGATCTGACGGAGGCCTTGCAAATACGGTAACGATAAACTACCAAGTCTTACTATTCTTGTCCAATTGTGGTAAAAGTGAAGGGTCTTTGCAGCACCATCTGCAACTAAAGACTGTGTCTGTCTTTAGAAGAGCAGCTTAACACAGACGAGGAGGACGGCAGCGAAACCAAAGGTGTTTGATGCCACATCAGAGGAGGAAACATGCAGCGGGTTTGAGGACAATGTGATCAACAGTCAGATGAAAGCCATGGCAAGTTCAAGAAAAATACAATTGCAACATATTTTAGAAATTCATCAGAAACCACTAAATTTTCTTCTAACCAAGTTATACTTTCTTTCAGAAAGTAGACTCTGAACCACCAAGACGTGGCCGCAGGTCCAGCTTCCTGAAGGTTGCCATGACATTCCCCACCAAGAAGACGGGCAAGAAGAGGCCAGCATCTGAACCAGTGGCTCAAACTAAAGTACATGACTCAGACTCTGAGGAAGAGGAAAACTTCATGGTTAAGAGAGCCCTGAACATCAAGGAGAATAAAGAAATGGTACAGTGTGGCATATTTATTTCACATTGACAGGTACTATGAACTAAATGTTGGCCATAAGAGCCTCTGTTTTTATTGTGCTGTGTTTTCATTCATCACTTCTTTTATCTGCAGCTTGCAAAACTAATGGCAGAGCTGAACAAAGTACCTGGACTCTTCCCAAGACGGACAGCAATGTCAGCATCCACCACGGTAACATAACCTGCAGATAAATATTTAAAACTGTTCCTTCAATCTCATTTCAGCACGCAGTGCTTCATCAGTGCTCTGTGTAAACTGGTATATGAACAACTTTAGCCCCGACAGGCACCTCGGCGGTCCATGGGAACTCCAGGAGCTCGCAGGAGAAACCCAGAGCGTTTGTCCCGCCCACATACACGATCCCGCACAGTTGTGGACGGACCCCCAAGCCCAGCTCCAGAGGAGGAGCCCGAGGACAAGTTCAGCCTTATTCGCAAAAGCCGCTACTATGAGGAAGATGATGAGCCAGTAAGTCAAATCCCAAAAAGTCTCTGTGTCTTGTCTCCTCTTTTGTTGCATCTAAGACTTCTGATATGTTGACATTAATTATTATACAATTGTATCTTGTGCAGCCCCGTCGCCGTACCTTTAACGGTACCAAGGCCTACCCTCATGTAGTGCGTCCTGTGGAAGACATCACAGAGTCAGAGCTGCAGCACATCTGCAACAACGTTCGGGAAAAAGTGTACAACAGCTCCACTGTAGGTCACACAGTCAGTTTTTTTCCTGAAAGACTTCCTGCTTTTGTTTTTCAAACCATCTTGTCTGACGATGCAAACTTTTCTCTTTATTTTCAGGGAAGCACTTGTCACCAGTGCCGCCAGAAAACAACCGACACCAAAACCAACTGCCGTAACCCAGAGTGTGTCGGGGTGAGGGGTCAGTTCTGTGGCCCCTGTCTCCGTAACCGCTACGGAGAGGAGGTCCGAGATGCTCTGCTGAATCCGGTGGGTACCTAGCATACAAAATTACATTGACATTAGATTGCATGTGTGTTTGGCGGTTCTGACTTCATTTCTCGTGTCCATGGTTAGGAGTGGCAATGTCCGCCATGCAGAGGGATCTGTAACTGCAGCTTCTGTCGGGCCCGAGACGGACGCTGTGCTACGGGAGTGTTGGTTTATCTGGCTAAATATCATGGCTTTGATAATGTGCACGCCTACCTGAAAAGGTAAGAGGAGCGTTTTTAAAAATCTAGAGTGTACTATATTTACTTTTAAAAATTTAAGTCTTTTTTTTTTTTAACACCAAGGTTCTTCTTGTCTTTTCTACAGCCTGAAAAAGGAGCTTGAAGAGAGTAGCAAGTGAAGAATGATGAAAGCTGATCCTGGACCTGACTGACATGCTCCGTGACTGTTTTTACACACACACACACTCTAAGTCCAAATATTGTTCTCAGTGTTTTAAGCATTACGACATGATGCTTTTTGTTCTTGTTTGTGAAATTTCACATAGTTCTTGATTACTGACTGACATCTGGAGAAACACACAGACATTTCTCTCCAGCCTTGGACTCGCTTTTTTTTTTTTTGTTCTCCGATAAGATGTATTTTTTGCAAGTTAAAAAAAACATTTTGAAAAACAACTCAACATTTAACTGTTCACAACCCTCTGAGATCTTAAATATTTTTAGATGATTTTACTTATTTCTAGGGAGCCAGTGAGAAATTCCTTCACAAATAAGATATAAAAATCCCCCTTTCATAATGACTCAATGAATTAGCATCACAATCAGACTTGTTTAGATGATCTGCTCTATTTTACATTGTTTTAAATGTATATATTTTACACAGCCTGCCTGTTCATGAATTGGCCTCCAAGGCATCAAAGTTTGTGCCTTTTTTTCCCTCTATTTGCAAATTTATGCTTGTGTTTTTTACAAGTTGCATAGCCTTTTGTACATTTGCTCAAAGTGTTAATGTTTTTAAAAAAAAAGAAAAGAGAGAAAGGAAAAAAATGTTGTCTTCATTTGGGGTGTCCTGTGGAAATGGCCAAATGATCTGCATGCTTCTGAGGAAGTGCAGGTGGAAAGGGCATAGACTGGGGTCCACTGCCTCTCATTTCCAAACCGAGAGGAACTGTGTGATATACTACAGTGCCTGGTTAAATATCCTTCATTAGATAACTGTCACTAATGGTGTGGAAACAATTAGCACACTCTAATGGGAATCTCATACCTGTAAATCATTTTATCCTGTTAAAGCACATTCTCGCTCTGCTCCAGTCTCTTTGGCTCATTTTCTGCCTTACACTGTTAAGTAGGAATGGTTGAAGGTGCCACCAAAGTGGCAATAGAGTAATGGCTTGCATTTTCTGTTCAGAAGTGTAATACTCTCCACAAAATGACGTGGAATTAACCTTTGTGTCGTTCATCGTTGAAATGTACTTCATTCGACCTGCACCAGGACACTATGGTTATGATGCTGTTTGAAAATAATCAATGTTTGAGATTTCTTCTTTAAGGTAATGGCAGGTGGAGGTTATCTTGCAAGTACTTGTATTTATCAGGTACCTCTGAGAGGAGGAGTAGTGCTTAACTGTTAAAGAGAATATCTGTTATGGTGATAGTTGCTTTGTGCTCACTAGGTTTACTGTAAATGTTGATTAAAATGTTAATTTCTACAGAATTGTGTTATCATTTTTCTTTGATTTGACTGGCACTCTGTCCATGACAGTGGAAGCTGTAATTACTTTTACTTGAAACATGGAGGAGAAATCCAAAATGCTGTTGGCTATTGAGGATGTTAAAGGGTGTGAAGGCTAGAAATTTATTATCATTTCCAACACTGTTAGTGAGCTTCAGTCACTGTTTCTTCTGACTCCTGTTAGCAGGCTAAAAAGTTGACCCACTGAACCGCCTGCTGAAATTTTAACAAGTTAAAAATTTAGAAGGGCTTAAAAATAATTGGTTCAGTATGAATGTATCCATGCTGCTTATAAATTGTTACAATATTTAAAAAAAAATACATTAAAATTTTTCAGAGGTCAAGGTGACTTCCAACAAAATGGTATTCAATTTAAAATGCTCTAAATTAGAGATTACATGTTAGGAAAAAATAAATCTACACAATATTCTCACACTTATGAATTGCAAAACTAGTGTATGTTTGGCATATTGATTGCATGATCGATCATAACATTTAATTGATTTTCAAAAGGTTAATTGTTTCAGCACTAAAATCAGGGATGACCATAAATGGCTTCCTACCATTTCTACAACCACAAAAGAGACACTGATCAAGGTTCCATTTTGATCAATAGAAAATTTTGTGTAAGTGTGTTGACTTTATACCCCTTTAGTCTTGGTTTCATGGCTCTAAAAATAATTTACATTTTCCTAATGTCATACTAGCAAGTAAAAGCACCTTAGTTCCTGTGTTTGACTCAGGGGTCACGCCATGGCCTACTGTCCACACACAGCATGCAATGTCACTATTTTGGATCCTGCCTTTTTTTTTAAAAAAGGAAATGTACACAAGAGCCAAAACCAAGTTGTAGACAAATGTGCAAAGAGAATAATCTCACACCCTGTTTGCATGACTTACCGTCCAGACTTCAAAGTGGTGTTTCACAATCAGTTGGTCCTCTAGGTTGAGTTTTTCCATATGGTCCCGTATTATAGTTTCTACATTTTCACAAAATTACACAGAAACACACTTGATGATCTCATGATTGCTGCTCTGCTCTCCTTAAGCAAATGCATTGCTAGGCAATGACAATACCTGGAAATAAAGAAAGCCTCTCAAAAAGGACACCAGTGACAGAGACACCATGCTGTGACTCATCAGATTAGGTGATTTGAAAAGGTTCTTCAGGTTAAGGGGTCAGGGGTTCCTCCACTATTTGGTTGCGTAATCTGCTAGGTCAGAATTTTGTGTAACTCCAACAACACCTATTATAGAGTAAAAACACTCAAAATAGAGTACACGCAGGGGTGTCCCAAAGGGAGACACGGAGGCAGTGACATCAAACACGAAGCATGAATTCATCTTAAAGTATGAAATTGTTTTAAATGTGCACATAAATATGTAGATTTTTCTCTAAAGTATGGTTACTAATACATGTGATAGACATAACAACAGCCTCAGCTTGGGTGGTGCACCCCCATAGTTGCCAGAGTTTGACAGCAGAAAATCCTTATACAGTAGTAATAGTGGCATTGTAGGGGGGTACACAAGTAAATTACTGTGCTGGAAAAGGGCAAAAAAAAAACAAAAAACCCAACAACAAAAAAACCCCAAAACAAAACAGAACAGAAATGTATACAAACATTAAAAATGAAATACTTTACCAACCCATTTTTTTGACAGCAGTATTAAAAAAACAAAATAATCACCACAGTATGAATAAAACTATATGTGCACACCCCAAAAATCACATCCTAATGTGATATACATTTATTCAGATAAAAACTGTGTTAATGTATGTAGTGTTTCTTTAATAAGCATTGCTTTGAGCAGATCAATAAATGATAAGGTAAAAACATTAGCCTTCAGAGTACTACCATTACATTAAGTCACAGAGATAAGCTTCCAAATTCATTGAAAAATATTTTCTTCTAGAATAAAAAAAAAGCTGTTCATGACTTTCTTCTTAGAAGGTTGGTAACAAAGATGGTATCACTCTTATGTCTTTACAGTGAGACTGGAAATACAACCATGATTATATAAAAGAAGAAAAAGCTAGTTTGGGTTTGTCCAAGGAAACCATAAAAGTCCTTGGATTTGTTGAAAAATTACAAAAATTACGTTATTCAGTGACTTCCTGGAGTCCCCCACTGTTGCCTGGCAACCTGTGTCATGTCCATAAATATTCTGGCACGTAAACTCTGTAAAACAGGAAACCCTTGTTTTTACGCTTCAGTTTTACATGGATTAAACAAGTAAAGGTACCATGTTATCAGAGAGTTTTACAGAAGTCTGTTCGTAGGTTTTGTTACATTTGGGCAGAGGCTGGTTGTTTAGCTGTTTTTAGTCCAAATACTAAGCTAAGCTAACATTACTTACCATACTAACAATAGAATGGTGTCAGTCTTCTCATCTCTGTCACTTAGCCTAACTATTGTCAGATCAAGTCATTGAGCCATTAAAGGTCAGGCTTACCTACTGAGTCTAAAGCATGAGTGACTTAACGATTTTGTTTTTAGATTCTGTAATGCAACAACTGTTGTGTAGGCTGTATATTCCTAATTAATTCTGTAAATCCAGTGTTTAATGATTAAACAATTGATTACAAAACAGTAAATAAAATAAATATTATTGACATTGCGATATTACATAAATAGTGACAAAACAACATTAAATGAATCCCTTTATTAGATACATTTGTAGTATGTGTTAAACCTTTGTATTTTACTAATACCTTTACAATGTATGTATAATTGTTGAACATTTGTAGTACCTCCCTGTATAATTCACAGGAACACAAATTATGGTAAATAGTTAAAAAAATTCAAAGCAGTTGAACTGAAGCCTTTAAAATACAAAACATTACATTTAAGCTGAGATTTACTGCAGTGTGTCTGTATTATACAACAGGATGAAACGCTATATATAAAAATATTATTTTTAACATCATATGAGACCAGGATTTTTAGGGCTACAGTGAGAATACAACTTTTGATAAACAAACTTCTCTTTTTTCCTCCTTTTTACACTCCAAAAGGAACATTTCAAAAACTATTATTAGTATAATAAAGATGCACTTGAGAATACTAGTCCTGTATTAAATACCAATGATCATCCACTTTGGGGTGATGAATATTTAGGGAAGTAATTGTTTACAACGCTCAAGCATTGAGCTGATCTGGTAATCAGGCTATGAAATACAATATTTATTCATTAGAGCAGATTTAATGAGGCCTTGCGGCGCTAATTATGAAAACCAGTGTAGCAGTAAATGAGTAGCGCACGGTGGCGGGCTGCGGGGTACCTGTAAGGAGGGACTGGGGGTTGAAGTGCCCTGAATGCCATGGCACACTGAGCAGCAACACACAGCCCCGACTGTGGCCGTCCAGCCCACTGCTATACATCACCGGACCCGCAGACAGGTCACAGATGGGCCCCCATGTCCCCGCATGCCTTGCTCTTGTACCTCCAGGAATCAAGGCTGGATTTTCCCAAAGCATCTTAATATCCAGATGATCTGTTTTATTGCATGTCAGCAGACAACAAGGTAGAAGAAGATCTCAGGGCAGTGTTTCTTCAGGTGGACGTGCTCAGCGCAGCAAGGCTTTAAAATATTGTTCCACTGATATAGTGCCAGCCATAAAGCTGAACGGGCTGAGCGCTTATTCTGCAGTTTCTATTTGTATGCAGGTCTGGAGATATGTGGTAGGATTTCACAGCGTAATATGGGTTTTGATTGACTGATATTTTCATTATGGCTGCAGGGTAGCGTGAAGACTGTTAATTTGCTTGGGAGTCCTGCAGGTCTACAGTGATTGTAGTAGAGCCAGAAGAAAAGCTGAATAAATGAAACTCACAGGGCACAATCACAATCTGTGGGTCAAAATCAACTGATTAATTATAATTTAGAATCAATCTGTCAGGCCTCTGTAATAAACACCCTTTCAGGCTTGCTGCTTAATAACCAGCTTTACGTGGTACAAATGTAACATGGTACATTGTGGTACAGTGTTGTAAAGTAATTAGAATAAATACATAATAATAAAATGTTATGAAAGATTAAAATTAAAATAGGAGTTTTATTGACTGTTGCTACTTTTTGATGAAGCCCAGCAGGACAACTTTCAACACAAGAATCTCCCTCTGGTTCTGACCTCTACATCCCAGAAAGTGTACTGAGCAGAGTGCTGTTAAATGCACAGTGAGTGACTCTGGGTGGCAGGAGGCTTATGACATGTTCCTTTCCTCCTGTTCCAGCCTGCAAAGTGATGGAAACAGCAGTTTGGTGCAGGTGTCAGGGACATTATCAAAGAAAAGGGCTGCCTGCAGTTGCTCCATCTCACAGGAAATTGCCAACTCACCCTAACAAAGAAAGGCATAAGTGCACTTGCCGCTGCCTTCAAGGGGAGCGTGATAAGATGACATTATAAATACAGAATTGTTCATGGAGGCGGAGGGGTAGGTACATCAGGCAGCTTAACTTGACAATTCTGTTTTTCATGTGCACGTCTAAAGTCTGTATAGGTTTATCTAAAACAAAATCAACTCTTTTTTTCCACTCGGGATTCACACATTACATACTAGAACTGTAATTGTGTATTTTAAACTTTTTAAAATTCTTAAAATTGCAGCTTCACGTTGTTTAGAACTTCAGTTCCAGGGGAAGTGAGACAACTGAAAAGTGATGATGCAGAGCATATGAAAATGATGCAAATAATACATGCACATTTTATTTATTTACAGTGAGTGTGCAAAATATAGTAAATGTATACAATGCTGGTAATAATATGATGAATTTTCAGGAGTGTCTGCACATTTTGCACAATATACAATACGGTAAAAATAAGTTTTACAGGGAATTTAATTGAACAATTAATAGTACAAAAAGGAATTTCAGCACTGTCATCATCAAACAGGGTATTAAAAAAAACAAAGGGGAAATAAGCCCCCAAATTAGATGCTTCCAATGAATGCTGATGTTAAATAATGCGAGCAAACTGTAATGTAACGCTACTGCTTCTCATCATGTGGACAGATCTGTCTCCTGCTAAATAGTTCTCCATGACACCTGAGGGGGGAGCTCTAATACAGGCAACTTGCTGTACTTTATCTTCCCTCAACTTTCAACAAGTCTTAAAGAGTGGAGAAGAAAGTTAGAGGACTACTGGAGCTTTACCTCACACATTACATAAAAATGAACTCAAAGAAATAGACACTAAGAGCACAGATTTGCTGCTCTGCAAACCAGGAAACACGAGTTTATTTTAAACAAACTTTACGTCTGTGAAGAAGATGTTGCGGCCTCTGATATCTGCATCATCATAGCTCAGTGTTGAGTGATGTGACAGGAGCTATGATGACATTGCCTTCGCACAGTGTTGTGAAACTTTGCATTAAATTCTCTAAAGGAGTCCAACAGCACTCTTTGACTGTGAGAGGGGGAGGGGAGGCTGAGGGGGTAATTATGACCAAGGGAACACAGGGCTGTAATCTGTAAATCTATTCTCACCCTAAGTGAGAACTGGTACATTGGATTGATTTTATTGAGATCATACATTATAAATGGGGCATGGAGGAGCTTACAGCCTTGAGATGGTGGTGCTCACGTGCTTCATTAATTTTTACTTCATTAACTCTCTCCTTCAGACTCTTCAACGCACAATTCATTGCTGGCCATGAATCGGGGCTACAGGCAAATGGACAAGCCCGGGGACGACTTTCAACGGAGTGGATACACTGAGTAACACTGTCAAAACAAATCAGTAACACATGAAATATACATAACCTCAGATCAAATCGTATTCATGCGCGAGGTCACTTTCGAACTTGTGGCTTTACATTCAAAGAAGCATGCTCTGTGTTCATTCCAGCTACAATAAGGTGGAGTTTTCTGTATCCATTTAGCTGTCAAAAGTCATCACAGAATGGAAACAGTTGAGCAAAAAGAGTTCACCAGAAACCTTATAGGGTTTTTTTTTTGTTATTTCTGCTTTAACAAAAACAATTCCTTTATTAACAACTGTCAAAAAATGAGTGTCACTGTTGTTTTCAATATCCATCAGAGATTTAAATCTAGTGGAGAATTACAAGTTACAGAGATCCTCATCCTTGGCCACTGTATTCCTGCAGTGTGTTACCTTACCTTTATGATTGCAATAGGTGCTCTGGGAGTCGCTTTTTTGTTTCAGTGCATGAAATTTCAAAATTCCCCTGGGCCCTTTAGACTAGACCATTTGTTTAACATTATAGCCATAAACCCAACAGTATCAGTCAGTCATGAAAGCATGTGTGCGTCAACAGTGAGTAACGGCCCTCGCTGGTTTAGGAGGCAAGTGACGAGAGGCTGCTGGGAGGTAAAGAGGGATAAATAGAAGGAAGGTCGTTTTTAGTGATTGACCTATTCAGCAACAACGGGAGCGTGCGTGCATTGTTGTGAAAAATCAACAGTGGATGCAGAACTCTTGAGAAAGGTTGGACAAAGAGTTGATGACAGTGTGTTTTATGTTTTCACTGAAAGCTGCAGGCGAGAAACTGTTTGTGGCAGTGAACTTCAGCTGGACAGTTTCAGTCTCAAATCAAATGTGAGTCATTTGAAATGATTTAAATACCTTTAGAGATATTTTAGATGATGAAAAAATACCTATCATGGCAATATAATTTGTGTTTGAATTGTTTTTCTGCAAAACACTTCAGTTTCGTCAAACTTTTCTCAGAATCTATGAGGGAAAAAAAACACATTATTTCACTGAAAAGTCCTTTCTCAGCGTATGTGCGCTTTAGGTTTCTGAACCATGATTGGCAGTCCAGCTCTCATTGTGATACTGAAAAGTCGTCTCGCACATGCATGTCTTGAAGTCAGATTTAATGCAAACACAGAGGAAACTTTCCCTCTTCAGCTGATGAATTTCAAAACTTTAACTGCACTACTGTAACCCTGCACAGCGAAGGTCAAACAATTCAAATAAAATCACAATAACCAACATACATTTCTGAGGGACTTAAAGGATATTACAGATATCAGTCATGCACATGTTCTCATAAGGCACTTACATTTGGAGGATAAAATATCCATAATAGCTGAATCTGAGTCTTTTCAAATACAGCATTTGTATGAGGCTTCAAACCTGTTGTCAGACTTTTCTCCCACTGAGCATGAGAACGACACACATCAGTGAGCAGGCACTAAGTGCTTTTTCCTCTGAGGCAGCATAAACTTCTTAACATTTCAAATCTGCTACAGCAGCTGTCCTGGAGAACATTTGTGAGATCTGTTTCACCGCACATGTTGAAACGATGATTTCCTCATTACATTTGCCGTCAAACAATACCTCCAAAGCTAACAGTTGACAAAATCCAGTTAAAACATTTGGCAAAAGCTCTTAAAGGGAAGAATTAATGGGAGCAAAAGAAAAACAGCTCTGAGACAATTAGCACCAGAGACCACTCTATAATCTTAAGATTATTTTCTCCACTTAAAAGCAGCACACATGGTTTGTATTGTGGCGGGGCAGAATGAACAACACTTGAGTGGATTTGATTTGGTCTCCCTAATCTGCATTTCCTTTAACATGCCTTTCTTCTGTTTCAAAATGTCAGTGTTGATCAAATCCAGCTGGAATAGGCCAGTGTGTGTCATCCCAGTTGCAAAATCTTTCAGAAGATTTTCCCCAAGAGGATAGAATAAAGCGTTTGGTCTGAGGCGTGTTTCTAGTTGTCGCCTGTGATATTATGCAGATTGAACGTTTAGTTTTTTTTTTGTGTGTGTGTCTGTGTGTGTGTATGTTTTTATGGCCAAATCTTCAAATGAAGATGCATCTGATTAGAATCCTGACTTTAGCATGCATCAATGTTACAAAGACTTCCCAACAGCTAGAAACATTTTTATTCACTGCATCACTTAAAATATTATACATTCCCCAATATTTTCATAAAGAAAATAGTAAAATATCTGTGCAATACATATAGAGATGTCTTGCTGATGACCCAAAAAACAGACAATCTATTCTCTCTGTGTAAAATTCTGAGTTAAAATAGAGTGAAATTAATCTACAAATTATTTTTTTTCTGCAGAAGCCCCAGGGCACTTCAAAGGGCCCACAGGGGTCCCCAGACCTCACTTTGAGAACCACTATATTGGATCTGGTTAACAGAAACATCCCAAAGCTATGTTCATTTAAATAACACATTGTATTTTTGTGGATTAAAAAAAAAAAAAAACTGTAATTGCTAAATTTGAAATTTAACCCTGGGGCTGGTTGCTTAACCAAACATGCTTTGGCTGGTTAGGCTTAGTCACAGAGGAAATGTCTGGCACACAGATTGAATTTGTTCCCTCTGAAGTCAAAGGCAGGAAAACAATTAAGTGTCTGCCGCACATTTCACTGTGTACCACTTGACACAGTTTTTCACATCACTGGGGCAATTGTCTGCAGAGAGCGACGAGACAAAGCCATTACTTCCAATGTCTCAAAAAGACGGCATTGTTATTTTCTGATTTTGAAACATTTCAATTAAGCCACTGATGGAGATAATAAACATAATGGTGGGAGCCTTGCACTGTTTTCTTTTGTGCTGTCATGTACATTTTCAGGAGGGTTACTGCTGCTAAACCAGAGGTGCATCAGAGGGAGCTTTGGTCCCAGAGGTATATAGGTGTGTGTGTGTGTGTGAGTGTGTGTGTGTGTATGTGTGTGCGTGGCTATCCACCAGAGCCCCTTCCCCTCCTCAGCCTTCGTCTTTCATTCAACGCCGAGTCCTTTCAAAACAAGGTGAAGTTCAGCAAAGTTTCTCTGCAGAGATGATCAAACAGTCACATCACTAATGGCGATGGGTGACAGGGCCAGTGAATACAGATCAGCTTTAATTGTGGTGGGTCTTACTGCCACTGTCTGTCAATCTGAGCCTTTGAATTGGTGAAAATTTGCTCTGTTCATTCTGTTAAATGACGTATCCAATTAAATGCTTTAGAATTCATGATCTTCAGTCAAGGTTAAATGAAAGCAGTTACTCCTGTCAGTGAGGTGATTAAAAGCTGACTACATCAGGCACATTTTGTGCAAAAAAAAATTTAAATTTGGAACTAAAGCATGAATCTTTATTCATTATGTGCAGTCCTGCTACATAAATGTCCAGCACAGTCGCTCTTAATCACCTTGTTCATTTTAAACTCTCTCTTTAGTCCCTTTTTATTAAAAGGCATCCTGGTATTCAAATGACAGTGTTTTACATATTCAGATTAAACTGTGAACAATTCATAGAACTTTCTAAACAGCAAATTTACCTTTAAAAAAGCACCTTTTTACAAAGAAATGCAAATTCATATTTTTGGAAAAAGCAGGTTAGGACCTTCAAAGTCTGTTCCTTTTCTTGATAGCAAGCCAATTTAATATGATGCAAAATAATACTTTTGTCCCATTACCCTTTTAACAATGATTGAAGGGATACAGCAATTCCTGCCCAGTAAAACAAAGAAAAAAAGGTTTTTGACAATTGGTTTAAATGGACAAGTGCACCACAGCAAGGAAAGTAATTTTCTCTGCAGCAAGATGAATGTTGTACCAGGTTATTAATGAGCATATAATGTGCTTGTGCAAGTAAGTTTTCTGTGTCACTGTGATAAATGTGACGATGGCGGTGAGGAGCATGTTGACTAATGAGTGTTGTCCAGGGATCTGATCTCGCTGCCCACCGGGGAGAAGGCCACCGTCTAGATTTCACACATCACATGATGGTAATACCCCGAGGTCCACCAGTCAAGCTGCTTATTAAAGAATCTCCTCTGTCGTTTCCATGTTCCCTCTGACCCGTCCTGATCCAGGATCAGTGTGTACTCCATGTAAGAGAAACTTGTGTAGCCTCTTATATGATCTTATTTGCTTTGAAACAGCATAACTGGTCATATGAAGGCAAAATCAAAGTGGTCCACAGTGAGGCTGTTTGCAGCTAATGAGACAAGTAATGCTCAAACTTGTGTGTCCCTAAGTTTTTGTTTTTGTAAAAAAATATATAAAAAAATGTATTTGGAGTGCTATGTACATGGTATCATATGAGCAGATCTTAACAAGTCAGTTAACATGTATCTTTGTTTTTACATATATACACAAAAATAGGCAAATTAAACCTTTGCTTTCTGTAAAAAGAACCTTTACTAAATCTCAAATACTAAAACCTATCTGTACGGCACATACACTCAGAATTGTTTTAATCTGAAAACCTGAGATTTAATATTTACAAAAAAAACACTGATATCAATGGGTTCTTCCTTTGATCAAGTTATGTTTTCATCTCTAATACATATATTGTCAAAGTAAATGGAAGATGAAAAAAAGCGAAACGTTTTACACAGTGTGTGACATGAAAAACTGTCACCAACCCAGAATTTAATGGTAGCACTTAATGTTTCATCAAAGCACAAATATGTTGAATCTTCTCATGTCTTTATGTTATTAACATTGAAGCCTTACATTTATGAACAAATACTACTTGGTGATTATTATTAAGATCGTGTTTTGGCCTAACGTACATGGATTTGCTGCTAGAAACACAGTTAGAAATTATCCAATTGTCTTTTTAAAAAAACACTTAGTTTGGTCACAGAAATCTGTTTGGAAATTCTCATTTCTTCTCTTTAATAAAAAACCCCTCAGTTTTGGTCATCACAGACCGGCTGGAAAATGTCCTGATGGTTGTTGAAATTTCCTTTTTGAAATGGTCGACACTAATGTGGTCTCAAACACTGGTCTTCTGCTTGGCAGCTGGCATCCCCTCCAGCCTCTTGGTGAGAAAAATGAGCTCATAGAGGCCTTTATTCAAGCAGAACTACATCATGTTGATATAAACTGTTAAAACCTTGAAATACTGTGTGTGGATGGTTCAAATTTTTCTGTGGTGTGTAAACATTTTTCTGTGGTGACCAGGCTGCTGTCACACAGAGCCAATTACAGTATGGAAAACATACAAAATCATAAAAATGTGTTCGAAAGAAACATGTGATTCGAATTCACATGTTTGTGTTCACATGACACAAGAAACACAGACTCTGTAATGGAGCATAGCACAATTATGAGACACGTTCAGTCTGTCTACAGTCGGTTTTATACACAAGAGACCGATATTAAAAGAGATCATACGATCAAGGTCAGTTTGAAGAGTGTTTTGCAGCTTGTCGTAAAACTTACAAGGGAGACAGACATTAAAACCTTAAACAAAAACAACATGGAGCCTTCATAGGTTCCTCTGCATCGAGTCCTTTACTGTAGATACGTAATGGGACACAGGCCTGAGGGCCAAGATGCACATTGAATGACTGCCAAATATATAAACTAGGCTCACTCAGGGGCTCGTGGTGAATAAATAAGGCTGTGGATTACATCAAATCACTTCTCAAACCACTACTCCTGCACACCACTCCCAGTGTAGAGACCATTTAAACTCTAGAAGGGGCCAAACATCAGCAGTTGGTCTCCTTTAAACAAGTCTGACTAAAGAAGAAAAATAAATAAAGCCTCCGGCGCTCTACTTTAATGTATTCAATTAACTGGGGTCCCTCTAGAGAACTCCAGCGCACACTTGGATAAAGAGAGAGCATATCGCCTGGAGATGAATACGCTGAATGCACTCATTCTGAAGACCATGATTGGAAATCTTCCTCAACAGGTTCTTACTTAATTAAACTTCCCTTCATCTGACTTTCTGTCGCTTTCGAGGGAAAATTGGGAGAGGCGTATTGAAAGCCAGGGAAACTTTGTTCACTACTGCATGTTGTTTACAGGGCAATTCGGGCGGCTTGTAGGGCCTGTGATAACCTCCACTGTCACTGTGGAAAGTCAACTCAGCCTGAAAGAACAGAGAAGTATATAAAATCTCCAATTCAATCATAGACAATTATGTGGTGAAATGAGAGAAATTCAGCAGCCGTCAAGTCTAAGTGGGAGGGATAATTATCTGGCAGTCATTACTGCTCCCATAATAGCATTTAACGACATTCATATACTGTATGAACATGTTGCGCTTGCTGGAAACATGTAAGTTGAAAATAATCAGACCAGCCGTTTCTTGGAAATGTATGAAATCTTCCGTATGCAGAGAAATATAACATGTTCATAATGTCCTTGAGTAGATGATGTATGTTAGTGTGAAATTTATCTAATTATCTCAAATATGTCTCGTGAGAATCCACTCAGCGTCCCTTTGTACCTTTTTTCTCCCTCTGCAGCCCCATTGTGCAGCAAAGCCCCAACAGAGTTTCCTATCTATTAAAATCAATCTCTCGTCACATCGCCTACATCCACCATTTGCTGCACTTTTTCCATAACAAATCAACTTAATCAAGCTCATTAAGTGTCATTATTAGCTATTTATTGTTATCTCCCTCAATGTAGCGCTGACGGGTCCACCCCGCCCACGCCTGTCCCCCCTGATATCGGGACCTTTGCTTGTCACAACAGCTCAGCACTTGGTTCTAATTGGCCTTTATTGTGTTGCTCTCGCAAGAGAAGGGGAGACATGTGGCATCAATTTGCTCCACAAGTTTCACATCTTTATCACGTAGAGCATCTCTCCACTGCTCGTCATTCTCCAGAAGTTGCAAAAACAAAATCCTGTGAAGAAAAAAAAATGCACGGAGATGAAGTGATACTTCCTTTAATGGCCAGGAATACGGTGCAGAGACGTGGATAATAGGCATGGAGAAGGTGCCTCAGATTCCTTTTGTGTTTGAGTGTGGTGTTAAACACTGTGGACGCTCCTTAATGCAGCATGGCGAATGTATTTCCACAGTTGTCAGGGTGACGGACAGAGGGGCGAGTCTCTCTATTGCAGCTGCATGCTCCTACCTGCACACAATAGACCTGCAGGATGGGAGTGTAGACTTTTTAGAGAGAGAGGGAGAAAAGGAAGAAGGATATATGTGTGTTGCTGTGGAGGAGGAGGAGGGGGGGGGGGAGGGGGAGGGGTTGAAGGGTGTGGGGAAGTTTGTCCCATCGCAGGAGTTATTAAGTTTGTCTCTCGGACACACTTGGTTTCACCAGGGTGCTCGTCCCTCATTCATAATAGATGCTAATCTGTTCAGGGCTGACTGATGACAGAGCTTCCTGCCCTTCATAGAATTAGTCCTCAGCTTTATCAAAGGACCCAAACTGCCTGCTAATTAGACTCATTTCCTCCAGCATGAATTATTTATTTCCATTGTAACTGATCAGAGGCGATTGTGACGCATCATGCTGCCACCGGTTTTCACACAGATGCGCATGCCACCACAAGTTCTCAAACTCTCAGCGTATGAGCTTTAATGGAAGTGGTGACTGGTTCAACTGCAACCACACTGAATGAAGGGTTGTCATAGTAGTTTAAATGACACAATACCATATATAATGAGCAGTTCCAAGATACACATTAGTATTTCAGAGAGGTATACTTCATTATGAAAACAATCTTTATGCAATCTTCATGCAAGACTTGCTCATTGTAATCACTGCTCCTGTTCATTCTGGCTGTGAAGAAATCATTTTCTAATGTTATTTCAATGCCAGACATGGGGACAAAATCCACACTGTTCTTTCTGTGCAAAAATGCATCCTGAGGTTAGTGTGTCCAGTCCAGTGTGAAGGATTTAGGGGATCTATTTGTAGAATATGGCAGTATAATATTCACAAGTATGTTTTTATTAGTGTATAAGCACTTGAAAACAATAATGGTTGTGCATTTCTTTGTCTTATATTGAGTCTTTTGTATCTACTGAAGCCATGTTTCTGGAGTTGCTGGGAATGGACAAACCAAACACTGCCTCTAAAGAGCACATTTTGCATTTTTTTAAATATCATTGCCACTGTAGGTTCTTTTATACACTTGAGAGGGAAAGGTGAGCAGGCGGATATTTAGTTGGGCTCAAAATGCAACTTTATTGCTACATGTCACTAAATTTTACACACTAGACTTACACAGTGAGACTACATGTGGCTTTTTTCCAAAGAAAATTTTCCAAACCAAAAACACTTCACTCTGAAATATAATACAGGTAAAGGTAGCATGCATTTGTAACTCTGTGCAGTGCATCTAATTCAAAAAGGTCCAGTGTGCAGCATTTAGTGACATTTAACTAGAGTTGCATCAGACTGAATCACCTTCGCTCAGCCTCTTCTTGCATGTGTGAAGGAGAACCCACAGTGACAGCGAAACTCCTATAAATTGCAAAAGGCCCCTCTTTGGAAACGGTGTTTGATTTGTCCATTCTGGGCTACTGTAGAAACAGTTGTTCAAACATGGCGGACTCCAGAGGGTGCAGGTCCGCTCTCTCTGTAGATATAAAAGGCTCATCCTAATGTAAACATGTAGGTAATGACACAGTGTATTAAAAAAATGTATTTTATCTCTGCTATTTTCTACAAATAGATCCCCTAAATGCTACCTACTCAACCTTTATTAAAAACACCGACAGGTCCACAAGACCTGAAGTAAGTGAGTCTTTGTTGTAATATAATCAATCAAATGGGAATCTTGCAAAGTTTTGATTTTTTTAGCAGAAATTTCCTCTTTTTCACCTTCCTACGACTAAACAAGGAAACAAGAGGAAAAACTCTGCAAATATCCCCACTGGATTTGATTAATTATATTGAAAGGCTGAATCAGTAACTTTCTAATCTACATGTGTGAATGTGAGTTTTGCATTAAACAGTCTTTAAAAATGCAAACCTTGTCCTTTAAAGTAGAGACACTACACAAAGTTACAAGTGCACACTTCCTATAGCTACTGTATGATATTCCAGAGTGAAGGTTTATGGATATATTCCATAAGTTCTGTTCTCCTCATCAAAACATTCACTCCCTAATTACATCTACTTAAGCAATTTTGTCGAGGGGGGAAAAAAAAAATGTTGTGCTTAATTGCATTACTATCTGGAAGGCAGAAATATGCAGAGCGAAAAAACGTATAGCAACGTGAGGGAACTGCTAATTAGTCAGATATTTGGTTTGCATTACCAAATAGCATATTACGCCCTGTGCTGATAGGAAGCCAAAGAGAGTGAGGCTTCTGTTCCTGAAACTGTAATCAAACAAAGACAGATGTACAGATAAACACTAGAGGGAAAGTTTGAAATAATTGTTCATCTGCTCTCTCTGATGTTTCTTCCTCTGCGAGTGATCAGCTTGTTATAAACACTTTCCTCTCTGTGATTTCACATCTATAGGTGCCAGTTATCAGATAAAGGTGTGTGCGACTGAGACGACATATCTCCGACCACAATATCTGCCGGTGAGGTTAATAAAAAAGAGCTGAAGTATAACAATGGCATGAAATGCGTAGCGGCTGAAATATTCATGATGAAGTATTGTGCTGCATTTCAAAAGCTTCTATTTACAAATCAGCCCAATACAATGTGCTCCAGAAGCCTGCCATTTTCCCCCTCAGAGGGGTTCTACACACAATTCAGTTTAATCTCACAATTTGAAAGTTTATTCAGACTTTGAAGACGTCCATAAAAAAAGATGCCCTTCTCTCCACAATAACACTGAAAATGGTCTTTTGGTTGCCATTTTCACATGAACAATAGGAAATTATGTTGAGGCAAGAAAAAAAAAATCTTTTATAATGAATACCACATTTGGTGATTGCAAATAATTGCGTTAAGTGGCTTATTTGCCTTAGGTCGGGGAGGGTGACTCCTGTATAACTAATATAAGGATGTGAACCCTCACCTCCACTGATGAGGCCTATTCACAGCTCGGCTGCCCTGTGGCCCCCTCCCAGCTCCTTATGCCCTGATGTGATGAGGAGTGTTTTGTTAAAGTTTCAAAGCAATGATTTCACACACATCTCTCTGTTATGTAGCAGGAAGCAAAAGACTAGTTCTGTCCTCAGCCTGGAGGAGGACGGTGGGGGCTCGAAGACACACCAGAAACTCGAGTGTGCTCAGTGCTAAACGAACATTATCGGGGTAAAGAAAACCCCTCTGGACACCAGGAGAGGAATCTCAAATGTTAAAAAAATCACAAATTATTTAAATTTTTTGCAAGTAATGGAGGAAAGTAATTTTACTCAAGTACTGTTGGCTACTAAAGGCCACACTGTACTTTGGAGGACAGGGGGTTGTTAATTAGAGTAAATGCAAAATGCAAATATCACTTTTTTGTGCTTTATTTTGTATTACAGTGTTAAATCCTCCATTACCAATTTATTATGACTTAATAAGACATATAAGTTTAAAGACTTTTAAATTTTTGTCAAGGGGCATTTGGACAGGTGTTGACCCTTCTGAATTTAATTTTGGGGAGCTTGCACTTTATCTGAGAATTTTTTGTTTGGATGCCACTTTACATACAAGTACTTCATTACACTTTAGAGGGAAATATTATTATTTTTACTATTGCTACTTTATTTAGCTGTAGTTACTTTGTAGATTAAGATTCTAGATTTTAATGACCTCTTAAAAAGTGACGATTTGTTAAATTAAGCTACCACACAGTATATAATGTGCTTTAAATTATAATCTAATTGACCAGCAACACTGTTAAAATGCTGCTGACATATTAAAGCATCTGTAATAACAATGTAATAATACAGTGCTCTGTTTAATAATGATATAACACTTTGAAATTGAACCCTATTCTTCTTGTTTTGATACTTGCTTTGCTGTTTAAGTTATGTATTTAACTGAAGCAACAATCACTTATCAAAGTAGTAATTTTACTGGTAAAAAAATATATATACACTTAAAAATAGATGGGTGAGTTAATGAAGCCCTTGTCCCAAAAGATGGCAGATTCAGTTGTTTTTCAGTTTTTTTTTTGTGATTTTTGTGAGTGAAATGAAAACTTTGTAATGCAAGCTTCAATATAACAAGATGCAGTAAAACAAAAAGAGTTTTTCCACCAGCAGTTCCAAATCTGTTTCTCTCATTGCAAAAATAAAGAAGCGTTGTCTGTTATTCATGGACACACGTTGTGCGCCATGAAGCCTCATATTAACAGTTTCAAATAAGGAAGACTTGATCTGTTTTGTTCCGGCACTGACCCTTCCTGTTTGGCTGAGCTCGGTTACACTTTACCTCTCAGAAAAAAGCCTTTATGGATTATTAGCAGTATTCTACCTGATGGTGGAAAACAAAAATATAGAAATGATTGCACACATTGTCCTCCATTTGAAAAGAGATACCTAGGGAAATCATCAAGAGAACAAAAAAACAAAAAATTCAGGATCCTGCAATAATTACTTTAGGGTATCCAGTGCTCTCTCATGGAATATATCAGTGGCCACCATGTCTGGGCTTTGACCCACAGTTGCTGCAGAAATCTCAAGCAAACGAGGGCCAAGAAATGAGCCTCCCATTATAGACGGCTAAAACAGTCCCTGAATGAACAAAAATAAAACCCTGCACAAACTGACCATCTGGACAATGACCACAAGACTTACAGTTTATTCTTTTTAAGACAATAAAGTGCATTCAGTCGACTTGTCAGAGCAGCGAAGGAGGATTCTGCATATAACAGAGTGCAGAAAAAGTCTTGGAATAATTGATTAAACTTCAATTGTAAGTTTGGCAGTTTTTTATAGAGACAGAGAGTCTGACATGGTCTTGAACTCTGTGGACAAAAGAGGATGAGGATGTCTCAAATAACAGGAGTAATCTTGTAGTAAAATCTGACAAAACCAACCTGAATCTGAAATTCCCACTGTAAGAAGGCCTCCATTAACGTGACATTTATTAATGTATCTTATTGATTATTACTTTGATTTTTTTGGTTTCTTTTATTTCATTTTGTTTTATTATGTGTTTCAGGTGTCCAGATTTTCCAAAATTCTCCTTCAACTTTTTTTTTTCTTTTTTTTTAATAAAAAAGTGGACTTTGTCAGCTTTCAATGGGATATTTAAAGTTGACATACTGCATTAAGGACAACTCAGAATGGTCTTTGTGAGCCTCCCTGTTGATTCTGCTGAACTGTCTAACCTGCTGGAACATTTGGTGGAAACTTCAGTCCAGAACACAGAACATTACCACAAGTCCTGTGCATTTTCACACAAATGCACTCTGCAGGAACTGAAGGACACATTTTGGCAGCTGTACTGTCACACTGAGCTCACCAGGACTGAAATATACAGAAAAATATTTCCTGCTTATCTGCGAGTCATTTTCACACTCACCTCAATGCATTTCAGCTTAAAGTTACAGCACTTTCACTAGAAATACAGCTTGGTTTACAAATAATAAACATGACTGCCAATAATTTCATAAATGATTAGACTGTGGAAGGAAGATTGTTTAATATTAAATCTAGCTAAAATTAGATACGACTGGATTAAAAACTCATTAATTTAAATAAATACTAGGGAATTTTTCTGTGAATCTCTGCAAATCCAACATGTTCCGGTCAGAGAGAGTGGTTTCTAAGATGATTAAAATGATGTGTGAAGGAGGTGCAGGAAGGAGGAAAAAAGTTTTGCAGTTCATATACAGTGCATATAGTCACTGTAGGAGCCGGCACTTAGCCTATTAGGAGTAGTGCCTCAGCAGCACGCAATTAAATGTCTCCATGCAAAATGAGCACTCAGGTCATGTTTAATGGGCAGAGAGTTAATAAAGGTTGGGCTGAGCAGGAGGAGAGGTGACTCACCCTACAGCAGCGGCCCAAAGGTGTCGCAAAGACAAGAGCAGGGAGGGTCGCTGGCTGCTGCGTGGACTCCAGCAGGCAGCATGTCGTCTCATCAGCAGCTACGAGCCTGCAAGCGCACACAGACTGAAACGTGAGTCTCTTCTCACTGTGCAGGAAGCACGCGAGCGAGTTGAGAATAAATAGCTCGAATCACACAGCACATTTATAAACATCTAAGTATATTAGCTGCACATGTTCCCTAATGATTTCATCTGGTCTGGCATTATCAATGTGGTATTTGCTTTAGCTGCCACATGCAGCATCACTGTTGGTGCTGTGCGTTATATTGGGTGTTAATCAGCTGTACACTGATGAATCTGAAGCTAGGTGCTTCTTCTCCCAGTAATACTGTAGACAAAGAGACCAACATGACACATAACATAAACCTTTGAGTCGATTCCTTGCTTTTAATGGAGAAAGATGAAAATATCAATACCAGCTCATTTACAGATGCGTTTTGTTGCCCAGTTACTTATAGTTAATTGATTTTAACAACCACACGGGAGACGTAGCAAGAAATCAATTGGAGGGCCAAGTTAAGTGACTGCGTGACAGCTCATATTGTGGCCAATTCCACATAGTCTAATTTGAAAAGACAATAATCCAAAGAGGACAGGCAGGAGGAGTGAATATTACAAGCTCCACAACAGCAATACTAAGCTGTCTGGCAAGAAAACATGAGATGAAGTGGAATAAATTCTCCTGGTAAATGTTTTTACAAACAATGTGCCTTCATGAAAAAGAAAGCGGGAAGAGCAATCTGCGCAGACTGACCATTCTGCGAACCGTTTATCAGCTTGAAATGCTATTTCATGCATTAATACTCCACAAACTGCATTCCCCCCGGCACTTTCGGTACAAAAGCCCTCCGATTTATGATTACCAGTCAACTAAGCAATAGCCTGTGGCCCCCGCCGACACACCACTTCCCTTTCCTACCCTAACCGTGAGCTCCACTCAGGGCCCCTGCAGGTTCAGAGACAAGGCTGTCAGGGTAATGTGATCAAGGTGGATGCAGGCTGAGAGAAGCTAAATCGTGGCTGGGGAATGACATTCTTTGATTTTTAACCATTACAGAGTTTTCATAGAGCTGCAGTCAATTTATTTTATTTATTCTAATGAAGAGCATTAGGAGTGCCATACTGTGCTGCACTGCACATTGATCGCCTCGTTAATCACACTTTGCAGACACTCGCAAATCAAGTTCTAACAGCAAGCACTGAATCATGTGCAATGAAGCATAAGCTCCTTCACAATTTATGATCTTTCAAATTGCATCTCTTCAACCATTAAATTGCAAGATACCATAAATTTTTATCCTCTCTTCTTCAGTCCTGGTATTGATTCTGTCGTGTGAAAAATAGAGGAGTAGTAAATTCAGGCAGTTAGACAAAATTTAAGGCTTGTCTTCGGAAAGGAAACTGAATGGCAAGAGGAAGGCTGTTAATTTGCCATCGAGAACAAATATCAGGAGTGATAAAAATTTAAAAGTCCAACAGGGGCTTCAAAGACGTGACTCAGATGGGTTTCAGTCCTCTGCAACCTTGAGCTCTTTTACTTCACTACTTCTGAAATGCCAGTGCACCTTCAGGGTCTTTTACCTACCATTTTTAAAGATTAGGTGCCTGATGTGCTGCAGAATTAGAATTAAGTCCTCACCATATAAGAAAATGACTGGATCCTCTTTTCATGTGGCAGACAGTCACAGATTTGCAGCTTTTAAAGAAGTAAAGACAAATGGCAAGAAGTGCTGAGGACACGAGTACTAGCACTTCTTATATATATTTATATAGATATGCATATATGTATGTATGTGTGTGTGTACATATACATATAAATACATGCATATACATACACACACACACACACTCATAAATATTTACACACACAGTCAGACACACACAAATTCATATATTTATATCTACATATATATGTCACATCACATGTATATGAGCCAATATTCCTGAGCAAAAGCAGTCAGGTCTGAATATGAAAAAAGTCCTCAAAATCTGAAATTCAGCACTTAGAGTGGTCATTACATGTAACCTGTGAGAATCTAAAATGGTTCTTTCTTGCCCCATACTGTTCTCAGAAAATGGCATAATTGTTCTTAAATTGCATCTCAGTCACACCAAGCTGTAAGGAACACTTGTCAAACAATACAGTCAAATTAGTTCTCTGTGATTGAGCATGTTGAGGATCTATCCAGTACATTATACATCTAGGAAAAGCAACAGAAATGCTGTGAAAGAGTTTCAATTACTGTGATAAGGTAAAGGGGAGGCAAAAAAAGGACTTACAAAAGTAAAGGGTTAACCTCTTCACATCTGTGCAGCGACCAACTCTTAAGTTATGATTGGAAAGAGGGCCTGCTGTTACATGTGGAATGAAAATAACAATGGCTACGATATAAGACCCAGACTTTGAAAGTCAGACGCATCAGTACGTCTTATGTCTTTGTTATTTTAAAGATCTGATTCATGTTAAAGGAGAAAAGCAGTTTAATAACTCAGGTACAAAATATCTTAATGTAAAGTGAAGAAAAACCAGCAAAGGTTGATCCCTGCAAGTTTTAAAAAGCTAAGAGGATTCAAATGGTTTCGCAGGCGCAGTATGACATTTCCAAATGTCTAAATTAATTTTTCCTCTTTGGAACTGTGGAGAACAAAGCCTTCGCTAACCTGCACAAAAGAAAGCAGGGCAGCCTTAATCATATAGCGCTTTGCAAGACAACTGCTCTGAAAAGGTGAACAGTAAAAACTGCAGCGGCATGGCCGACAGACGGCGAAGATAATGCTGCTCGAGTCATTTTCGTGGGAGGCGCTGCCCGGCTCAGACAGCACACTCCACATCCTGAGAGAAGTAACGCTGGTCAGGCAGCTAAAGCGTTTTTGACACAGACCCTCCCCAAGGGAAGGCAAATCAGCAGAGGATACAGCATGTAAGGAAAACAAACCATAATAAAAAGCATAAAAGCTCACAAACATTGGATTGATCAGACTATTACAACCCATCTGGCTTGTTAAACTCAATCTGCTATCACATGCAGGCTGGCAGTGGGGCTTTTCGCATTTGCTGGTGCAGTTAGACTGATCCAAGACCTGCTAACAGCTGAAACTTAAAGGATGAATCTGGTGATAATCTTCTACTCATAATCATTGAATCCCATGAAAAGCACAAAGCAAACAATTAATTGCTCCTACTGTACAACAAAGGTCAACAAGGGCTGTAATGTTGTTCTGTATTTGGAGGTTAAATGGTTTAATGCTGATGGGATGTTTTTTGGATGGGCCTCTGAACCTGACATTCATAATGAATATAGCCTTGTCCAAATGAACAGATCTTTTTCAAAATATAACTTTTTCTACATGTCTTTCATCCACACAAACACAATTTTAGATACATGAAAAAGTTCTTTTGGAAAACTTGGCCGAGGTAAGATATTCAGAAGCTCTGGCAGATTATGGGCCATTATCTCCTGTTTCTCTCAGGGTGAACACCACTGTTTCCTTTGATTACATGAGGCGACAGTGTGCCGGAGCTAACTTAGCTAACAGGACTTGTTTGGTGTTAAAACATCATTTTTTAAAAATGTATATACAAACAGAGGAACCAGAATGTGCTACAGTTTTTTTCATTATAACAGAGATTTATGTGATAAATGACTTGTGTGGACAGAATGTTTTCTTTTGAAAATGAAGGAAGGAAATCAGGTAAGAAGAAATACACTTGCACATGTGGACCAAACCAAAGACTGAACAGCTGACTGATGATGCTGAGCCATTGGTTGAATGGCTGAGTGTTGGCGTTTTCCTGTTGGCTGTTGCACTTTCAATGTGAACAAGCTACAACTTATCTAACTATCTCTCACTCCAAAGTCTAAAAATTGAATGTGATGAGCGGGCGAATGTTGAGCAGTTGCATGTGTGAAGGGTTGAACTGAAGCTTGACTTGAAATACGTGTCAATTCTCTGTACCATAGACCTCCACTGATTTAGTCTAAAAACTGGCAAAAATGCATCAGTGGGCAACAGTGTTACACTCTGTGACATATTGCTTCATTACTCTGGCCCTGTACTTTATCTGGAGTTGATTTAACACACACTGTCCAGCAGATTAAATACTCACTAGAGCACCAAATGTGTGCTAATCCTCTACTGAAAATAGTCCCTCCAAAAATACACTTATTGCACGTGTTTGGGTGACATTTGCTAGAAATTACAGTGCCTAGCGGTTTAATGAATTTATTTAGCCTTTTATAAGAATTATGCTTTATGTTTGTCCCTAAAATTTTAGTAGGAACAAACTGGCTTGGGCTAAGACAGACAGTCTGGAGGACTCAGGAAATATTTTTACTTTGACAAACCTGTTGTTGATGTTGTTCTTTTGATGTGATTAATTGACAATAAAAAAAAGAATATCAACTTCTTTAAGTGTCCAGGGTTAAAGTTTACATTTAAGAGCATACTTGAACATGGCAATCAAACCACAACAAAAAACAAGCATCATGTTTGGTTCTTAATCTGATGATCTACGACTGAGAAATCTTTTGATTCTCAGTGTCAATCTGTACTTGCAGCTAAACTCCACACAATATACCACGTCGCACACTCCTCTTGTGATGACTCAAATAGATAACCGGACCAAAACATAATCTGACTCTATAGGCAAGCACGTATCAACAAGCACACAATAGTGCACTCAAAAAGACACTTTCACCAGCCCAACAAAGGGAGATGCTACGGGCTATGACAACTTCTTGTGAACGACAAAATGCCGCCTGACAAGCTTTCAAGGGATGGTTGAGCTCTGGCAGATTACAGAGATCTTTATCTTTTCATAAAACGGAGTGCAGCATTTAAGTGCCAATGACTGAGAATACAATCTGAATTGTAAAGTGTGTCACAGCCATTACATGGAGATGTAGGGCCAGTAATGGTGAGAGTAATTGTGTGATGACAGTTTCACTGCACAGCGACATTCTCCAGGGCATTGTCATCATCCCTGACAGGTAATACGGGTCCACTGGGAATGGGGCATGTCTCACAGTTGGAGTTTCTTCTTCATAAACATGCACCAACGGGGGGGGGGGGGGGGGGGGGGGGCGGGCGCGGCCCCCGCGGGCCCCGCCCCCCCCCCCCCCCCCCCCCCCCCC
>JAQMCX010000011.1:11185189-11274713 GCA_029814765.1 Acanthurus leucopareius | reverse complement strand
CCAACAGCAGCCAGCATGGAGCCGTCCAACAGCCCTGGGCTCTGATTGGCCGAAGGGTTGAAGAAGAAAACCAACACCCCTCCACCTCACCCCTCCCGCCAAAAAAACCATCTTTACTTACATCTTTGTCAAACCCCAGAACTCGCAGTGGCTTTTCAATATAGCTGCGGGTCTGAGTGAGGTAATTAGATGTTAATGTGAAATAATGGAATCATGGCGGGTTGTTACATAGGGAGAAATGCAGACCTTGGCGTGATCTCGGAGTGAAAAGCACAATTGCTCAAAAATCAAAACATGCCGTCAGCGGCTCACCTAAGCAGCAGAAAATGCCCTGACTTTGGAATACATTACAATGGTAATTGCTCTGACAAAATTACCTTGTCTAAGATGAGCTCGAATCTGAGACATGCATGTCGATTGGCTCAATTTCATGATCATTGGGAGGCTGAAATCAAGGCCTTTATGTGAGAGGAAATCAACGGGGAAATTGACATAAACATCTCGTCGGAGACATTACACTGAATGCTGGAGGGAGCTTCATTTTTTACACGGCATTGTTACGGATCTATTCAGAGTTAAGGTGTACTTTAAAACAACCATTCTTCAGGTTGGAAGTAAGTATTTGACACTGCAAGGCATCAATGTGCTACACAGCAAAAGTGAACAAATGGTGCATAAATGTTTAATTTGATATTCTTGTAAGAACTCAGTGCATGGTGCTCCCTCTAGTGGTTAATTCACCTTTAGATATTTATAAAAATTACTTAACGTAAAAAAAAGAAAACTTTGCACAGCTGGGTGTCAGATGTATGAGTTACAGTGTCAGCTCAAACACGCTTCATTTTTCAATGCCGCATTACTTTCCAAACACGTGCTTTTGCGTCTTTAACAGTAACAAAGGGGGCTGAACAACAGCCAAGACTGAGTGAAATTACTTAATAAACAAAAACATAGCATCAGACACGGACTCCACCTTTGATTGTTAGTTGTGGCTCTTTCTGTCTGGGCTTTTCCTCACAAGTATGAGGACAGGGAGAGTTAAAATGCCTCTCGTGTCTGTGATCTGATGAGGATCACCTTCATCCATTTGAAAGGTGATTTCCGAGCAAAATTGTTTCTCCGAACACATGCTGCTTGAGCCGAGAGCACATTTTTCCAGCATGTTAACAAACATGTAATTTCCATAAACACGTCCAGTAATTGACAGCTTGATTTGGGCTCTGCCAGGAGGCTGACAGACAGTTCTTGGCTGCTTTAATGCAGGCAGCACAGGCTTAAGGCCTCACCAGGCTGTAATGAGCTTCTCGGGGCTTTGTCTGGATTAGACCACCAAACAGAGACAAAATTCCACACAAATCCCAGGCAACATTCTTTATCTCGTTAGATTACGCCATATACTGTAATTCACAATTATATTTAAAATTAAAAACAATTGATGTCAAATATCAGCTGTGACAAATTTTTTCATTTTAACCTAAATTAAGTGTATTGACAGGAGGTGCTCAGTCGAGACTTACACAAGCTGTCTGCAGATAGCAGAGTTAGCATTTCCTTAAAAACCTTTTTTAAAGGAGAACATTTAAAGAAATTTAATACTGATTTTCAAGTTAATCCTTCAGGAGGGTTTCTAAAGAGCAGTAAAAAAGATGAAGATGTGTACGTTAAGGCCTATGTTAAGGTAAACTGAAGGTTAATAGGTTTTACAAGCCATAAAAATGATTCAGATGTGAAAAAAATTGAACATTTATGATAAAAGAAAAAAAAATCTGCTCAAATATTTATGTTAGAATAACTTCAAATATAAGATAAATCTTCACCTTTGATGTATGTAATCCTACAATTTTAAATTTTTTTTTTAACTTGCAGCAATTTGTATTTTGATCAGTATTAAGAACACACTGATTACAATCTTCTTAACATGGTACATTTTCTTATTTTCATGCAAACACCATGTCACATGACTTAAACAACTTATGCAATATTCCTTTGTGAAAATGATAGGAATATAAAACTACAAAATACAAAAATAAATTATGTGAATAAACTGGCTGAATTTGTCTCGTCTGTGTGCTGCACATGAAGCAGCGTCTACATCGAACCCTGCAGGATCTACAGGCAGAGGTTTGCTGCTTAAACATCAGCAGCACATTCAGGTCTATTCTCCAAATAAAAAGCTGTGGTTGAAGAGCAGCAGGGAGATGGTGGTGAGCACAAGGAGAAAAAGAGAGTCTGATAAATCTGTATTGAACAGTGTGTGAAGGATGTTAATACATATTAATGGTGACAGGAATATTTGCAAGTGAATACACTGGCAAAGGGGATTAAACATAACTCTCCATAGAAGGGGAGGTATCATCACTCCCATTCTGGCGTGGGACTCGGCCGTATCAGATTCATCCCCATGCACATTGCCAGCAAACACTAAGCCCTTATCTCTCCACTGGGCCTCTCCGGAGAGTTTACAATTTCTCGCTTCGTTGGAGCCTGAGCTGAGCTTGTTACTGGCACAAAGGCTGAGAGGTGGCCTGGTTGAGAGCACAAAGCCGCCCTCACCTCTGGACGGACACATTTCCCTCAGATAACAGACGACTTGTTGGACAGCGGCACTAGAGTGTCCCTGTACATTAGTATGACAGCCGCACAGCCTCCAGCACAGTGGGACTCGCAACAAAGTTTAAGTCGAATAAAAAAAAAAACAAACAAAAAAAAACCATGACACACCGACATGGCCGTGGTAGCAGAACCTTATTAATGAGTTATGTTAGAGGTGGCAGAGGGACGTGAACTCAGCAGATGTGGGCTGGTCCCTGAGAGACACAAGACGCTTTCCTCTGAAGGCACAAGCATCAGAGACAATGTCCCATTTGTTACTCGGCTGATCAGAATGAACTCCCAAGGGGATTAATGATAAGAACACAGACATGAAATCTGAGTAGATGTGCCTTTAACCACACAAAAATTTATATTGGATCATTTTTTAAATGAATGAGCTCTTTTAGTTGTTCACTAGTCTGAAACCTTATTTTTTTATTCAGCTGTAATATCAAAACCACATGTACTGCTATAAAAATCTGTTGGCTGTGAACTTGACAAAGACAAAAGACAAAAAGATGGTAATTATTTTCTAATCTGACCTTTTTTTGGTAGTTTAGATGCAGCTTTGGAATGATACTTCATGGAAAGACCAGTTATGAACAGCAAATTAATCAACAAACGACTCTGGAATAAAACACAAAGTAGTAAATTACAATTTCACTTCATCAGTAGTAAAGACGCCATGCAGCCTGATGTTTGTGATGCAAATTGATGCAATTTTAAGTAGAGCAAGCTGAGATGATTTTACAAGAAAAAAACAACAAATTCTGGAATTGAAATGCGATTTTAGTAACTAAACGTGGCATGTTTTATTTAAATGAGCCCATATTCCTCTGAGAACAAGCTTTATTTACATTAACTTCCATTAAAAAAGACTAGATGTGAAAACAATAAGCTGTTCATGTGAGGGCCAACCCCTTAATGTTTCCATATTCTTCTGAACATTTCTGAAAATCTATTCTCAAGAAAAAATACAACCACTCTCAAAACATTTAATCAAATAAAAGTATAAATTATCTTTTAAGAAACATAAAATACTCAAAATCAAAAAAAGTTATTATTCTTCTCAAAGTTGAATTTCCTTCCCATTTGTTGAGTTACAGTTTTTTTTACAGCTAATGTCAGCTAGCTAACTATGCTTTCACCTACAGTTTGTACATTCTGTTTCAGTGTGTAGGTTAAAAAGGAGTTTTGAAAAGCAGGGCAACATTGTTGTGATTGGAGCAAATATTTTTCTTAAGTGCTCCATCTCACCCCAAACACAAGCACACACAGAGTACAAAACCATGAATTTAATCTACAAGGTGGGAGAGATTACATTTTTGCTGAAGTAGTTTATAATGTTGCTGCTGAATAGTTGCTTTAAAGGCGACATGGCAAATGTGACCTTTTGTAATTTCGCTTTGGCCCCCGAAAGCCTCATGGCCCCAATACAGTGAACAATACTTATGCCAGTGGAAGATCTCTGTTGTTAAGGAGGTCCCACTAGTGCTTGAACATGTAAATGTTGTCTTTGTTGATTTTGGTAAAAAAAAAAGTTTGGCCAGATGTGATCAGAGATTGTAGCTGGAAGCTGCTTCTCGTTCTGGGTTTTGCTCCGTCATCATGGTGGTCAGGAGGCAGTTGCAGCCTCTTTTTCTTTCATGCAGCTGCAACTTTTCCCCCTTCACTCAATCTCTGCATCACAAAACTACAGCACATCTGGAAAAAAGTAGATTACTGGCTAGAAAACGTGCTTGAGTAAGAGCAAATATCTAGTTTTTAAAATACTCATACAAAAAATACCTTTTTACTCATGTGCATTACTTGTAATGCATTACTACCCACCCTCCCAGTTTGTGGTCGATTCAAAATCAATCATTCTTCAGTTCAAAAGTTGATGCTGTAATTTCAGTCTTTTGTAGAGTTTCTGTACATTCAGTCTGTCTCAAACAGACATAGATAACTTCTAAAACTGAGAGAAAGTAAATGGATTACTTTAACCACGACAGGACACACAGGTCTGAAGAAAATGCTGATAAAACTCTGAGTGCTGTGTTGAATAACGGTTTGCATGTGGCCTTTCTTTGCTGCAGAGAAGACAATGCCAACATGACAAATGCAAGTTATTTCACTCCATTTTTTAAAAGAGGAGATGCCAATTTGGCTTCAGTAGGTTTTAGGTTGACAAGTAATATTGGATTGCTGCTTGTCTTACAGTAGGTCTCCCAGTCACAGCAATTTCAGCAGACATGTTGCTGAGACAGCTCTGGCATTGTTTTCTGGGACACAGTGAAATTCTATTTTCAGTTTTACTTGGTGCAGTAATTATCTGCATTGTTGGTGAGAATAAAGAAAATAAAGTGCATGAATATGTGCCGGTCAATTGGATTCTGTCAGTTCAAGCAGAATTGGGTACACAAGCGAGCAGCTTGCCAGCTTGTAATAACGATGGTGTTTGCGTGGAACAATTTCCCCTCTAAAACAGCTCATCAACAGCAGAGAGAGTCTGTCACCCAGGGTACCGAGTGACAAGTCTTCTGCATCTCTGTCTGTTATTAACATGTCTCTTACGACAAGCTCAATTATCTGACACTGCCCGTAATTTCCATTCCTTTTTCTGGCACAATGTAAAGTTCCTCTCCTTCATTTTCAAAGCTGGTCGTTTGGGATCCGGCAAATACTGATATAAGACATGTGTGGGAGGAGGAAGTGAAAACTGAGGGAAAAACATCTGCAAGTCAGAGCAAAGTTGCTACAGGCTCGCTACACCGAGGCCTTGATCATCTCTGGTATTTGTTGCTTAAAAAGCCTGAATGTTATATGTTTTTATTTCAATAATGTCGTTTGTTTGTTTCTGTTTGAGACTGACTGTAGACAGAGGGAGGAATTTCACAGTGAAATATATATGTGTGAATTACAATAAACTCAGTACTGAGAGTCCACTGTGGAGGATTTAATACCTTCAGAGCTAATACCTACAGATGAAGCGGGTCCTCTTCCACAGAGTCTGCCATGTTGCACCGCCATGTTTCAACAGTAGCTAAGAATGGACAAAACCAAACAGTGACTTTAGAGATGGAGATCTGTATTTTTCGTGAGTTTCGCTGCCACTGTAGATTCTCTTGCATGCTTGAAAGGTGAGAGTGAACAGCGGGGTGCAATCTTCAATTCTGCCACTAGTTGTCACTAAATCCTACACACTAGACCTTTAAGATTTCACTCTCAGTTTCCTGTATTCTTTGTGATGTCAAACTTTTTTAAATACTTGGAGAAAAATAAACTTTGACAAATGTACAAACTCCATCTTATGATGACAATCGCACAACGTGATGGAAAGCTCTACAGCAGCTACAAAAAGACCCTGCGGTGAGATTATTATTTTGTCAATAACACCTGAACTAATTAGTGATGGAAGATTGGGAAAAGTATATTTAACCTTGTCTGTATCGGTCCTAATATATTAACAACTGTTAGAGCACAAAATGTTTTTGGAAAATATTCGCCAGAGCAGATTTCAGGCGGCTTTGTAATCAGCACGCTGTATATGTGTGACGCCTGCGACCTCCTGACCTGTTTGCAGTCTAGCTCCACTCATGAAAAGCAAGAAAATCGAAACAGAAGTTGATGGTGCTTCCTAACGGCAAGTCTTAATTAACTAACTAATGCAGAAGCTCGTTCCTCCTCTGATTCATTTTAATGAACCATTCAAACAACTTTTTCCTTTACAGAACAGCCTAATGATTATCTTCAGACTGTACAATCTTGCAATCATTTTGAATAACTCAACTGAAATAGAGGATAAATGCCATTCAAATGACTCACCTCATATTCTTCATATTTTGACACAGGGAGAATATGGGTAGACACCTTTCACAACCTTCTCTCTCCGAGATTCTTTCTCCTTTTATCCAGGCATGGTTCTCAATCAGAAAAGTTGAAGTCAGAATCATAGCTGGTGATTGGGAGCTATTTTGGAAACATTATGTTTTAGTGTGCACCCCAAAGGCCTGTTAGAGGTTACCTGACTGCTTCAGATCTGAAAGCCAGACTGCCTCCACTCGTCTACGGAGGGATGCGTGATAAAAAGTGAAAATGTTCCACCAAAGTGAAATATCGCTGTAAGTGGGAGTGTCTGGGCTGCTGTAGGGGAGCGTTAGAGGAAGTGGTAATGATGACAGCTCTAACTCAGTGCAGGTGCAGTAAAGCATGGCAGGTTGGTCAATTGCCCAGAACCCATTACTTCTCCCCCGAGACCAACCTTGTAATGTGCTAGGTAACTTCAGTAAGGGATTGACCCATTGTCAACACAGAAATCTCTCAGGTTTTCACATAAAGACACAAGTGTACCTCACAAGGTTGTTCAGGCAGGTTAAGGGCGTGTTGAATATCTGAGTGGGCTGTTTGCAAACATGACATATTGTGCATGTTTAATTACGGTTTAATAGTTTTGTTTCTTCATTGTTAAACCAGTGGAGCATTTTCTTTGTGCAGAGAACAATGGAGGCTTGCAGCAGAGCAACATATTCTCTGTCTGCATTTCATGGTTGGCCTTTTGTTGGACAGAGAAAGTGTCGGCCTGTTGAGCTGCAGGAGACACTTGGATTTTGCAAGCACCGAGCACAATGCTGTTGAATGTAAAATTCATGATATTGTGTCTCTCTTTGTGAGTGCCTTTACGGCAGCTCTAAACATTTGTGACAGTGCCAGAGATGGGAATAGGCTGACCTTGGGTGCCAAATACATCTCTGTTCCTGTGTCATCTTCAGACAGCCACTGTTTGACCACTATCTACCAGATGCATTCTATCCGACACTTGTAACAATAGTGTAAATGGGACGAAAATTGAGCTCACCTTAAAGGCGGACTTCAGTCCTCTTGAAGGCTGAAAGCCCTGGATGAGTCCAGTGCCCAGTGGCAGCTCAGAGTCCTTGTTTTGCTCCCTGAGACGTGTGTAATCAGAGAGAAAGTCCAGCACAGATTACAGTCTTCAATCAGTCAGGGAGGAAAATGATATGTACATCATTGTCTCTGCCGCACATCCCAGCCACTGTCAGCCTGCATGCATATTACCTGTGTCAAAGCTGCCAGGGACATGACGAGAGAAACTGAGAGCCATCACAGAGCCGCCACTCAGGGGGGTGTCGAGTCTTTGAGCGCGGCAGCCAGATTCAGTCTCGATGGGGACTCCACTCTGACCCCGGGAATGTTGTTGACACCATTTAATGTACATTTTCAGATACAAAACGTTTGAAATTGTTTTGCAATGGGCTGAATAACACAGAAGGCCAGCCCTTGTCACCAAAAGACAATATTGAGAGCACACTTGCAGCTTTTTTCTCGAGTCCGAGGAAGTTGAAGCTGCTGTCACATTTGACCTTGAGGTGTGCAACAGTAGCAGAGTTATTTGGTACAGTGGGGGAAACTATATGACTGCTGTGAGGAATGGCTAAAAATGATTCCTCCTAATCCTCTCATAGATCTCAACATCATGTTATGCAATTGTCTCTTTACCAACAACAGACACACACTGTGCATGAGCACAAAAACAACATAATGTGGAAAATTTGATGGAGGTGCCTCATTGTTGCCGATTCAATTTTCACAGCTTGATCAGGAAAAAAAAACACATACAGAAAATGCAAAACGGCAGGAGAGAGAAATTTTACAATAAAGATAGCAAAGAGTGATCAAATCTGAATCCCACCCTCCTGAAAGAGATCGCAGAGTCAGGCCATAATTTCCCTGAAACAAGAGGGTTTAATTTGAAGTGGTGAATGGCACCTCTGCATATAAAAGGATGATGAAAGATGATTTACAGCCTCACCAACAAACCAACACACATACACCATACTTTTCTACCCAGTGCACATCTTTAAATTTAAACGTCCACCCTGACACCACAAAATAATTGCCAAAAATACATGAAAAACTAAATCCACAAGCAATGCACCTTCTGGCTGGGGCTATCATGTTTGCATAATAGACCCCCCCCCCCCCCATCCCCGGTCCCACACCAGGTATCTGTTCACCTTGAGAAGTCCACACCTAAATGCAATGTCAACACAAGCACTTTCTAGCTCGACGATTCTGTTTGTCTCCGCTGGTCCTGCTGGGGCTCCAGAGGGAGGTCACCAAATTGTCTCTGGGATAAAAAAAAAAAGGCGCTGACCTTCTGCTAAATTGGCCACATTCAGTAGACAGGGAATATCAGGTTATTGAGTTGATCCATGCTGTGTTTCCCTGCCCGGGGAAAATGATCTGCGCTATTGTCTGCCTTCTGCAGTTGATCAAGGGCAAGAGTGTGTCAGGAATGTAGAAACACAGGACACTTTTCCATGTCATTTCAAATGTCCTTAATGGTTTGTGGGAAATAAAAAAAAACAAAAAAAAAACACCATTAGTTCCCTGCTGTAAACAACACATTAAACACCATGATGACTGCTTTTCACTTATAAAGAGTTCATATCCAAGAGAAAATTAAATAAAGGCTTTATGCTCTAAATTCTCAGATGTCTCACAGCCGGAGGAGACATATTGCAAATGTATGCAGCTGCAGCACCCCAACAATTCATCGCACTGTACTTTCAAGTTGTTGATTTCTTGAGAAAGGAAAATAATAGTCCCTTTGCAAAATTGCAGGCCTATCCTTCAACAACTCGGGGAAAACAGTTCAAATTGGGCAGGAATAGTGAAGACGCAGCTCTCTTGCAGAAGCATTTTGTATATTTGGGACGGTATAATGAAATAAGCCATTTCTGCCAACAGTTCACATTACCTCCGAGCGGTTAAGACCCATAATCCCAATAGCATTTTGAATCCTACCACACATACAGTTGGGAATGTTATTGCATGATTACAGTGTTTCTCTCCCTCTGTGTAGTTATTGTATTTATGCATTTTGCACATGAATTGGAAGAGAAGTTGAGCACCACGTACAATTACACAGCTATTCAAATTGAGCTACAAGAACCAAGAGCCATTTCCTAAGATAAAGCCACACAAACAACTTGCGGTGTAACCACAGGTTAAAAAGATACCCGTCTGTCACAAAAACACCGCACTTATTAAAGAAAAGCTTTTCCAAAGTAAAATTCAAGTTTAATTATGTTCTCTTGCAATAATTTGCTGCACATAATGTTCAAACTACATCAGTGCAACCCAGCATCATGGCAGCCTGTGAGACAGTTGAGAGGAGTCGTCTGTAGGATTTGTGTACATGGGCTCATTCTGTCCTTTATTCAGAACGCTCAGTGCCACTTTAAATGTAAAAATTGCATTTGCATACACAAATTAGATTGAGAAATTTTTATTTACTTTTTCAAGAACTCCTTTTTTTTTAAATTAACATTTTACCCAAATCAAAAACTGTTCTAACATTAACTCAAGTGAATTTTTACATTAAACATGCTATCTGTAACATTATAGCAACAATGACAGAACAAGTGTAAAATTTTCATGATTTTATTCTAATGTTCCAATAAAATGTGATCAAACACAGTTGAGAACATTTGACCCAGTTTTAATAGATGTTGTCACAATATAAAATGCAGTGTTAAGCTGTTAGAATTCCTGGGTTTCCCTCAGGTGGCTCGAGTTGAATCCTGGGAACATTGGGAACAGTTGTACAATATCAGTCACAATTCATCATGTTGCCATACACCTTTAAAATCTGCAATTATTTCACAAACTAAAAAGATTTTTCTCTAACCTTAACCAAAGTACATTAGTTGCCTAAATTTAATCTCAGACTGAACTCAAACACTGAATTCCAGGTTCATAATCCTGCATATTATTCCTTACTTTAATCCTGACCACCTTCCTCCATCAAAGTTTAAAAAAGTAGTGATTCATTCTCTCAAAAAAGCATGGAGCAGGCATTATGGATAGCTGTGTGTGTGAGAAAGAACTGAAACTTTGTGTTCATATTAATGGTTCCTACAGATTCACAATACTATTTACTATCTGCAGTGATACTTACTTTTTTGTCTTGCAGCCCTTAAATTAAAGCGGCACTTGGCCCATAAAGACATGAGACCAAGCTTTTGACACAAAAAATGTCAGTTTGCAAGAGCTAACATGACTTTTTCAATGTTCTTTCAATCCAAATCTGTAATGTTTTTTAGAGCACAAAAGAGAAAAAAGAGCACAGTGCCCATCTAGACTATATAAATACATTTTTTACTAAAAATAGTTGAATAGAGCACCTTTAATAACTGCAGCCACCTCTCCAGATTCACTGATTGGCCTGAAAGCTGTGGAATTCTCTAAAGCCGACGCTGACAGAGCAGTTTGTTGACGAAGTTGGCCTCCAGTCCATGTGGTCAGTTAAAATGACAAGTGTGCGGACAGTGTCACGCTCAGCCACCACGCCATCTCTCTGCCTTCCTTTAACCTGCCGAGCTGCAGGGGAGGGTCGCCCCCACTGATGGCAGCTTTTATCTGCGGCGTCCAGAAGAACCGTGTCTCTTCTTTTTATGAGGTAATGGCACTTAGTCAGAAAAGACAAAGTTATCCTGGCCGTGGCACCGGACAGTCACCCTCTGTTTATCAATACATTTCTAGCTATGGGCATGATTTGCATCATAAAAACTGAATGCAGACCATACAACTAAGTAGGCTATAAACCCCCCGAAATGGCAGAAATATTCTTGAATTTCAGACACCCTAAAACATTTCAGATCAGCTGCCAGGCGTTCCAACTGGAAAAACCACGATTCTCTACTCAGATTGTCCCAGAGGTCTGTGTATCATAGATTTCATTCCTGCAGGGGAGCAAAGATTATTACAATATTCAGATTACCGAGCAGGGGAAATTAATTGGACTAATTAACATACAAGTAAATGATGATACCGTTAACACATTTCATTAACTCAAACTGTCATTCTATGTTCCTGGTGCACTTGGTATTGCATTACAATGAATTGGATTCATTAAATTATGCAAATGAAAGGAATGACAAAACGGACGAGTCCTTTTTAACGTTACAGACCACATTTTCTCACTCGTTTTCAGCAAATTGACTAAGACTCGACGGAACATGTGCTTTTCACTCTGATTTACCAGATAAAGCTTTTCATAGACTGCCATTTTAATTATGCTCACAAGCACTAAAACCAGGTAGGCTATAATACATTTTAAACTCTCTTATGTTGCTGCCCTGAGCCTAATACTAAAGAAAAAATAGTAACAGTACCTAATTAGTAAAATGTCCAATTTAGTACATGATATAAAGGGTGATGCAGCATGTGTGTGTTGCTAAAACAAGGTTAATATTCTAAAATATTAAGAAATTATCATTATTTCACTCAAATGATAGTAAGGGGGAACCATGTGCGCACTTTGCAGTCAGAAGCAAGACATAAACAGCTTCTTTAAAACGCTCTCCTACTAATTCACTAAAATATACATGAATCCAGGTCATAAAGCCAGAAGCTGTTACCTCTCATGTCTCTGCAGGGTTTGTTCAAAGTCATGAGACAGTACTTTGTTCTCCAGCAGCAGAATATGTTCCTGACATTTCCGTGTGACATTAACTTGTGGTTAATTGAGGGTCCACACCTCCTGTTGGCCTCTGTGACTTCTGCCTTCATCTTAGCGGCGCTACATGGGGAAGGTCAAGGGGTCAAACATACCTCTTGTCCTGCTCCCTTGGCTGTAGTGACATCTACTGGACTACTAACCCAGACTGTGAGCCAAAGGGGGAGAATGAACCTCCTGGCTGGATGTAAAGTCTTTGAAAAGACACAAAACAAAAGGTTTCAAGTACAAGGAAAAATTCAAACTTCTCTTATTTCAAGTCACTTTTGTAAGAAATATCACACTGCAATCAGGAAGCAGACATTGTACTACCTTAGTGCATTAAAACTACGACTACACCTAACAATTATTTTCACTACACTCCAAAAGCCAAAGACTCTTCACCTAAAATCATAAATGACAAAGAAAAACAGCAAATTCTTTCTTTTAAGAAGCTGGAACTTGCAAATAATCAACAATTTCGCTTTAAAAATAACTGAAACAGTTAACGGTTATCAAAATAGTCAGGAATTATTTTTCTTTTGATCGACTAATTGATTGACTAATCTGCTCTAAAAGAAGTCAAACCAAAAAATGAAAAGAAATTCAAGTGTAACAGAAAGGTTTTATATTGATATTATATTGACATATTTATACAGAAGATTTCTGAGTGAGAATAAACCTTCAGTTTTTAGTACATAATATAAAGATGCTTTTTAAATGCTTCAACAGCATCTTGCCATCTGACTCAGAGGGCAAAGTATAATCAAATCAAATATGCCACCATAATTCATTTGTGTGCGTGAATTCAATTTAACACACAACAATTGGAGTTCAGAGATAAAATAAAAAAAGCATAATAACATGGGACAGGAAAAATGCAACGCACAGTTAAAGAAAAAAGTATCAACACAAAGACAGAAACATTTTACATTTACTGACAATGAATATAAAGGACAGTGTCTCGGGAAGTATACAAAACATTTTTTATACAAAGGTTTAACAACAAGATGAGAGTGATGAGAACAGTGCTGTCAAAACGAGTACCGATTTCAGTCACACATTAATTTTTCAACTGCATGGTAGGAAAAAATTTCTTCAAAGCTGTTTCTATAACATGAACGGGGGGGTCATCCTTATCATGTAAAATACAAAAAAAAAAAGAAAGAAAAAAAGAAACTGACATGGTAGGATTCAACCAGCATAGGTAACATGGTGACAGCTAAATTCACCTCAGCTTTTGGTCCATCAGATAACATTTCTGCACGACACCCCGACATGGCCCGGGAAGCTACAGGGGTGATTTAGTCTACTTATATCACACAGTCACAAGTCACCCTGAGTTTGTAGTCAAATTTGGCAATTACCTCCAAAAAATGGCTTTTTTTTCTCTTCATATCACAATGCATGTTGTTTTTTTTTTGTTTTGTTTTGAAGTCCTCCCGAAAAGGTATTAAAAAACACATTTGAATTATATATATAATGAAGCCGTTTACAATTTTGACTTCTAATATCACAAATGCATTTTCTATGTAAAGCCCATTATAAATAGCTGTTCAGTCAAAATACTCAATAAGCAAATAATGTTTATCATTTCAACAGTTTATGTTCAAGAGGATTTACAATACAAAATTTTGATTGTTTTGATTTTCACCTGCAAAATGTTGTCGGTGTGAGCAAAGTTAAAACAACAACTAAAACAAAAAAGGAAACAGAGAAAGGAAGGCTGCCTAATTTGCAAGCAGACTGACTGCAAAGGACAAGAAAAATAAAGAATTTATAATATTTTAAAAACAAAAACACATGACATGAATAAATTGCATGGACGTAAGCAATAACATTACTTCAGCTGCATTAGCTCTGTTGTGAGATTTAGTCTTTGCTCAAAGAAATGTGGAACAAACCTTCTTTACTGAAGACATCATAAGAACAAACCATTGAAAAAAAAGGCGAGGAAAAAAATTGCTCAACTTAATTATATTTTTTGTGAAAAACATAAAAAAATTAGTAGATTCAAACCAAAATGGCATTCAACCTTTCCAATGACACAGTATTGTACAAAATAAGGCATTTCCTTGTGTGTTTACTGCAATGTCTTTCTCCATCCTTCCTTCTTTTAGTCTCCACTACCAGTTTTTCCTCAGTAAAAACTGAGGACGGACATGGACTATTTCTGTGTTAAAATATATATATATTTATATATATATATTTATAATTTTAGCTTTTCTTCAAAACTTGAATAAAAATGCAGGTAGGAGTATACAGTATGAGAGAGGTTGTAGAAGTTCATAAGTGGAGTGTAAATCACTCCATGACTTCGCTGGCCGCTACCGTGGTGATGAGCTGGAGAGGGATCTCTGCGTTGGCCAGGATGTCCTGGGCGTTGCTGGATCCCTGCTGGATGTTGGTGAGGATGAGGGTGGTCCCGCCTGCCGTGATGATACTGTCTGAGGACCCCGCGGATTCCATCGAGGCCACCACAGCGCTGCCAGAGTTCACGCCTTTTTTGTTCTGATGAGTTTTAATGTGCTTCGCCAGGTGGTCGCTCCGCATGAAGCGCTTGGAACATTCTGGGCAGACAAACTTCTTCTCTCCTGCCAGAGAGAAAATACAGTTCAAAAGATTAAGACTTTGATGCTGAATACATTCTGAGAGGGGTCAAACAGGTCACATATCTGGAAGATATGTTTCATGGGTGAGGAGATGGGTTCAAGAATGTTGTGCACAAATTTAACTTGCTTGTTTTGTAAATAAAAAATTAACAAAATGAGGATGCGATATAAATAAATGCAAAACTTCAAATTAAATCAAAAATCTTATTAAATAATCTTTTTTTTTTTTTACATGTGCTGTTGCTGAAAGACTTCTGGCCGACGTTAAATCACTGAATTAGCTCCTAATATGCCAACGTGTCACAGACAAAAGTGACAAAAACTATGACAAATTGATACTGTATGACTGATTACAATGGTCACTAATAAGAAACATAAAATTATTGAATATCCATTTGCAAAGTTAACTGTTGAACACTAACCGTTAATGTCTGAGCTTGGAACTGACAGGGTAATGAAATGCTACTTTTAGCTCGTACTGTCAGAGGCCTCACTCACGCCAATGATGGGGTTTATAAATCCAACATCAGAACGACCCTGCATTCATATCTCTCTCAGAGGTCTTATCCTGGCAGGAAATGTCATCAGATACTGTATATCATTACGTGGTGCTGGTTCACTGACTGGCTTCTTCATAAGCTACCACTTTATGCATATCTGCCTTTCTTATTCCATTAACTGTATATTTAACCCCATGATGGCATATTACACAAAAACTAAAAAGAGATTATTTGACACAAGAGTGTTCAAATTCAAATGAGAATCATGGGAGAAAGGTAAAACAGTTAACCACTTGCATTGCTTGTTACATCTTTGTCATTTAATTGGATGTTACTCGATCCAGCACATTAAGCTGCAGGACTAAACTGTCTAAACTGCATTTTGATCCGGAAGAATACAACCAAATTTGTGAAGTCTGGATCTGTTTAGCACGAAGGCCTTCGGTTTCTAACCTGACATTTTACATGTAAATCCGGAGAGGTTGCAACGCTGTCATTTCTTACATGACTCACTCGTTGCAGGGAACAAATTAACACATTTTACTGATTTTACTGATGTTTTCTTGATGTGCAAACACTGTGGGAGCAGAAATAAGGGCACCTGTGTGTGTTCTCCTGTGTCTCTGCAGCTCGTCGCTGCGTGTGAACCTCTTCCCACAGAACATCCAGCTGCAAACAAAAGGTCGCTCCCCTGAATGCCAGCGCAGGTGTGCTCGCAGGTGTGATGTCTTTCCATATACTTTCCCACAGCCTGCGATGTGGCAGATGTGCTGCTTCTTCTTCCCTGTGCTGGATCCTCTGTGAAACACAGGTACCGACAGTTAAGGTCCTGATATCTTTACTCCTGTCAGTGCTGTACAGAGTGTATAGATTCAAAAAAAGAAAAGCGTCAGTCAGGTTCACTCACCTCCCACCTGACTCTTTACAGTTGGGGCAAGTACATGCCACTCTGCGCAGCCTCTTGCTCTCCTGACCCAACTGATCCTCCTCATCCACCAGCCTGACACGGAGGTTGGACAGATCGCTTGTGTTCAGGGTGGTGTCCGTGCTCAGCTGCCAGTCTCCAGAGTCCGGCTCTTCCTTTATCCGAATGTCTGAAATGAATGTATACGTTAATATTAACACAAAGCTCTGCTAGACTTCCCAAAATAAAAGGCTGCACAGTGAGGGTTGCTTTATTACTGAGTGTGAATGACAGATTGGCAGCAAATTTCACAGGTTAACTCCACACTAAGCACTTCAGTAAAATAATAATTTGATTAGTAGAACATGCATCAATGACAATTTTAATTATTAATTAAATGTACCCTGTGGACTTTTGTCACACATGAAACATAGAAAATGAATGAAAGGACTGTGAAGGAACTGAGTTCAAAAACTTCTTCAAAATGTTTTGATGGCTATAATTACATCAACCTTATACACAAAATGGCTACAGGGAAACACAACATATTCTGTAGAAACGCAAAATGAATATGAATTTCCAATGTTCGAATATGAACCAAAAAGTAGAGCCCGACCAATTTATAATATGACAGATTTATCAGCCATTATCGACCTGTCATGAACCTATCACAGATATATCATACTGCCATATATATTTTCTGATATGCCCCAATATGAAAAATTTTTTTTTTACAGCACATTAAATGCAGATAAAAAAGGCCTTGATTTAAAAGGTGATTTAAAAAATGGTGTAATGTAATATGAGCACTGATGTTTACTTTATTTGCTATTTTAATTTATTTATTTAAATAGTCATGTATAATGGCGTTAAACACTTTCTATGTATGTAATTTGTTTAAAAAATTTTCCCTTTGAATACCTTTACATTGTCATATCAGTACAAAATTGGAACACAATGAACAGAGAAAGGGTCTATTTAGAGTCCAGCATAAAAATTCACTATATCGGTTGCAAATATCAGTAATTGGTGATTTTTGTCTGGTTTAAAATCGACATTGGGCTTAAAGATCCCATACTGGTCGGGCCCTATTAAAAAGTCTTTCAGTCATATCCATATCCATCCACTTTATATGATAGAAAATTCACAAACTTTCTGTTTTCTAAATGTTGGACAGGAAAAATACAGACTGTTTCCACAGTCAGCATTTTGACTTGTCACAGTGGAAAAAGCACAGGTTTTATATGTCCTAGTAAGCTGAGAGTGAAGGTGAGCCAGCATGCACGCTACCAGGGCACCCTGCAACCGATACATTTACTGAAATTTTTAATTTTATGATTCATAGCTTTGCTTTTCATACAGAAAAATCAAGATGTTTTCTGAGAAAAAGTCAGTTACATACCCACAACACTAAAGGCAGTTTTAGGCAGGTTCTCTTGTGGGCTGTCTGAGAACACCACAAACAAACTCTGATTCACCTCTTCTTTTATAGTGCAATAAACACAGTTTCTGAGTCAATTTGGTTCAATATAAGTGCAAAAAAACAAAAACAAAAAAGAAGTATATTAGTACATTGTTATGGTGTGGTGATTAATTTAGCCAAGTGATTTTGACTTTGAACCTGTGCAGCTGTTGTGGGTTATTTTGCTAATCAGACCTTTGATCAGGTTGAGGGTGGGAGGTGCTGTGATGGAATTATAAGAGATCAACAAAAATTATACATAAGATTAACATGGGTTGAATTTGTCACAGTCTAACAAGTACCATCAACCTAACGGGTGGGTCATAGCTGTCAATCAAATGCTGCCAGTACACCCACAGAGTCCTGAGAGGAGGTCTGACAACCAAGTGAAATGAAAATGTGGGCTGACATAGCTGTAAATATTGTAATAATGAAAAGAGCTACTGTACCTCCAGTATTATCTGTGTCTACTTCATTTTGGCCCACTGAGTTGACCGTCACCGTCTGCAGGTTGGGGATTTGCCCCGTGCTAATGCTCACCGGATTGGAACCCAGTGACAGGGTCTGAACTGGAGCCAGGGTTATTTGCTGGGGTGGTGTTGTGGGCAGCTGGAGGTTCTGCAGGTTCTGCACCCCCTGCACCTGAAAGGTCTGCCACTGTATCTGACCTGACGGCGTGACTGTCTGGGCTTGGATGATGAAGGTTCCCGGGTTGATCAGCTGCACGTTCTGCAGGCCCTGCCCGCCGGTCGCCACTGACTGGACCACCTGACCGTTTGTGGTTTGAATCGGCACCTGCTGCAGCTGGATGATGGGCTGAGCTGAGGACACCTGGACCCCCTGCTCCTGATTCTGCTGGATGAAGCCCTCCTGGAGGCCAGAACTTGAGTCGGCTTGCTCTGTAGCCACTGATGACAATGAAGTGTCTTGCGTCAGCAGACCTGATTCGTTTGCTGGAATGTGTAGCTGAGAGGAAGACGTTGGCACATATATCTCAGGATTTGCATTTGAGTCATTTACTGGTAGTGTCTGTGAAAGGTTATTATCTGTCTTGGCCAGACTCTCTGAACCATCCACAGGCTGACTTGCCATTATTAGCTGGCCATCAGCAGTGACCCCTGTTGCTATAGTCTGAGCACCAGACAGGCCAAGGGAGTCCAAGTCCACACTGTTAATAGGAACAAAAGTAATGTTCCCAGGCAAACCCACAGGCACATTAGTAACAACCTGACCCTGGTTGTTGAAGGTGGAGCTGCCAATAGAAACCCCCTGGATCTGCTGGACATTACCAGTCTGTGATATGAGGTTCTGGTTGTTATTAAGGATGTTTGCAGTTGATGTTACACTGAGACCCTGGCTACCATCAGGCAAGATTTGAATCTGCCCTGTGGCATCCTGAGTCATAGTCGCTCCCTCCACGCCTGACGTGGAGAAGCTCAGCTGTCCATCTGCTGTCTGAATCTGAGGAATTACTTGGTACTGAATGTTAGGCACTGAATTGGCAGAAGAGGCGTCCGTTCCTGACGTCACAAAGATTGGCTGACTCTGTAAGTTCTGGAGAGGAAGAACATACTGTCCATTTGATGTTAATATTCCTTGACTTTGGATCTGTATCATTCCGGATTCATCCTTTGCTGATGTGGGGGTTAACACTTCCCATTTATCTGTCCCGGTAAGCTGTGTCGATGGGTCTGGAGTCTGAAAAAGGAAATCATTGACATAAAAAAACTGATTTGAAATCTTTTGATCATGATACTGCTCCTTAAAACCCAAAGAGATATTATTTTCTAGAGTTTGTTCATCACCCAGTATTTTGAAGAAAAACATGGTGGTAGCAGCTCATAGAATCATCTCAAGAAACATGGGGATGGAGGGAACAAAATTAGCTTAATTCTTTGAGCCATCAGTAAAAGCAGGGCAAACAAGAAATTTCTCACTAAGAAATGTTCTTATTCTTGGTTACTGGTAATCTGTGGTAATGTAGTATGGCTCCTTGAGTCTAAAGTAAGCTAAATAAAAAAAACATTGTTGCTTACACACTGGTTCTGTCAGTTCTAGTCTGTAAGACTCACACTGTCTATATTTAAAAATAAAGAAAAATCATAACAGTTGTAACCTTGAAGTCAGAACTTAAGACTGTCAGGTAACTCAAACATTAGACAATGTCAGTGAACCATCAACCTGCATTATCATCACTACACTGACTGGTGAAGAAAATGTTATGGCAGCAGCTCCTGTTACACATAACTGCACTTGAATGTTTAATATTTCTTCTCTTTCTTACCTTGGAAGTAATTGATTGATCAAAATCAAACTTTGAGATTTTTATTTTTAAGAACTGAAATGAATCTGAGCTGAATCAAAGCAGTGATGTGTGAAAAAGCAGAAATCTCCCAGTTCTCCTAAATGCTCTACTTTGAATAACTAGCACAGCTGTTATGAAATGTAAATTTACTATACATACAAACTTAACTTCTTACAGCTGCTTTCAAATGAATTGCTTCATGTCTTGTCAGATTGTCAGTAGTTTTTAGTCAGTGTTTAGGTTTCATTAGATTTTGAAGGAAAAATTAAAAATATAAGCAATATTTATAGAAAAAGCTACACATTCAGTTTAAATGCACTGACCCAAGTGATTGCTAATAAACCATCCCATTGAAAAGCAAAAATGCAAAAGCAAATGTAAAAACAGAAACATTTAGACGACATTTTGACCCACATTAACTTATCTTGAGTTGCTATAGAGCATCATCTTCTCGGATGCACTTGTGGTTTTGATGTGGTGATTTTATCAGAGCACATAACAGAAATTGAATGCATTAGAGTGAGTTGTCAGCTGCCTTAAGTACATTAGCTATGGAAGATTTAGTTACACAGTACTTCCACTGATAAATGCATTTATATTCAATATGTATATAAGGGTCACTGCCTTTAGCCCCCATAAATGTAGTCTATTAAGAACCTGACATATGACAAGAAGGGTACAGGTGCCCTTACTGTGTCTATTTCTGTAGTTAAACTGGCAAAAACTCTCTGTTGTAGCAATGAGATATTCATCTGTTTAAATGCCAAAATCCCCTAATTATAACTGCATGAAAGCAATTGCAATGTAGCTATACACCCACAACTAGTTCTGCTCAGCTGTGATTGAAGGCTTCACTTCTGCTGTTGATGTGTCGGATCTAGCAGAGGTGCTGACTTACCAAATCAGCGGCAGCACCTCTGTCCACCTCTGATGACGGTGACCCAACCTTAGTGCAGGTCGTTGCTAGCAGGTCAAGGGGTGATTGTTGAGCGTCCTACCCACAATGGTGAGTTTAAAGGGAAGAAAGTGGGTGGCCATTAGTTTGGGCCATAAAAGGTCTGTCTCATTGCCAAAGAGCAAAGTCTTAAGTTTGGAGGTTAAAGGACTTTCCGTCCTATGTTGAGCCCCCCAGGTAGCACCTGGGATAACACCCAAATAGTCTTTAGATCAAGCTGGACTTTAAGATCTGTAACTTCATTCCTTGGTAGGGAAGCTAGATTTGTAAGCAGCCTGAGATATAGAGTGTTTCCTGAGAGGTTCAAATCAGGGTATAATACCCCCCTCCGAGTATGAAATATGTGAACTTCAGTAAGGACCACTCAGGTACTGGAAACGCAGCAACGAAGTATAATGAGAGCCATAATCTCGATAGGGAACTCTTACCTGATTGCCCCTGCCCTCCTCCTGCTGCAGGAAGCCGCTTTGACTGCTGTCCACATCCAAGGCAGCCATATCCTCTGGTTTCATCGGCTGTTCTGGGGCTGTGTAGTAAAAACATATTGCTTAGAGTGGGAACAGCCGAAGCTAACGTTAGCTAAACAAACTTGATATGCAAATAAAGGACTGTCGTTAACATCTGTAACGTAATGGTAACGTCAGTAGACTAGCTCAAAGTAAAATCACGACCGCTGCTACCAACTGCACCAAACCCAACAAAGAACACAACGATGAGGCTATCAATAATTGGTTTAAGGAGAGCTGCCTAATTATGGCCCCTAAACAAGCTAACCTAGTTAGCTAAGCTAACGCTGCGTTAGCTGCTACTGCTAACTTAGCCTGCGATGATTAGCAATATCACCATCATACATCCAAGATAGCCTGCTAGCGAGCTAATTTAGCCAGAGGATGCCTTAGGTAGCTTGTTAGCTTACGTGTGTGAAAAAGATAGATATTACATACCAGTCATTGCGTGACTTGTCGTGATACGGAGAGTCCTGATGGTCACAAGCCACCGGACATGATCAGCACATTAAATTGATTGTACACGCGTAGAAATAGATGATAACTGTCAGAATTTTTTTATATTTTGATTGACGGGCGGTAGGTAACACAAAGGGTGGGGCCTCCAGTGTTGACTGGGAGTATTTGCGTCACACACAGGAAATCCCGCCTTTCTTCATAAAGGTGATTGGTTTTTTGCTTTGAACATCGTATCATTATTTGTTTGTCGGCATGCCAATCAAACTGTATAGGATTCTTTTCCTGTTTATTATGCATTGTCAGTTTTACAGTAGACTATTCTTGTTGCGGTAGTGAGAATAGTGACACTGCTTTTCTCACTTACATTGTTTTTACTAGAGAGACTTTGAACAAAAAAGAAAATAGAGGCCATATTGATATAAAATGTAGACACAAAAGTGCCATTACAGATACACGAAATTCATCCTCTGCCTTAAACTGGTTCTAACGAAAGTCTCGCCACATTAAGAAAAACTTATTTTGAGTTTCAGTTACCAGCCAGCAAAATGACCTGCTAGCTGTCACAGAAGAACCAGGAAATACATCTCTGATGATCCCACAGGTCAACTAGCCTCTGAATCGTCAGTAAGTCTAGGGCCCATTCCATATATGTACCATGTAGACACATGTATAGCAATATAAATTTATACAATTTATGTCTTTTAAATACACCTTTAAATAGATCACGTTATTTAACACAAAAAACACTTTTGTACACAGCTTCAAGTGATCCCAAAATGTACAACTCCTTTTTTGCAGATGTGCACATCAGTTGATTAAACGAGACAAAACAAAACCCAGGTAAATACCAAACAGATAAATAATTTCCAATTAGTGCATCAATGTAACTTTTTAGCTCCCCATTCAGATATTTTGGCTTTCAATACCAGTGCTCTCCTTCTCTTAAACTTTAAATCTGGCCTGTGCCTCCTTACATTGTGTTATTGTGGTCATTTTACAGTATGTCTGCTGACAAAAGGCTTCAAAACTGAGCCTGCTGTGACTAAATAAATGTAACTAATAGAAAACACACAGAAATATTTAGCAGTGGTCAAGATCATGTTAGTGAATTCTCATTCTTAAGTTTAAAAATATACATTTCATCCATTACTGGAGCTGAGTATGAGCTTCTGACTCTCTGATAAATCTTATTTCTACCATGTCTCCATTTTTTTCATAACAAGTTTGCTCGCATCAGTTTCTGCAAACTAACACTGGGAATTTACTACTTTTGAATAAGAAAATGATCAACAGTTAAGTTTTAAGATGCCATTTACCGTGATAACTTTTAGAAAAAACACAAACAAGATACACCCTGAGTTTGTTTTTGACTGGATTTCTTCCCCTCTATCTGATTGTGCACAGTACAACATTGTGAAAGTGCATTGAAATGAGAGCCTGCATGCTATTGTACCTGCTCTGTGCCTGTGATGCTATCAGAAGCCCACTTCTGAGTATTATTTGTGGTGTGTCAGTTCCTCACAGTGCGCGACCGCAGTGAGGCTATTTCTCTCAACCTTCAATTCAAACTTGGCCCATTACAGCCAGACTACAAAAGCACTTTCCGTGCACTCAGGAGCTCACAGCAGTGAATGGTGGATATTTCCAATCACTCTGCTGTCAATCCAAGTGTCAGGTAAACACAGGCCAATGGAAACAGCTTTAGAAAAACCTCACAGCTATGTCTGTCTTACTCCAGGAGTCCTTGGAAACATATCAACAATTTCTACAAAGACCTCCAAGTTAAAGGGAAAAGTCAAATATCCTAAGACCAGCGCAGATACGACAACATGGACGCAGTGGCTTACATGAGACATATATCCTACACTGTGTCTTAGATATGTGAGTGTTGTCTGTCGCTCAAGTTATGAATAAAGGAAACTGAACTGTATTCTCCTCATCAGAGGAATCTGAAGTCTGTGGAGCAATTACCCAGCGGGAGTTTAAGCACATATATAAGGTTTCAGTGTGATATATTTAGCTGTAAATACAGGCACCAGTGACCTTCTCACTCCACATATACAGAGCTTCTAGTTCCACTTTTTTGTTGTAGGGAAAAATGATATAAATTAGGTTGAATTAGCCTTTTAAAAATATTCTTATGGACATTGTTGCTGGGCACTGCGCAGAATTGCAAAGGGGCAAGAGGGGTAACTGAGTCCACAATGGTTCAGAGTGTTTTATATTAACATATTGACAGTTGTTTTCATGAAAGGCCAGTCCAAGAGAGAGTGACCCCACGGAGAGAAACTGCCCTGCTGGAGGCACCTCGTGGGACACTGCAAATGGGACCTGAGAGAGAGAATTGAAACTGGTGTAGCATGGAGACATGTGGATGGAATATCAAATATGTGTTATAGACGACCTGCAACTGAGACAGGAACAATCACACTGTTCTTTGTTTAAGAAACTGAGAATTTACTGTTAAAAGACAGGCCACTGTGGACCTTCTATATATTTTAAATATACATGCATTTTCTATCAGTATTTAGTATCAAAATCAACTTTTTTGGCCCATAAAATGAATTTGGCTCCTGTTTTCAGTAATCCATGTAGAAATGTCCTTTGTACAATCTTGTGTTTTACAAATTTGTAAACCTCATTCCATCTTTGCTTCTGAATGACTGAGCCTTTCAATGATGCCCCTTTTTTACCCAATCATGATACCATCATCTGTTACAAATTAATCTGTTTACCTTTATATGTTTTGAACGTGTTTTTTGAGTATTTCACAACTTTCCCATTTTTTTCTCCTGTTCCAACTTGTTTGAAAATGTTTCTTGCATCTGTCCCAAAATAAGCATATATTTACAAAAAATTAATAAAGTTAAATGTTAAAAAATAAACATTAACATTAACATTAAATATATTGATATTTGTTCTATTTTTAGTGGGAATTAGAAAATTTCTACACAGTTTGCTTATTTAAAAAGTCTGGATTTATAGAAATCAATGATTTCTAAGAAATGTGGAAACAGGTTGAGATCTGGTTGATGTTGTACATGACAAGAATATGAATAACTATGTTTTGTAAAGTTTCTTTTTGCAGAGTTGCATGTTTGTCTGAGATTCAGCGGTCATATTGGTAATTAAACGTGTAATTAAACGTGTACAATCTAATACAGCCGTAAAGCCATATAATCAGCTTTTATGGTGCTGACAATGTTCTTTTTCGAACACTGTCACAGAGGTATTGTTCCAATGATGTTTTATCATTAAAGTCATTGTTAGTGCTGTTGCTGTGAACTGCATTATATTTACAGGTGTTTCTAGTATTCTGACTTCTAAATTAGGTTAACAGGGTAAATAAAAATTTGAAATACCTGTCAATATAATGTGGTTCAGTACAACACCATTATTCACTATGACCTCTGTAATAAATATATGTTGTGATGTGATGAAATTTATTATTGGCACAAGTACAGAGACATAGAATAATAACTGCAGATGCAAGCAGGAAACTATAATTATTTATTTCATTATATCAACACTCTTCTCTGAGATTCCTGTAAGCTTTCTATGGCACTCTCTCTACTCTGCATTGTACTGGTGGTTTTATTACTCTGACGGACAGAGCATTAAGTGAAAGCACCAAAAATTGTTGTGCTTTCATGATACCAAATTGTATCATGAAAGCACAACAAAAATAAGAGGAAACTGCTGCATAAACTTCATGAATCAAAATAAAGTGTTATTTTAGTCAAATGTTCTATATTGTTTCTATGTCTGTTATGTAGACAGCATGTAATGCATTTGTTGGATACTGGAGTCACACAATAGCAAGGTTACAACATGCAGCTCTTTTATTTTCATCCAAAATAGAGATAATTTCCTCTTTGTAATGACATGATGCGTTTATAATAAGCATTGCATGTCACAATTCAATTCCTTGTGCGCTAAACGGCTCCAAAAAGTTATTTATATGTTTATTTGTCATAATTCTAGATTCCTGTTTTATTCCTTCAAAGTATTTGTCGTGCATGGGATCTATAACAGCAGGCCATGGTCTGTTTTCCAGGGTGTGTGTTTTAAAGTGAGCTTTGCACTCTGTGCTCTCCTTGCTTTGGTGCCAGTGTGGTTCGCCTCGGGGTGGAGTGGCACCGCTTGATTGATGGTGCTGACAGACCGTTTGTACCAACAGAGGATCTGTCACATTACTGGACTTGTTTTTATTTCTTAGAGGTTATACAAGTTAGACTGTTTTTACAATCTGGGTCACTGGATGATAGTAATAAATATCTAGTGTTTACGTATCCATGAATATTAAAAAAATGTGTCTCATGGTTTTAGGACAGAAAGGAGTTTGTAATTCATTTAGTCTTCAAAGTAGAATTACAAGTTAATTTATTCTTTCTTTTGGGATTGGAATGTAACACAACATGGACGTTTGTAGTCCTTCACATGTGGAACATGTACACAGAATGGAATAGGATACAAAAATCGAAGAGTAATATTTAAATACCTATTAACACAGAGACACATACATCTAATACACAGGCAAAAATTCTGTGCATTTTATTAATTTGTGTTCAGAAAAATGTAATCAGAAGCAATGAAATACTGATAATAATTAGGTCAACATCTCCATATTGACAGTTGGATGTCTTGAAAACACCATCTATCAACTTTGACTTGTTCGAGCACCAAGTATCACTAATGTAAAACACAGAATTGTCCTCCCTCTCTCCTCCCCTGAGTCTTGCTTGCTTCTCCTGTGACAGTGAAACTGTTAATACCAAACCCCGAAACAGCCTGTTAGGGACGCACTGACAGAACAAGAGACTTTGTTATGGTGTATTGTTTCTATGCAACAAAGCATGATTCCACATAGCTTTATTACTCGATCTGAAAACATTTATTGTCACTTCACGAAAAACAAAACACTACATGGCCCAGACCACTGGGAATAACTCGTCAAGCCCTGAGCCGCAAAGCTACAGCAGATGAATAATCTTCTTCGTGGGGTGTAGTTCGACCAGCATCACCACCACACCACGAGGAATGCAAAAACTGTTTTGTCTCCAGCCTCTCCAGAGGATTTGTATGGTTTCACTTAGAAAACAGGGAGCTGAAAACAGTCTGTTGTTTTACATTTGACAGCATATGAGGATAGCCAACTTAGATCCTGCAGCCCAAATTTGGCCCGAGGTGGCCTGCTGACATTTTGCTAATTCACATAAAACATTGAATTATAATGAATTGTTTTTTTTTTATTCTAGTTGTAGATGTTAAATAATTTCCTGAGCTACTCAGCGCAGGAATTATCAGATTTATCTGTCATGTAGGCCTGATATCAATCCTCGAAGGACCAAGTCAATTGGGTCAATAAGTTAAAAGGTCTGTTAATTTGAAAATAAAGAATTTTAAAGAAATAAGAGTGATGGGCCTTTTAATGATTACTCACTTCATCAGATGAATATTGATATTTGTTTGTTCATTGTCCTCTGGTCTCCTGTCATTTTTACAAAAGTTGAGTATTCCTGCATTACGCATACAAAAGCTGTGAAAATTGATGGAAACAACTTCCTCAGTCTGCTGCATGAAAAATCTTTGACTGATTAAAATCAGAGGTTATTGCTAAAGCTACCAAGCAAAGCTTAATATTATTTTATACACGCTGTCATACGTCTTTCATTCCATCTAACCACAATAAACACTATCCTATATTTTGCCACTGATCTTAAACCTTAAAGACTATAATCCACCTTATTTCCATGACAAACACTGTGCTTTGTAGTGCGAGTGGCAGCTCGGCTCCATAAAACATCCTATCCAAAACTTGGGTATGCAATACTATCTCTGTAAAATGACCATTTTTATTCAATCTTTTTGTTCCCATCAAAAGGCCATTTTGTTCTCTGCAGTCTTAATGGTTACAAGATATTCAGCAAAGCACTGTTGATCTACAGCTCTTTGTTCAGACTCCCACGGAGAACACAATCTTACTTTGGAGCACTGCGGCTGCAGCCATACAATTCCATCAGCATAAACGCTTCACAAACACTTACACACAAAGTATAGGGGCGAGAAAAACACTACTTCAGACAAAAGGAATCGTTTTCTGGTTGTGCTGGTGGATTGTGTCAACCTCAATTTCATACTATACAGAATACCATAAAATGTGGACTTTTTTGTGAAAATATGGTTCTACTGAATATTTCTTTTTATTTTTGTAGGTGTGTATTTGCCCTCATTGCTCAGGGATGGAGGAAAGAACCCGTAAACATAACAAATATACTATTTTTGTCAATATTTAAGGATTGTGTGAGTATTACTGTGACAGTGCAGGAGAATAATCACATATTCATCAATCTTAAACCAAATAAAAATTGTAGATGAAAGGTTAACTCAATCACTTTACAAATAATAATTTAAAACCTGACCAGTTCTTTTGGCCGAAACACCTGCATCCTGCATGTGGCCTTCTAAAATCAGCATCACTTAACAGATTTAATTATAATTGTCCCCTCTCTGCTACAGTCAATGTCAGCTGTGTCTTTTAATTCTCTAATCAGTGGTCGGCAGGACCGCTATCACCATCACCATGCAGCTTCCCACTCAATACAGACATCCCAAAACACACACAGACTGGTTTTGTCAAATGTTTTATTGAGTGTAGACATCTGGGCTACTGTAAAACATGTATTATCTGCTGAAGGGGGAGAGGAGCAGGTGGCATTGTCCCCGCTGTCAGCTGTGTCAGTGCTGGCACCCGTGATGGAGATTAATGAAGTATCTGGAGAGTAATATGCTCCTTCAAATGCTGCTACAATTTGGAGTGGGGGCCGATCCTGATCTTAAATAGCAAAGCTGTCAGAGTTTACTGGACCTGTGCTTTGGCACAAAGGAGGAGGGTTTGAGTCTACAGGACGGGAGACAGAAAGTGAGAGTGTGGCAGTGGGTGTCGGGCCAAAAGGGGGGGATGAGCACAGTCAGTTATGTAAACAAACCGATTGTTCTTGTGTCACTTTTTCTTTGGTGCATTTGGTGCGTTAAATTTAAAAAAGATGATATCTCCGTCTTCAACGATGTAGTTTCTTCCCTGTTGTCTGTATTTTCCTGCCGCCTGTAAGACAACAAAGAAAACTAAATTCAAATTGAAAAATAAGAACAAAATACTGTTGCATAATTTAGTCAATCATGCAGTGATATGATGGACCATACAGAGGGGACAATAACAGCGATCAGTGTAAATAATGATGGAAAATGAGAGTTCAGGATTAATCTTCAATTTATATTTTATCATCTTTTTAAACTTTTCTTCAAATGCAAATGCCACATTCCCCTCATCCCCTTTCTCTCTCTCTCTCTCTCACACACACACACACACACACACACATGCACATACACAAACACACACACGCACACAAAAACACACACATGGTTATTTAGTTTCTTACTTCAGTCACTTGTTTTGAAATGACTGACATTGATTCAGATAAGGCCTGATGCCAACTATTACCCATTACCACTGCTCCCCCAACCCAAACCCCAAATCCTAACCTAACAATAAATTTACTCTAACCTCACCCCAAAAAATAAAACCCTGCCCATAACAACTGACCCAAAAATGAGCTGTCACCTAAGTGGGGACACTGCTTTTGTCCCCATTAGACCAGCCGTCCCCAATTAACTGTTCTTGAATCTGAAACATGTCCCCAGAAGTAAGTTAGTCATGCTCTCCCTCTCTCTCTCACACACACAGACACACATACACACACAGACGCACACACACTTGCATCCATGTTTTGTTCAAGGGGTGCCTGAATTCCCACTGAGTGAATAATCCTCTCTTCTGCCCATTTCAGTTTCATGTGCACAAGCACAAAATGTTAATAAGTCTTTGATTACAGCGCTATCAAACTTCTCAAGGAAACAAAATAAGTTCTAACATTTCTTTTGTATACAGTAAGTGTTTGTTCTCCTTCCCGGCAAACTCAAAATAATTGACTTGAAGTGCTAATACGGACAGGTTTATGCATTCTGGTTCTGCACAGCGCACAATTAATTAGAAGAATCAATGTCCCTTTAAAGGCTCAGGAGACCATTTAATCCAAGCTCAATACCACCAGAAACACTGGATGGAGAGGGAGACAGGAAAAAAAAATCAATGGCTATTTGTGAATCCTGAGTATGTATTAAACCAGACACGTCTAACTGGTTCATTTGCACTTGAAAGCAGCCATCTGGAGCAGCAAGCTTGGCTTAAGCAGATATGATTACTAATAATGTGATATCCCCATACACTGGCCCTATTCAGACAGCCTATTCCCACAACTGGCATTAAATAGCATGGACCTTAATGCCACAGTCAGAAACGCTCCATGTTCTTATGAGGCCCAAAAAGGGATTAGTAAGAGAGCATGCAGTAAGGACCTGACACTCAGATCTCAACCCCGGATAACAATGGTGAAACTCCCCAGAGACCCAGGCATTTCAGCCTCTGTTTGGACAATACACTGCCGCTGCATTAAATACTTATTAAAAAAGGCTTGAATAGTAAAGAGATTTAAATGTTTTCATAGTGCTTCCTTTCCACACTGGTCCCCGCAGGTCCCTGTGTGTCACCATAATTACATTAGTTGAGCCTGTAAGTGGGCACATAGAGTTGATGGTGGCAATAGTGGGATTGTAACAGCACGGCTTACAGCTCACAAATTTCACACACAGCAAGGTTAAAATCACTCCTGCTTTAATTGAATTAACCGAGAATTAATTTCAAAATGTGTCCATGCAGAAATTAAATTATAAAAAAAAGAGCATCTTTGATATGAAAGGCATCCTACAGCGTTGATTAACTAATTATTAACTCTGTAACTGTAGCTTCAATTACTAAATTACAGTTTGCTGATTGAAAATTTGTACCTAATTTTTCAAAAAAAAAAAACTTGAAGGAAAGAAAAGCATTTGAAACTTTTCTTTGCAAAGTTCTTGCTGCAGCCGTCTTTACAAATTCACCATGAAATCAGTTATTACATTTGACAGGAGTGTGCACATGAGCCACACACACACGCATCCCAGTCAAAAGATCAAAACAAACATGGGCCATCATAAAAAGTAAGATATGCAAGTCACATTTCTGTGCTACTCGTCCATGAAACGGTCCTTATTTGACAAATTTCACACTTTATTTAACTTGCCGCTTTATATCACTGACACATACCTAAAGTGGCTTGGGGATTTGGCTACGGAGAGCTCGAAGCTAACAGCACACTCTATAGATCTGATAAACGCCTGGCGAGGTGAAGGAGCGCTACCTCTGAGCGACTGTGCTGAGCCACGAGCAAGAGCTACCATCAGCCAGTTAAGACACATTGTGATAAAGATATGCACAGCTGGAGCAGAATGGCAGTGTTTAGAGCCAGAATCAGCTGGCTTGTCAGGAGTGGTGCTGGAGTGTGTGCAGTAATTTCTTCCCCTGAGTAAAGGTGAAGAGCAGTTTGCAGTAGGAGCTGCGTGGTGACTGTCAGCTCCACTGATCACAGGAGACTTCCCCTCATCCTCTGGCACCCTGACTGCTCACCTTGACAGCGCTCTCGCTGCCTTCCTCTTTAAAATCCTGGAATTTCATTACTTCCGCCATAATGAAGCCCTTCTCAAAGTCGGTGTGGATCTTCCCTGCAGCCTGTGGAGCCTTAGTTCCTTTCTGTCATAGGGAAGGAAAAGAGAGGACAAATGAATTGTTTTGGAGAAGATGGATTACAGCATGCGAGCGACATGGTGTTTGATAGGGTGATAGCGCCATGAACATCACTCGGGGGGTGTTTTCAGTCGGGGGTATTCTTGCCTCAGTCCTGATTTCTGGATAGCTTTCCACTCGGCTGTGCCCTGCTAGGGCAGCCTGGACACCGATAAGGACCCAGCACTGCTATCAATGCCTTCTGATTCCCATTCCGCGGTGGTATTGATTTCTGTCCAAGCAATCTTGCCTCATTGTGGGTCGCTGCTCGGCTCTCTGGTCATGACAGCAAGAAGACCCAGTGTTGCAGTGAGAGGCCATGGTGGTATAGACCTCACTGCGTTAGGCCTCACTATTTTGGCACATAAGAGTTTGGTAATTCAATTTCATCTCAAACTGTCAATAATATTTCACTGTGGTAGATGCAGGGCTAAGGATGTTTTTGATGTATTTAAATTGACTTTGACATTAATGACTGCATCCAGACGCACATTTTAGAGGTGCCCCTTAAGTTATTTTTTCGATGCCAATTTACAAAACTGAAAATAACAATTTAATAGTTCTTTGTGCCTAGAATCCTCTTTAAAACTCGAACACACAACTGGTGAGGATAAAATGTGCAATTTATATGCGCTGAAATAATGCTGGTCGGAAATGACAAATGACCCAAATAAGTGACGTGGCTGCTGTGCATCATTATGACTCCTGCCTGTCGACCTGCTCGCTCTCTCTCTGTCTCTCTCTCTCTGTGTGCTCTGCAGCTCTGTGCTCAGGAACTGTTGAGCAGTTTTAATTATGTATATAATCAGGTTGGGGTCAACATATTTCATGCCAAAAGAATGATGCGTATTTAATGACTCTAATACATTACCATCTCTTTGCAATCTCATTGACGGAGTGCTTGTGAGTTTAACTACCATTAATCAGCATCAAGGTTTGTCTATCTGGAGAAAAATAGATTAAGGGAGGGATTTTTTTCATATGGAGCCTTACAAGAGATCCACATTGTCCTACTTAAGAGCTATGCAGAGCAGGCTGATAGATAATGGTCACCTCGAGGCTGCCTAATAAAGCATGTTAAAGGGCTTAGGAACACGACATTACTGAGTGTAGTTTTTACAATGCAAGATGTATTGGCTTAATATAGTTACTCACTGATGCTTACCTGACTAAATGCCCCTCACACACAATCAAGGCTGGCTGTAATCAGTTATGTCGAGGAGGATGGGCGTGTTTTTGAGGATGCCTTTGAAGTGTTTCAGGAGTTTTTTTGTAAACAGCGAGGACATCAGTCACGCTGAGACGAGGTGATGTCATCTGACTAACATGTAATGTGTCCTGCGTAAAAGAGGAAGTGAGCTCACTTACCCCTGCGGCCTGAGAAACCATCATGAAAAACCAAAAGTTCCTGTTTACAAACTTCCTCTGTAGACACGCTGGCGCAATTCATTTTTTATTAGTACCGAATGATATTAAATAAGGCTGTTTGAGGGTGTCAATTCTCTACACACAACTTTCATATTCATGTGCTGAACAGTGCTTCAATAACTTTCAGATAAAGTCAATAGCAAAATAAATATATTAATAAAAATCTGGATGATTGTTTTGTTCATGTGAAAAAAAAAATTGCATTTTAGATCAAAATATGAATATTTGTCTGAAATTAGCAGCATGGGGTGTCATGATGGTAGGTGGTCCGAGGCTTGTACTGTATTACTGTGATGTCCTGTGTTCATATCTGACCAGGGGGGCTTGTCACATCGCTTCCTGTTGCTCTTTTATATCAACAATCTAATAAAAGCAGCACCCTAAAATAATGTTTTTAAAAAAATACAGAACTAGTGTGTCACTGATTTTTTGACATGAGTTCTGTGACTGTCTGACTTTAAAGGGACATTTTACAGAAAATGATCCATTGATCCTCCAACACTAGAAGGCAAAATACGATTTGCTCCTTTTACTAACTTGTAAAGCTGTAAATGAAGTTTATAACGTGGGATTTACAGGGGAGAATCGTTTTTGCCTGGTGTTTTGTTTCTGTGGCTCTAAAGTTGCTGTTCAGACTCAGAGCTCATGTTCACTGTCCCACTGAGTTCACCTCAGCAGTGAACTTTCCTTATGTGCTGATTTATACTGGGCTTCAGGAAAATGAAATAAAAAAAGCAGCCATCATGTTTGTTTTGGAGGTGAATTGGTGAAAGTGTGTGTCTGCACACAACATCAGACCCTCATTCAATCTTCATACCATTTATTTCAGATGGTACTAAATTGCCACAGCTAAGCCTCCAAATTTCACAACACCATCACTTCATTATGAAGTGTTTGAGGATGTGCTTACATTTGAATTTAAATGTGATTTTACTGATTTTGTACTTAGAAATTGTTTTGTTGACTGCAACAAAATGCAGTCGTAAAATATAAATTGAAATATGCTGTTAAGCAGTTGGAAATATCAGCTGTAATGATGTTTATCCATCATGTGAACTTTGTTTTCACATCCCATTAGTGAACTATGAATACACATACACAAACCTGCTGTTTGTTCCTCAACATTCTCAAACAAAAGATCTCTTAATTTTATCTAAACTTTTAATGGAAACTGGTGTGTCAAGACAAAGATATCTGATAATACAAACAGCTTCTGTATGACCTGTAAGTTAATGAGTAATGTTTCTTTTTAGAGATTTTGATTGAAACACTCCTTGTCATTACTTCTTCTAAATAAAGATAATTTATAGCAGCCTATTCCACAAAGATGTAGAACAAAGATAACTAGAGATTGTTTTGATTATTTGTCATTAAAAAAAATCAAAAATTGAAGTAACACACTTTCAGGGGAAAAACAAATCCTTTGAATAGTTGCCATTGTGGAGAAGAGCAATGCTTTCTGAAAATGCTCTTCAAATAATCTTTAGAAAATTTGGAGCATTCTGCTTTATGAAAGTTTTTTTGAATGTGCAAATATCTGATCAGATCGAAGACTAAATAGGTGGAAATATAAATGAATATAATCCATATTTATAGTTTTCAAAAAAGTTTCTTAAAAAGTAACTTTGTTGTGTTTTAAAACCACCTACAAAAACTTTCAATATGTAACTCCTGACCAGTCAAATACTTTATGATATCTGCAGTCAATTCTTCTATGTGCTCTAGAAAAAAAAAAACCGAAACAAAAAAACAAGAATTTCTGCACAATACCAGCATGCAAAGCCAACATCTGTATTGATGTAAATCCTACGATCCCGTTGCACAAAGCTCTCAGCGGCCTGCGCTCAGTAAACTGAGACACACAGGGAGGAGGAGCCCCCAGCAAGGCCCACAAACAGTCGAATGAAAAGCGACATCAATTTTGGCACAGACAACCTCCGTCACACAGATTAGGCAGGCACAATGCACAGGCTCCTTATCTCCAGCGGCAGGAGGAGGGCAGGCAGATCTGCACAGGATGGAAACATTCTCATGGACGTAATGGGCAAAATCAATTGTTGGCCTCCTCAATCAATGTAGCCCCCACTTTCACTGTTCAGCAGCTCACCAGTAATTGAAGTTATCCTTGGCCTGTAATGACTGGCTAAAGCACAACCATGACAAAGTTGAAAGTGTGCGATATCAGTGAGGGTGCCAGCAGGGTGGAACGTGGGACACTGTGTGCATTCGTTTGTGTGTGTGTGTGCATGTGCGTGAGTGAGTGTGTGAGTGAGTGAGTGTGCGTGCGTGTCTGGTACACCCTCACACTCACATGTATGTGCACAGCAGGAAGCCGACTCTTACCCGAATGGTCCATGCACGGACCTCGTCTGGTCCAGCAGTGAAGAAGTACTCCAGCTGCAGGGCTGCGTAGCCGGCCTTGATGATCTTGCTCAGAGCGCTGGTGAAGAGAAATTTCAGTTTGAATGGAGGGGTCTGAACCGTTATAGTGTTATTTATTGCCCCTGATGCCCTGACAAAGTTCACTTCAGTGGCAAGGCCCCATTCATTCCAATATAAACTCATTAAGTGAATAAGATGGGTCACTTGGTTTCACATAAGACATTCAACTCTCCAATGGTTTCTTTGATTAATTACAAAGCTTGTAGACTCATTTAGCATTTTTAAGAATTCAATCCGATGCCTCGTTCTGCACCAAGAGGAAAAAAAAAAATCTGCCGCCACAATTTTTCTCTCTATAGAGGTTTTCACATGAGAACAATAAACCCAAAATGCCCAAGTTATAATTATACCTACAGATGACGGATGACAGTTAAAAACTTAATTTAGAGGAAAACCCTTTGACTGAGTTGTTCAGTAAGAAGAGGGATCCTTTGCTTTATAATGGTAATTACTCTGCCATTTATTATTCTATCAGCACATGCAATTAAAGGAGTGCATGGAGGACACAGCTGATAATAAAGTGTGGGGAGACTGAATGCTAATTAACCTCTGCGTCTTGTGCTCTGTGCAGTACTTCTGCCTCTCCTCTTCACTCTTGTCCTGTAGCCCGTTCTCCAGGCTGCCGCTGAAGGGGATGACCAAGGCGCCAGGGTCATGACTGTCCACCCACTCCTTGATTTTCACCAACCTGGTAAAATCAGCAGCCACAAAACTAAGTTGGAGGACTTGATTAACATGAGAGCGTTTGTTTCCCGGAGGTGCATGCATATTCATGAGAGCAGCTGAACGGACATATGAGTGTTTGCAGGAAACTGAGCTCCATATGTGGCTGTTTCTTTCACAGAGTTTGACTTTGTTTCTGTAAAAGTTTTTTAACTAAAGATTTGACTTGATGTGATCAGGTACGAGGGAACATGAATTGACAAAGATTTAAAAACTCACAGCTGCAACACTAATTAAGTTGAAGTATTTCTTTAAAACCAATTTAAAAGCCTGCTTAAGTAAAAGTACAAAAGACAGAAAAATATATGTGCAGAAAAGAACCTTCTGTGTTTTAGATTTATATAAATGGGGGTTATTGTCAGGTACATTAACATGTCAGTGGCATTTTATTGTTGGGCAATAAAATGTTGTTGGGCAGTTTAAGCTTACTATTTTGAAGCCGCTTCTGTCTATAACTGGGTCCAAAACCCTATTTTTTAAAACAAGTGAAAAAAATCTTTCTGTGCAAAAAAAATGTTTTAAAGGCCAATTTGGGTTTAAAAATTTTAACAAATGTCTATTAGTATCTTCAAACAAGAAACATTGTGGAAATTTGCTTCACTTAAAATGTAAATATTGTAACATCATTTTGGCTTTAGAGAACTTCATCACAGATTGACATGATTTGCTAAAGATTATGTTTTATGTGTTTTTCACATAAAACATAATCTGCAAATAGCAACTGAATCTATTAAATAAATGTACTGGAGTAAAGAGTGCAGTATTAATCTCTGTAACTAAGTAAAATTACAGCTCAGAATGATAATACTCAATTACAAGAACTTCAGAGCTTCAGTGCTGTAAGTGAGTAAATGTACCTAGTTACTTTCCATCTGGTCCATAACACAGGCGAAGCTTTTAATCTTTTGTTTACTTTGCTATAACAGACAAATATTATTTCAACCAAACATGTCTTATAAAGACAGAACGGAGCAGGAAAACTAACTTCAGAGTTTCCTCATAAACGTCTTTGTCTTCCTCTTTAACACCTGAGCTTTTTTTTTTTTCTCTCTTTTTATCTTCCAGTCCAGCGGGACACCTGACATTGCTGGACAAAGATATCCTCACCCTTAATGGTAACTCTCAGTCAGAACAATATAAGGGGGTTAGGGCAATTATGAGATTAGCCCCACATGCTCTCAGGCTGGGATTGGACAGGTCTCAAAGAGCAGCACCACACAAAACCATTTTCACACGGCGGCCCTGACAGAGCTCCTAGGCTGGATTGATTCTGAGGGTCCCTGTCATTATCTGTAATCCTAGTTTCCTGTTTAAAGCCCATAAGAATCAAAGACTGGGAGGGACCCGACCACCTCAATAGCACATCTATTCCAATAACAATGTCACCGCTTTATCACCTACAGCACCATATCGTTGCTCCTACCCAATGATTATCAATATACAATATATGACAGGGTAACGGGCGAGGGGGGAGCACAGTTTTGCTTTGATTGGATGTTTTTTTCCCCACAACAAGCTAGAATAACACTGCAGGGTAAATTTGAAATGCATCACAGGCCAGTTTGTCTGTCTGTTCAGATGCACATCTATTAAGAGCCGTAACCTAATATTTCCCTTTCTGTTCGCACTATGGATGCAGAGCGGATGCTTGACTGCCACCGCCAATAAGGTAGTTGCCAATGTCTCACCAATAAAGGACAGAAAAATAAACACATTCAGTCAAAGCCAAAAAAAAAAAAAAAAAAAAATCTGAAAACATAGGAGATGGCGGGCGCTCCAAGTGGGGAAAAAATCCAATCTGAGATAATAACAGCTGTAGTTTCTCACTTTTAGCAGCACAGCTGTCTATTTGGTGGCACGTTATTTGCATTCCTCAGGTATTGCGTACTCTACAGGCGGCTGAATAATGATTCACAAATCACTCTCTCCACACCAGTCAAGGGCTGTGATCCTTTGAATAGACCATTGTACCTGAGACTGTAATTGGTGAAGACTTGACAGAGCTGAGCCAAGCCAGCCAAGTAACAAAGAGGCTCTCGGTAGAAGGCTGAGGGATGATTTTAATAATGCGAAGCCGAGAGGGAGAACGTGAGCAGCAAATGAGCGTGGGGGTCTCTGGGTCCTTGCACTGAGTGACACAGGACCAGACAAACACCTTGCCACGGGAACATGAAACACCCCCTTCCCTCAACTCCAGAAACAAAGCACTGTCAATTAAGAGCTTTGATGCTCCGTCAACATGACTTCCAAAACCAATTCTGTCAACTTCACCGCTGTCTGCCCATGCCACTTTGCAATTTGTATTTATGTCCGTTCCAATTATTTGTGTGGATTTTTATGTGGATGTGTAAATTGGGGAAAATGTTTATGTAAAGCATGCCGCAGACTTCTTTCGCCTTTGTTCTCTTCTTTAAGTCATTCACGAAATTTTAAAATACAAAGATGTTCATGTAAATAAAGTGTTGATATGAATCATGTTTTCTGAACAGTGACTGTTTGGAGTGAAGTCTGTATTGTGGAACAACATCAGTATCTCTTCTTCCTTCATGACTTAAGACATTTACTTTTTTTTTTTTTAAGATGTCACGATTCAGCAAATTCCTTTTATGCTCAATATCCACATTTTTAAGAAGAAAACACAAAATATTCTATGTGCATTTGTGAACCATAATGGATATAATACATAAAATATTTTTCTCTTTTTGAAGAGTCTAAGCCACACACACACACACACACACACAAACACACACACACACACACACACACACACATGCGCACTCACAAAAGGACTGTGTATGTGTATGTATGTGTGTGTCTTGTCAGTCTCCCATTATGTCCCAGCACTGAGTGCCATCTCTCACTGCTCAGTTAATAGAAAGATTCAGCACTTTCTGGTCTTGATATCCCTCTCTGAACAAATGATGCCTGAAATTTTTATTCTTTTTATAATGGAATTCCGATGGCCTTTGCTGCAAATCAAGTGGAAATTTTTGCATATCAAGTGGGAAAAATTAAATGTTAACCACGTTTTAATGTGATTAAGGGTGACAGGGACATTATTTCTGCTAATCATTCACCAGCCTGAAAGCTCAAACAAAGCTAAGGAACAAGCCATGTTTGTGCTTCTTCTGCTGCTCTCAATTCAAAGAGGAAAACAGGTATATTATGTTAGCTCTTATGAAACTTTAAACATCCAAAACATGATATGATTTGTTCCTTTTTTTCATGCTGATAAAAACAAGGAATTAATAATCAATATCTGCTTATCTCACATCTCTAGAGAGACACGCCATGTAATCTGTTTTAAGCTTTAGATTTGATGCCTGTTGTATTTACAATACATCTAATTTAAAGCCCAATATATTGTGAAATCACAAAAACAATTGGAGCTTCCACAACAGCCTGGCTCTGAAAGGAGATGTCCCACAGGGGGCCACCCTCTGGGGCCAGTCTATTTGTCTTTTTGTGTGGGAATCCTGAGGGGGGGATAATTCCTGTGTTTCCGCATGCCTGGGGCTTCCCTGGGCTTTGTCAGAGCTTTGATCTGCTTAAATGGCTCAGGAGCGGAAAACAATGGGAGTTTCTAAAGTACAGAGGCAGCTACCTGAGACAATGACCTGGGCCTGCGTCTGACACACATTCATTCATACAGGTTGGCTTTATTAGTGGTGCTTAGCCAGTTAAGCCTCTAAAAGGCGGGCCATCACCTCCAGTTTGAGTGCTCCTTTCAGATGCAATTGGATGCTGACAGACCTGAGGAGTAATCCACTACCTGCCTCCACACACCCACAGGTGGAGGGCCCAGCACCTGAACCTGGGTACAAACAGCAGAAGCAAGCCAGGCTCAGACTCATCAGGTAATAAACTCGGGGTCTCTTCTATGTTTTGCTGGTCCCACCTTGCAGGGACGAGCATCCTAAGGGGTTTGGATGCTGCGGCACACAGCATATACAACCGCCCCCCCTCTCCTCTTCCCTTCCTCTGCGAAGGGAGACAGAAATGAGAGGTATGAGCTCATGGTGGCTTTTTGAGGCTGGGAAGTCGGGGGCTCTGTGGGAAGCTTTTCATCCTCCCAGTGGTGAGCTCCTGAGCGACTAGAGTGCAGACGCTCTCTGCTCCCTGTGGCCATGGCCGGATGGAAAGGCATTACACATCAGTCTCTGAGAAAGAAGGAGATCTGGCACACACACACAGACACGCACAGACACACACAGACACACACACACACACACACACACACACACAATCTCCAATATTGTCATCTTCTTTTAGCCTTCAAAGCAATCACGGGCTGGAGGAAACAGAGCCCAGCGCAGGCACAATGGGAGCAGCTTTAATTAAGAGAATCATCTCACATCATACCTCGAGGGTGTGCTGGTAACAAGCTTTCTTTAAACAACTTTCTTTTCTGTGATAACTACACCCATTAAATTTTTAAGGACAAATCCTACAACTTTAAATGTTTGCACATGATAGATAAAACTAGCAAACCATCATCCCCCTGTTCCCTCTTTATAATGGTCATTGAGGGCACATTATCAAAGCTATGTCCTTGTTAAGGGGTTATTTGTAAGCGGGAAAAGTGGGGGTGTTGCAAAAAAAAAAAGAAAAAAAAGGAAGAGGCAAATATCAGAAATTCAAACAGTAACCCAGAGGAGTACATTCTACATCACCCAAAATAATTCTCTATATGGGGTATCCATGCTGTCATTCATGGTGCTTGACTGGGCGAGAGAAAATAAGGGGGCTGGGGGGGAGTGGGGGGAGTCATCAAGATGTGACAATTGTGACAAGAGCAGGCAAAGTGTAGCGTCGAAGAACAGCACACGGATTTCTCCATCTCTTCTTCTTCTTTTTTTTTTCCCAGGATGACAGCTTAATGTCTACCACATGCAATATTTATTCTCATCGTGTGTCAGACTGTCTAGCTGTCCTAGGGAGTACAAAGAATGCCACTTATTAGAATAAAAGCAGAAGGAAGGTAATAAAGGACATATGTAACATCAGCCAATCATGCCCCCGTCCAATCCCTTTTTCTCCCCCCCTCTTTCTTCCCCATTCATAACAGTTCAACAATAATCCTGATAATAAGCATTCGGGAGCTGTATGTTTGTCTCATTAGGAGCTGCTGAGGCTGCGGGCAGCTCGCTGTGGCATGTGTGTTCGGTCTTAACCTTATCAAAAACATAATAAAAAGTGCAGCTCAACAAAGCCAAAGCTATCAAAATGTATCATTAGACAGACTCAAACTTGCAGACATTTCTTTTTATGCATGCAGTGCCAAACTACAGGCTTTGCAGAACAATTCCCAGGGTGCCTTCAGAAGAAAGCAGGAATGGTGCGCTGCTGCTAAAATGTCTACATACATTATGAACTGCAGGAGACTCACTTTGCATCAGCTGCCTTTAAGTTTGGGCCTGATAAACGAGGAAGAAGTGACAGTCTTGGATTTTGGAGAACAAACTGAATTTTTTGCAGGATTATTTAAGAACAAGCACAAAAAAGAGAAAAGGTCTGTCAGCCTCAAGTTTGTCTCATTAGCTACAACAACAACGCTGTGTCTTCACCGCCAGGACACAACAAAGACAATGGGGTGACATGTGACATGTCCTTTCATTACCTGGACAGGGGGACAGTCAATAACCAGACTAACTGGAACGACAGGACTTTATTAGCACCATCTGTTTCAGTTTTACTATACGGCCTCTCCTGTTGTTTTCTCTCATTGAAAGCTAGCTGAAGGCATCCATTAGGACCGACTGTGGGCAGTAGGGAACACAGCCTTCCATGGGAAAGTGTTTCTCAGGATCCCGCTCTGCACAGGGAGAGAGTGGACGACAGTGCACAAAATAAAAGGGAGCATGTCGTCGTATATCTTCCTCATGGCTTTGAAAAGTGAACTCTAACTCCCCAGATAGTAGTTGCTAAAAACTTGTATGGAGCCAGTGGTTTTGCGCTCAGTAAAGTTTCAGTTGTGTTTATGGGAATTATGGTTTTGGAGTAGCTGCAGTGACGGCTTTCATGAAGTGGCTTTCAGTGAATCATAATAGTCCCCCGCCCTCCCCTCAGTCTTTCTTTTATTCAAAATGATCACACAAAGAGAAAATGCATGTTTAACTTATTACTGGGCTTCTTCAAAACCAAAAAATATGCAAACAGCAATACACAAGCCAAGAGATGAAGGATCTATTTACAATATGATCAGTTTGCAGAAGGCTTTTTTTAAATAAAAAATTGGGTGTGAGCTCTAAAGACTTCAGATTCTCAACTAACAAGCTGCAGCTCCTGTGAGGGTTTCCTTTACTTTAATTGTCAAAGCTCCTCCTACAGGCCAACCACAGTATCAGCAAAGACATTTACTTGCCTTTCTGCTCTTTCTTTAACTGTGGCTGGATTTATTTTAACATAGCACTAAAAAAACATTATTATTTGACTGCATTATTTAGATTATTTTTTTACTTTTCTTATTGTCAAAAAATCATAGAAAAAGACCAAACCCAGCCGTGTTTTATTTCCTGAATACCTCTTGACTCCCATCCTGTTTGCAGCACTCAGCCCCAAGCTCATGTTTTCCTGCTGGAGACATAAATCTTTTAAAAAAGGTAACAAATATATAGTTTAATTCTTTTTTAAAGGACACTAGTTTTTATCAAACATTACTTAAGCAGGGATAAACCACATTTGCATATTTTCAGCTTTTCTTTCCCTGCAGATTAACACACATTTTGTCTGCTAGAGAGTATTTACAGCAGCAGGAAGGAGTGTGTGGGTTTGACTCAAAAAGTACAGTGTCAGTTTTCTATCTAATAACAAAAAAAACCCCACAGTGCTTTCAATGGTTCTGGGACAGCAGTGGAGGTTTATAGGATACAGGAATAACATAAATCAGGTTCTGACTACAGAAACAACACTTTTAACAACTCTAAATCCAAAAAGGTTAGGACGTGTTAGGACTGTGTAAAACATGAATAAAATAGAATGTACTACCCTGTTACTCTTCTTGGGCTTATTCTAAATTGAAAACAGTAAAAAAAACCCCCAAATTTAATGTCTTATCTCATCATTCCTTCGCTTATTTTTATATATAGATGCTTATGGTGATAGCAGGTGATAGTATCATGATCCTCAGGGGCATCCTCAAAAGGATTAGTCAGTTACAAGCAAGGATGGAGTGAGGTTCACTATTTTTTGTAAAACATGTTTGTATAAAGGACATTACTCCACAGGCTTAGTGACACTTTGTAAAACCATTGTTGGCTAACACAGTTTGTTTGCACAGGACTGCTTTTTTATCCGTTTACATTTTACACAGCATCCAAACTTATTAGTCATAAAGGTTGTAGAATCATTGTTGTGTTTGGTCTTCTCACGAGATTTTTTGAGAACAGAAAAAAACTCATCTACCTATAAAGGGCACAGCTGATACAGGTTGAGTCAGTGTCTTTGCTTAATGACACCTCCACATGAAACAAGGCCTTTTGCTGGGATCAAAGCGGACGAGGGCTTGTTGAACATGGGTCTCCTGAGTCGCTGAGACACACTGAAACTGTCCTTTCACATCATAGTTATCATTTAAAGCTGATGAGGTTACAGGCATGTCATAGAATTATCTGAATCACACCATGCCAAACAAATACAGGGGAGATTAATGATGAAAGATCAATTTATGCCTTTTGTGGCAGGAAAAGAAAGGATGATTAAAGAGTCTGACTGGAAGAGCAGCTGTAGTGTGTAACTGTTCCAGCTGTGGTTTCCTGACATAAAATATAAAGAATACCAAGACAGAGGTACCCAATGTAACAGACATTAGGAGTAAATAACGTTCAAAGAGATCAAGTATAAGATTGAATGAGTGTAATAATAAGACACAAGGAATCCAAACTAAAGAGACAGGTACGTATTCCCATAACTATGCACACACACGTGCATGCATGCATGCAGACAGACAAAGACACACTTACACACACACACACACACACACACACACACACAGACACACACATACTGTACATACACACAGTTAATAAAAGCTTCAAGCAATGGTACCCTGCAGTTCTTACACTCACCAGGAAAACCCACACTGCAGAGGCACTCACAGACAGGTCACGCTTGCTAGTTTCCTTAAAGGTCAACTCATCTACTTAAGAGGCACCAATTTACTTTAATGCACATTGTCCAAAAGAAGAAGAGGAAGGGAAAAAAAACAGAAAAAGAAATGACAAGAAAGGAAAAAACAACACACCATATGTGGAGCATCCTCAACTGTGTCTTTGAGCATCACAAAATGTGCTCGCTCTCAGTTCTCTGAAGAGGATTAAGTAAATATCTGATATCAAACATATTAACAGAAATAAACCCTGATAAAAAAAATGGTGAGGCCGTGGGCTCATAAAATAAACAATTACTTAACTGACAAGTGAAAACACGCTAACGCTGGGCAGGCTGCAGCCCCCACATCATCAACAGTGCTCTAATGACCCTCTCTAACACACAAACTACGTTATGTGGCACAGAGAAAAAATCTTCCAGGCAGCTCACTGACGCCGAGGGAAGAGGAGAAAGCCTCTTGATAGACTCTTGTAGATGCCATTCCCTATCACGCAATGCCTCTCAGTCATAAACACATGACAAATGCGGCCTTAATCATTTTTTACGAGCGGGGATGTGCAGGGGGCAGTGCATGGTTAGAGGGGAGAGGGGAGCGGTGAGCAGCAGGCGGCCCCCTCTGCACAGAGGAGAGGGCTGTGTGGTAAAGTCTCCTCTGGAACATCACTCGGCCGGCGATCCTTTGATCTCCACACCGCAATTACGCCAGAATCCAAATGAGCATGGAGTCGCCTCTGAAACAGACTTCAAACATGCACATGTACGCATTCTCATTCTCATACACGTACACATACACTGTATAGGATTGGAGCCATGTGCTCCTCTCAACAGTAAATGATGTACTGTCTCCAGCAGAGAACCTGGGGATGAAAGGAGGCCTTGCTCCTCGTCTGATCCCTCCATTAATGATGGCTTGCTAAAGCTAATACTGTGTATTCTTGTCTAAACAAGGGCAGCTTGGTATGTGGTTCCCATACTCCAAACACAGTGATTTTGGTCAACAATAGACTGTTTTCTTGGAGGCTCAAAAAGTCAGATAAATATACTTGTTTCTGCATTTATTGATTGTGTTCTCATTGCTGTTACTACAATATGCAATCGAGTGTCTGTAATGATGAAATAAAATAACTTTCATACATTAAACTCATGAAATAAATCTTGGTAAGGCATGCTGCTAATATTTATGATATCAACCTAAAGCCTGAGTGGCAGCATGTGCTGAACAAAGTAGCTAAAAATACAAGATGAAAAAACGCAGGGAGGAGAACCTGTGAAATGGCCTGAGTGGGTGTCCTGAGAGACACAGATAAGATTGGCTTATTTGCCTCATTCTAGGATTCGTCCTCTTTTCCTCCACACATTAAAGCTGAGATTGCAATTTGTCTAGCTGTTTGCTTTGAATAGTCCTTAACCGTATCATCATCTCAACTGTGCTGGTGGAAAAACACGGGGGCATGGCGACAGCCAAATGGCAGTCTGGCGTCTCTCTGCTTCAGACTAGCTGCCATTAGGGCTGAGAGCAGCATTTATTGTACAATTAGGGCCAGCTAGATCTACCTGTAATCATCTCCATACAGGTGTGAGCTCCTCTCTGGACAAGGGAAGTGACTCATCACTTGTCAAACATCAACACTTTGATGTCGACATTGTTCATCGTGGCGCCCTCGGGACACCTGAGCACTACTGTTTGCCTGTTTAAAACGCTCTTAGATTTATTGCATTTCGCACAGTTAAAAACACACACACACACACGCACGCACACACACGTATACGCACACAGTTGAAACATGAAAAAACCCCTCTCTTCCTACTGATGACGGATGTCCCACATGCCATGAATCATTTGATTTATGAGTTCTCTTCCTCCTCCCTCTGTCTGACAGTCATACTTTCGTGTCAGGAACATTTTAACAAACACTCATAGGTAAACAACTTCCCTTGTAGCACAATGCTGCCAAGTAAAGCACTAAAACAAATTTTGTAAGAGCTGACACCACAAGCCTAGAGGGCAATTGGAAAAGTGTGATAACAGTCCACAAGTTGGTGTCATTGACAAAACGGCTGTAGTGTGGAAAAGTAGCCCTTTCAGATATAATGGATGTCTAACACCAGGCTTCTGGAGCTGCTCTCATTGTGGCTAGATGACAACATTACTATAAAAAGTGTTTCTTTGACAGGACAGGGGATCATGTAGCTGTAAACACAGCAAAGAAGTTTATTTAGTGCATTAAAGGTTACCCTCAGTTAGTGCACATTATGGAAAGTGTTGCACTTACAAAGTAAAGAGCCCAAAATCCCTGATTATTGGCATTAGAAAGCAGAACATGTGTGCAAATGCTACTTTTTTCATTCACTCTTTATCAAGAAAGCCTCAGCTGTCACTGTGATCTGTGGGAGTTTTATAACACAGCAACACGTGAGGACGAAACCAAGCATTAAACATTTTTGAGATATATTAATTAAAGAATGTTTCTCTTATGAGTCATCGGCTATCTCCTGTTGATACTAATTCTTTGTTTGGTTTTAAAACTTCATATGCTTTTTAGAGTCTTCACTCTCTTTGATATCATATGGAAATGACAAATTTTGATGGAAAATGGGGACCATATGTTAGCATGCGCTTAATGAAGTGCAGAGTCTGGAGGCTGGTTGGGGTTTGCAGAGCTGGATGTTGTTGTTAGAGTTTACTTAGTGCCACCTCCAGGCAGATCCTCTCACAAAGATATGACCGTTTCTGTCAGCAGGAGTCCACAGTCAGTAGATCAGCGAGGCTTATGCACACACACACACACACACACACACACACACACACACTTCTCACCCTGCATGCACGCAGACTTTTTATAGCTGAAATGTAGATTTAGTCAAAGTTAGTAGGAAAATCAATGCAACTCTGCACATAAGCAGAAGGAAAGGTCTTTGTTGATGATTAATGAATGCAATGAGACGGCTCCGCCTTTCTTTAAAGCACTTACCATTTGTTCTTTCTCCTGATGTAGTCTTTCTCAGAGAGGTTAACGAGGTAAATCATTGGTTTGGATGTCAAAAGCAAGTATTTGTTCAACACTTCGATCTGTGGAAAAGATACACAAGGCAAGTACTGAGAATCCAAACTTTCCAAAGTAGCCTTTGAGGACGACACAGGCAGAGATAAGTGAAGCCAAATCAAATTAGGGTCTGGTGTATAGGCACTGTGGGGAGCAACTATAAAGCCTCTGAATCAAAATCAGCACGGCCAGATGTCATTAGCTTGTACAAAAATAATGTCAAAATACGACCAACAAAAGGCTGTGCATAATATTAACTCGTGATTTGCACAAAAGACGTTTTGCTGAACAAAAAAAATAAAAAATAAAAAGAGGGAGAAACAGCAGTTGTACTTTTAGGTCAGATGAAAAGATTAGCAAGATAAATCCCATTAATAAATCTGACTGTGACATCAAAGGCTCACCTCCTTGTCGTTCCAATCGTGATAGTAGCGGACGTGTTTCTTTTCATCCACTACCCAGCTCTTGATTTTGCACATAACGTCCTGTTTGGGGTTAAAAGAGAATGAACAAGAAGCCATTAAAGGAGATGAAAAAGAATATAAACCCAGCAGGGTATGGGGTAATTATTTCCTAAATGCATGGCATCCTGATGCCAAAATGAACAATGGCTGTGCTCGCATTCAAGCAGGAGTGGCCTGGCTTTGACAGGGGATGGCATGCACGAGACCCCCTTCCCTCTCTTAAATCATGACAAAATGCCTTCTGGGGTGTCTCGCTTAGAGACGCAGTTTTGAGCATCAATATTCCATCGGGGCTGTTTAATGAAAAGGATAGAAAGAGGAGACAAAATTGGAAAGAGCAGGGAACTAATTGGAAGTTGGTTAGTTAGGTGTAAATTATTGGTCCTTCCTCAGGCACTCTGCAGAATGTAGTCATACTGAATGAGCACTAGTGAGGTACAGAACTAATTATTCAGTGTTTCTTCTGGAGAAAATATTGAGCATTTCCAGCTATGTATGCCACATTCATTACTGAGGTACTTGTGGGTTGAGACCACAGGCAAGACTGGGTCTTGACAGGATCTGGAAGCGGAAAAGGGTGGGAAAATGGGAGGGAGGTAGTTATAAAATTTGTAATAAAGAAATTGAGCCTATTATTGTTGATCCAGCCCCACAGAAATTAGCGGAACACATTCTTTTTGTTCCTGTCAACTTGACCTCCCCCTTCATATAAAAACTCCTCCACCCCCTGCAACACTCCCCCTACCTCCTTTTCCCTCCCCAAACCCTTGCAGCACTTCACAATCATACTCCCTTTTGAAAGAACTGAGGAAAAAATCCTGCCAGAGCCTCAATTACACAATGGCAGAAAAAGCTCCACACACTGACCCCCAGCCAGCTGCATTCACTCTCTGCACATCTCTCTCCACAGGAATTCTAAAGGCCTTTTAGTCAGGCAGCCAGAGTGCAGCCAGCGGGAGAGAGCGCAGGAAGAGCTGCATACACTCCGCCCGCGCCGTCCCAAGTCTTCACAGAGAGATTAATCATCTGTGAAATGGAAACAGCAAACGGCCAGTGACACAGGCTGAACCCGCTCCAGGTTTCCCTCATCAGCTCGCAGCCGCCGTGCAGCGCTCCTCTAACAGGCAGGTGTTAATAAAAGGCATATAGGTCCCACAAGGGTCAAACACATATGCCTGCCACCATGAAGCGCCACTGGTGGGCCGGTTTCTTATTATTGTTTTTTTAAGGATAGGGATTTTGTGGGATTCATACAGACAAAAGCAATGAAACATTGTTCTTGTAAACACAGCAACAGCAAAATGGATTTAAATCTTTACAGCGATGCATACATATGAGCGCTGAGCTGCAGGCGCATAAATTTAGTTCAGACTCACAATGAAATATTTAGTGGCCTTTTTCATTGTGGCAACAATTTTTGACCATAATAATCTGTTTTATAATTAAGTTGGAATTTATGATTTGGTTGTTTTATGCTTGCAAATCTCATTTTCTTAAACAGTTTATCTTTAGCAGGGATCCTGCTGCAGCAAGACGTAAATAAAAAGTCAAATCAATTTAAACCTTAACTGTTTTTTTAAACTTATTTTGCTCTAATACCTACCAAATAAAATAGTACGACCCTCCCTTAGTAGCATGTATTTCTTCACAAAATAAATAATCTTTTTTTTTATATGTGTTGTTTTGCCACAATGTCTTTTTTAACAGAATGCACAATAAAAAAAGCAGGATGCGCTCAGAACTGTTTACTTGTTATCTGATTCACCGTATACAAATATTCAGAGTTATTCTTTTAGGAGTGGTATTACATGGTATTACACTTTATGGCATGAGTACAATATATACTAATGAATATGACAGTTCTCTCTCAGTGTAATATGTTAAACTGCAGGGTTTCTATAACGTGAATGGCAGCAATAATGTACAGGAAAATAATACATTTCTTCCTTAAAAAATTTTTCAGCATTAAGATTTGTGTGGTTTTGTCATAATTACTGTAAAAACATTTTTTCACGGCATATCACTAGTTTACTCTGGTTTATTTCACATTAAAAAGCATTGTTTAAAAAAAAGAGACCTTTTTGGATGGAGCTTATTGTGAACTATTGTGTCCACTAAATCAGTTTTTTAAAATATGACTGGTGTTTCATCTGGAATTATATAAAGATAAATTTATGTGATGATAACATTTTAAATTTATAATGTAAAATGAGTTTATATAAAAATAGTTTAATAATAAAAGTGGTTTCTGCTTTTGGAATTTCAGACCACACAAAGACCTGTGGAGCTTATATGCAACTGAGTGCAACAGTGGAAATGAAATCTTTTTTCAAAGGTCTTGCAAATGAGGCACTACGCAAATAGAAAAATCTAAAGAAGTAATCACAATCTAAAGTGTTGCTCATAAATTCCTTTTTATTTTATTGCATCCTGGGGCTTTACAAAGGAAAGTCCGAGCGCTGCTTTTCCTTTTAAACTGTATATTTTTAGATGCAGTCTTTATGCACATGTTCTGCATGTAGATGCTGACATAAACATGTGTATATGTGTCTGTGCACAGCTGAGTGTCAAACGCCAGGCTCAGCCTGTGAGACAATCACACAATCCCTCCCATCTAAAAGCTTGGTGCAGCCTTTGATAAGCACCATTCTTTGCCATCTAAAGAGGTCTTCTATAGATTTCACTTGCCGACGTGTGCACAACCTTTGACAAGTAATGTATCATTTTTATTCATTGCCTAAAATTGTTAGCAATTATGTGCGTAAGCGGCCACCTGCCTAGCCTGAATGGCTCCTGTCTGTGGGGCTACAGGGGTGTGGGGAAGTGCTGTTGGCTCTGAAGGGGAGGGGGGGTGTTAGTCTGAAGGGAACCAACCAAACACAGGGCCCCTGCAGCAGGTGAAAAAGCCCTTCTCGTTAGCGTAATGAGTGGTCAGAGCCTCGGTGTGCCGGGGCCTGAAATTGGGCAAGCCGCTCTGAGTGAAAGGCCGGATCCCCTCGCCCATCCAAGCCTGCTCCGATCGTGGAGGAGCATCATGAGACATTTACAATCAAATCATTGCAAATGTTTGCAACTCAGCCTCATTACCTTAACAATATGACCATCTGAATGCTTGTGCATCCGCATAGGTTGTGATCTGACATGCAGGATGTGGATTTTTTTTTTCTGATCTTACCTTGCATTTTGCCCTGCACCTCGCTGCATATAACCCAGGAATCCTCTGTCAAAGAATATTCCAAACATTTACGGTATTCATAGCGAGGTATAGGCATATGTGTCACCCACTGTATGGCCTTATACAATTTCCTGAGCTGCTGTAGGTGTATAAGGATGAGCAAGAGCTGTGCCATGATTTGAGTATTACTTTAGATGAAAAGAGCTGTGTGGAAACACTTTCATTAGCCCAGTGCTGTGACCCAGGGTCAGCAGCTGAATAAGTAACTCTCTATTAATGATTTCTACAGCAGAAAACCCCTGACCCCTGATCACTTTCAATCTCAGAAAGGGAAAAAAAATAGGGCAGGGGGAGGGTTGGGACCTATTGGAGGGAGATTAAAAAAAACATAGTTTTTTTTTCTCCCTGGCCATGTGTGTGGGAGGGTTATTATTTGTGCCTTGCTGTGAGGGTGAGCAAAGGGCCTGCTGGGACATTGACTCACGTATTCTGGTTTGAGTTTCTTGTCACCGCCTCTAATGGCCGTCTTCTCCAGCTTGTCAATAATAGGGCCGATCATCTCCTCATCCTTCAGCCTCAGCTCCTCGTGGATGATCTCCATATCCCTCACTGGGTCCACTGTTCCCTCTACATGGATGATATCCTCATCCTCAAAGGCACCTGCAGCGACAGGACACAAGCACACAGAGAGTGCATCAGAATTGTTATAATTATTATGATTTTGGCAGCAGCAACAGCAGCAACAGCACTGCTTTACGTGAACACATATAGTACAAGCAACAGAATCAATGACATTGACATCTTGAGATCGAAAGTGAAGCAGTGATTAGATTTAGCCCAGAAAAATCATTAGCTTTTTTCGCTCAGAATATGGGAAAAATAAACATCCACATGAAAAAGCACAGTGGGAGTCGCAGGAAAGTCACAACAAATATAATAAAATACTTAGAAATATATTTAATATTTAATTTCAGTGTGCAAGTGTCAGAACTGTAAGAAAGCAGCTCACTGTGTCAAAGTAAGTTGCACTAAAATTAGCTTTAAGTGAAAAAAAAAACAAAAAAAACAGGCCTGTCTGTCAATCGGCATGAAGTGGGGAATGCGTGGTCATGAATTTCATTCCCCTCTGTCTTAAAATTATTAGTCATTAAGTTAGAAAACATGAGAAATAAACAGAACTGAGTATGCTTTGGGAGAAAAAATGTCAACATTCAGGGACACTGGACGACAGTCTTCCTCTAATCATTTGTGTCTTAGCTGTGGCTGTGCTGGTGATTAGGTAATGAGGCTCTGAAGCAGACCATTTAGCCAGCAGCTGCTCTAAGGACTCCTTCTGATTCTCCAGCAGAGCTCAGGGGTGAGGGAGTGGGTGAGAGAAGGGGGGTGGGACACGAGTGTACATCTGTCACATGAGAGTGACAGCCTTTAACAGGACTAGACGCAACTGTAGTGGACTGCAATATGTTCTTAAATTTACAACTCATGTACAGTTCGCTTTTTTAAATCACTGCTTTTGCGAATAAAAGGCTGGTTGGAGGTGGAGGAAGTATTCAGAACCTTCAGGTAATTAAAACGAGGAAAACTGCATCATAAAAATACTTCTTTACAAGTAAAAGTTCTACAATAAAAACAGTTTGTTTGTATAAACTGATTTTTTAAACAGTAAAATAAACTGTATTTTTTAAATAAAAGTGAAAATACCCCAAATTTAGATAAATAGCTTTTGTGCCTTTTATACTTATATTATTACTTAATTATTAATATTGATGCAAGTAAGTAAGTATTATTTTATTAATGTTACTTAAACTATTTGCTGTTCAATTATTAAATCTGTGACAGTGCTTCATATTGTATGAGCCTCTCATAAGTTTTGTATGTACAAACTCTCTCTGTAAGAAATTTGTTAAATAAATGTAGTGGAGTGAAAAAAATCTAATGATTCCATCTAAAATGTAGTGGAATAGAAATGTCATGTAGTGAAACTGTAAATACTTAAGTCAAGTATAAGCACCTTAAATAAGTACTGAAGTAAAGCTCTTAAGTAAGTTTATTGAATTATATTTCACTGCTTCATGCTTGATTTACATCAGTACTGTACAGTTTCATAAATCACTCACAGTGACAGTAAAAGAGACTCATGAAGATTCAAACTTTGGCATAATGAGAATGCCATCTCATTCAACACAAGAGTGGATGTCAGGAGAATGATGACTTGGCTCTTAGTGTTGCTGTGTTGAGGGATGCATATGTTTGGAATGTGCACGTTGGAGCCACCGAGGTTATTAACAATCCATATTTACGTGTACACACCTGAGCAGTGAAGGTCTGATGACAGGTGAGGCCCGGCAAGATAATAACGTCACTGAGGTGATCTGCATGACTCATCGTAAAGCTGTCACATCTCTCAACAAGTTCTAGCAGTGATACATGTAGGAAATATTGATGATTCAAAGCTGTGCGTAGTTGTCAGGAGAAGCAATAGTATATCTGAGATTCAGGCAAATCTTTGTAGTCTGTTTCATGTTCAGATCAGATCATTGGAAAGAAGTTTGTAAAGTCAGAATAAGTTATTCCCCATTAATTCACTAATCAGAAAACCATGGAGTTCTGGATCAGTCTGTTTGTCGGATCAGATTGAAATATTTCAACAACTGTTTGTGTCAACCTGTAGGGCTAAAAAATAAAGCCAACGTGGAAATGCCAAAATATTGCGGTTCTTTAAATGGCAACTTGGCTCTAAAAGTGAGTCATAGAAAGGCCATATTGTTACAATGTTCAAATATTCAGCAGAAATAAAAATGCTTACAGCCTGCTAAAAAAACAGTTTTGGTCTCAATGGTTTATTTATTCATTGGAAGCAATGTTTATCCTCCCCAGCTCCACCCTCTCAACCAAATGTGGTCACATCTGGCTCCAAAAAGCCAGAATGGTGACGGCTCCAACCTCAAGTCCTCCAAATGGCAATCCACAAACCAAGGGGTGACTTCACTGTGGTTCTATCCTCTTTATAATATATCATCTGTGCTCATGAGGTTGACAATTGTAGTTTTGAGTGAAATGTTTTAACAACTTTTGGATGGCTTGCTTTACGATTTTGTTGACATTAATGTTCCTCTATTGCAACTAGCATGCTAATGTGCATAATTAAGATAGCGGCATAGTCAGAAAATTAGCATTGCTATTGTGAACACATTAGCATTATGATACTAGCAACTTAAGCAACTTAAGCTATGCTTAAGTATGACCTGTCACTCAGTAAATCTGTAAACTCTCATTTATTAACAAAAACTGTTGTCTCTGAGGCCATGTCTGAGTGTTTTTTTTAACTGTAAGAGACACTAAACTGTAAACTGAACCAAAATGAAACCACCACCAATTATCTTTCACATGCACAGAATATCATATCTTGTTCTTCTACCAGGGGAAGGAGGGATAAGTACCTGATTTTCCATGATACTAAACCACAGGGCTTTTACAATCTAGCGCCTCTCATCAGTCTCATCTTAACATCAAAGCTTAACAACAAAATGACAGACACCTTCAAATCCTGCACCGGTGGCCTTATTACTCATGCAAGCCAACAGAAGCTGCAGACTTTTGTGCAAGCTGTCATCCTGTGCGTTGTCCTCATGGTGAAATGAACTTATCCAATTACTCTTTGCCTAATCAGGCTGTTTTGGTTCCTCTCCTCTTGCAGAGGTACTCCACAGTATAAACAGTTCACTTACGCCACACAGAAAGGGGCTAATCAGTGGAATTATTGTTTTGCTGCGCCAATTTACCAGCTCCCTGTTCAGCACTGATTGGAATGAAAATTTGCTATTGTCTCTGCATGAACTCAGAAAATATAATGCAATGTAATCATTTTGTTAGCTGCAAGAATATACATACATTATAAACAATTATGATCTACAGTTTTGATACACTGTGTATCAAATTGAAAATGCATACAAGTCTGTGTCAGTTTAATACATATTAATTAGGAGCAAAGAGGTTTAAAACATGTTCACATGGGTAATAAACCACTCATGACTGGGACAAATCACTGTTAATGAAAGCACAAGGAATATATTTCAGCCCATTTATTTAAAAAATGCTTAAAACACAGAAAGGAAGCACAATCATGTCATAACTTATTGCTTACTTTGTCAAATAAGTCACTTCTTCGCTGACTATTGTTCCACTTCCTTTATAAAAAGCTGACAAATAAAAATTTTAAAGAGGCTGTCAAAGAGCAGGAGCAGCTGATCACTCACTATTCAGTCATCAGCTGACACTCTCCTCTGACTACCACATATTCCAAAGTAATTTGCTTTAATTAATTTCGCCTAATTTAACATTCACATCTACTTTACCGCCGTCCCATTCAAGGCTTAGATCTGGAGCACAAATGCATGCAGTCAAAGAGAGGAGAGAAATCTGAGGGGGGCAATCTCCACAATTAGTCCCTTAACAATTGGGTCTGGGTTGGGCTCTGTGACAACAGCTCATATGAGGCTGCGGCACCACACAAAGCCACATGCAAGACAGTAAAAACACACACAAAAAAAGAAGAACAAGAGTGGAAAGGCCCAGTTACAGTCAGGTCTGTCTCACGATTGAAATTTTACTGCTTCATATCAAAAAGGTGTGTGTTCTGAAGACACTATTAACAGGTCCCCCTTTATTAACAGGACAAAGGGATTAGTCTCAAGAGGGTGAGTGGTGTTCAATGGCCTGATTAGGGTTTAGGCTAAGCTCTGTAAAATTATGGATTTACATCTGCACTGCAGGCCAGTTTAGTCTGAGAAGGTACAACTCTGTGAGCTCACATTTACAAGATTAAAATAAATAAATAAATAAATAAATCGTGCTTTCATATTTTTTCTCTAACTTCATCATGCAAGATTTCAGAACAGCACGGTTAAACAAAAAGCCTATAGAAAGCATATAGAAAAATAAAAAGTTTCAGTCTTTGCAAGCAAAACACCTAAAAACACCAGTGAGCTCACGCTTATATCATTTCATTTCTGTCAGGCACAGACAAGGCAGTCATCTGAGTCAAGTCAAGATCAATACTGGTTGAGGTGCTTCCTCTGATGTTGCTACCTGGGAGGATATGTGGTCAACATAATTCAGTTAAATTACAGTATTCATTGACTTTTAACTTCCTCTGCATGTTTTCACATGCAAGATGGGTAAGAGCACATCTAAAGAACGTGCATTCCTCGCGCTGCTTTTAAAATGTTCAAGCAAACTCAGTGCCGCAATTCTCCTGGTATTCAGAGCAGTAAAAGCTATTTTATGAGTCTGTTAGGAAAAGCACATCACGGATGTCTTTCCAGCATTAAAAAAAAAACAAAAAAAAAAAAAAACTAGCAATGCACACAAGGTTTTTTTCATGTTCATTCAGGAAGTATCGTCTTGTCATTCATTTTAGCATACAGTAAATTGACAGCAATTTGTAGTGCACTGCTTCTGTAACAGAGTTTGTGGCATATTCAGCCTTGTTTCTTATGTCAGTTACATCAAATACACTGGCTGCTAAAAAGCAGTTAGAGGCTAGTAAATGGCGGGTTTGGGCCCTTCAGAGATACACTCATGTTTTCCACATGATCCCATCTCCCAAATAGATCACAGTGAAGTCACAGAGCTCGATAGTATGAATATCAGCACCTCACAAGGTGTTTCCAGTTCCTGTGTAACCTTTTGTCAACGGCAGTGTCTCGTACAAAACCGAGTATTAAAGGTGTATCTTTTCACAATGTTTGATCCTTTATCAGTGCCTAAAAAAAAAAAAAAAACTGCATGTAGAGGAAATCTGATTAGACGAGCCTGATCTGTGTGCAGTTGAGAGGTGAATGTACTGGGGATACTCCAGTTTCCATGAACTCTGACAGGAAACAACAGTGTTAATTCCCTTATCATTAGCTTAACCTCTGTTGTTCAGTTTATCTGGTTAAACCCCGGAGCACGAGAGCGCCTTGATTGAAAGGAACCGACATATGCACACCACTGTTGTCCCACATCATTCAGAGAACAAACCTTTTTAGATCCTTAACTACTATAGTGCTGCTGATTGCACAGGCACCAGCAATTTTCTAACCAACCGCCACCTGAACAATGATGTGTTCAGCCTTCAGGCCCTCCAGCCTTTCAAAGGTGAATCATTTCACAGTTTGGAGCGAGATCTCCATAGCAACTCCTCTTTGAAGGGTTTAGAATCACCATCCAATAATTCTATGATCATCGGGCCTTGCCATTCCCAGTGGTTCTTTTCACAGCGGACAGGCAAGGGGGGCACGAGGAGGAAGCAGGAAGATTCTACAGTCTATTTCAGGCAATTCATCTTGCAGCCCCATTAGAATTCAAAATATTGCGACCTTCAATCACCGAGCATGTTATCTGGAGCTGCGGCGATCTCCAGTCAAGATGGGTAGACATTTTGCTCTAATCATCCACGATGAGTGGAGGCTGACAAAAACTCTTCATTCTCGCTGGAGCAAAATGCTCATTTAAATGCTGTGACAGCTCCTCAACACAAGCCCGAAACACACAAAAGGGGGAAGATCCATACAGTTGACTGATCCAGATTTAGAATTGCAGTATTGGTTAAAACAACAACTAACAACTAACATAAACAAAGAACCACATACAGCACGCGACGTCTTATTTTTTCTGATTGACTTGTTGAGCATCCCCACTCTTTTTACACAAGCTTTAGAGCACACAAGCGTAAGGCAGGTGCTAGGACCCAGTGGGACTGTCGTCTGTGTATTTTTGCTCAAGTATAGTGTGGGGTCGCTTACTCCTCATAAGCCAGTTTACTTTGCTGCAGCAGTGCAGAAGTGTAAAATAAATCTCAGTTTACCCTGCACGTGCAAGAGAACTGCTAATTTCAAACAGATTGTTATTCTGAGCATCTGATAACAATATGGAAAGAATTCCTGCAGAGAGAAACCTTTTTTGTTTCAAAGTAATGTGTTAAAACACCATAGTCACACAATAACACAAACAAACTATCCCACTGAGGCAGCGATAGACCAGTAACTTCTGTATTCTGTGGGGTAAAATTACTGTTTTTGTCAAAGAAGTCTGGTAGCTTTGGACAGAGCAATAGAAAAGCTGTTTCCGGTAAAAACAGAAGGAATATTACTCTTTTAACAAAAAGGTCTGTCTTTGTATCTATTCTTTCCATAGTGTTGTCAGATATTTAAAGGAAAATCTAAACCCTTTGGTGGCAAAAAGAAGCATACTCTGACAGGCACATTTCCCTTCAAGGATTACCTTGCAGGCATTATAACCATTAAGTGGCTGCCAACTGAGACAATCTACTGAACCAAATTCGACATTTTTTGGACATTTAGACTCCAAATTGTATTTAAAAAGATCCTAGAATTATCCTTTTAACTGCATTACCTCTGATATACTTGTCAGCCTTTGGAGGATTTCTTTTTCTAAAATCACCTATCTGTAGAGCACTTTCAGCAAAAAATCTCTGACATTATATTTTTAAATAAAAACGTCAACAAAACAACTGATTCAGCAACTGAATTGCTGAGAAATTCATTCATTTCCTGATCTGTTTAGATAGTCACACACTGCTGAAGTCACTGGCTGGGTGAGGTGCTCTGGATGTTTGTCAAGTTTGAGAATCTGTGAGTTGGTGAGTGACAAGACAGGATTGCTGGAGAGCAGTCATCACTGGCGTCAGCGGGGAGGCAGGTTGCCATAAATCATCTCTGTCTGGATAGTCAATCCAGTTTGTTCTGAACGCATGTAGCAAAACAATCAATTTGATTTATTCACTATTAGAGCTAAGCAGAGTGTCGAAAGGCACAAATAACCAAACACAAACAAAGTGTCCTAACAGATTCAACAAAGCGACCACCAACTAATTTGATCACTTACTCTTAATTATCAAATTCAGATATTCACCAGGCATTGTTGATTCTGTGACTGGAGTTCTTTAAAGAGGGAACATTGTTAGAGGTGAGAGAAAAGGACCTGGAGATGCACAACTGTTGTCAATTTGTTGTTAACTGACACTTTGATTTGATCTCATTAGTCCCACCATCAGAAACTGAAACAGACTGAAACATACGGCAACTAAGTTTTAATTGTTAACAGACACAGTCAATAAACATTACATGTTTGTTTCCGTTGACAATAACTCTACACAGGAGAGTGAATGTGAATTTACTTCTATACCAATATTTGTGACAAATGTCAAATAATGGCAATAGAATATCGTCAATAATGATTTGATTTTCACCATATTAGAGTATAGATAAATACTTTACTACAATGTAGTAAAGTATGTACTGAAATACTAAAAATAATAACACTAAAATTTTAAAAGCTGGAACCATTAAATATTTGAGCTTTTTGTTATTTAAAAAAGAGGTCTCACTATAGAAATAACAAATCAATAAATCAATAATTTGAATCAATAAAGACGTCATTGGATGAAGTTGTGAAGTAGCATTGGATTATGGGCATCGTTGTCTTCATTGTTGAACAACCATCATTGCCAGTGAAAATCTAATGGGACTTAGGGGGAAATGCTCATGGATAAGCTAATGTGTTAAACGTATATTTACGCTTACTGACTTCCTTCTTTACTCTTTGATTCGTCTTGTCTTGTTTTCCAGGATGTTATGCTAACTAAAAGGGGGATGCTAACCCACTGACAGTCAACAAAATATGATGCACTGCAACCTTAAATACAAATAAAGATTTCTATGGGTTTGAACAGTGCTGAAAATATTTAGGATAATTTAAGTTTAAACAAAATATGTAACATAGGTCCAGTCATTTAAAGACATTTAAAAGCAACAATGTTCAATGTTATACCTTTAATCAATGACATGATTATCAATTAATTGATCAATGTAAATGATTTAACACTGTGACGTCTCCCCAGCTAAATTCAGATATATTTCAGTAGACCATTATTCTATAAAGTGGGCAACCTTTCTTGTGTTTACTTCAGGCAGTAGAGAGGGAGAGGGAGGAGTCTTAACTTAAACCGGAGTTCAGGTGCTGAAAGCATGAATCTCAAAGTGAAAGAAGAGTCTACGCCAAAAATAACAGCTACTTTCCAGCCGGCTGCCCACAACCACAGCCAGTCTCTGAAGATTAAATGTGCTTTACAGCAGTATCTTAAGGCTAGATTCTTACTGAGTGTCGAGCAACCGTAAATAAGTCTTCATTAGAAGTGAACCAGAGCATTCCTACAGTGACGGGGGAGGGACACTGTGCGAGCATTCAAACATCTAATTGCTGGAAACCAAACATCTGGGAATAAGGCCAGGTGAGCTGGCAGAGAAGCTAACAGAGAACAGAAGAGCAGATGAAGTAGAACATGTTTGTGTTTTGTCTCAGACAGTGAGGATCCAGCCGTGTTCCAGTCACCACAGAAGAAATGGGAACGTTGAGCCTAGAAAACTATTCTGTTACACGACCAGGAAACACCGCTCGTTCTACAGAATCGGCTTTCAGTCGGCTTAATCGTTTTTGGACTGTATTGTTGAAAACAAATCTACTGTTTACGTAGGTTTTTAAAAGTAATTGGGTTGCACACTGCTCAGGAAATTTAAAGACCTTAGGAGTAAAATCCACCTAGATTACTTACTGCAAAAAGTTTAATCTCTTCAGAAGCTGTAAAGATAAGACATGTTATAGTGACCTGTTCCACCTTCACGCCTATTCCCATTGAAGAATGAAAGACCCTAAAATAAACTGTTAAAATTGGCAGAAGGCCAAAGTTTATCTCCAAAGTTTACCATGTTTTCCAGCTGTTTGGTAGTATGCTTATAAACCCATCTGCTAATTCCATGACAAAAAAACCCCAAAACTAAACACTCCACACACAAAATAGTGTGATTGCCCACAACCATATAATCAAGCTATATAAAAGTAGCAGCCTCAATATTGCAGTCTTCCTGACACCAGATATAATTACAAAACAAAACCAGCTATGTATAATGGTTAACTTGTGATACAAACCACATTGTTTCTAAGGACTTTGCAGAAAAAATGGCATGTCAGAGGAGACAAATGTAAACACACACAGAAAGGAAGCTTTCAATCTAGCTATTTATTATTGAGGATCTTGTGTTTTCTTTGTGTGAGAAGAAACAAAGAGTTGGTTTTGGGTGAAAATCTGACAAATATACATTTGACCCATATCAAAGAAACCGTGGGTGTTTTTAAGCCTGTATGTAATTTGGTATTTAAAAATACATGTAAGCCACATAAGTAAGAAAAATGTTTAACCCACATCATATGAATTATCATCTCAAAAAGAAAGCAAATCAAAGGAAAATGAGCAGATTAATTCTGGAAATTCTCGTAGCACTGCTACATAAAATTTAAAGAACTTTTCAGCTTTTTATTACCATGTGCATGGGCACTGTCAATCCCTCATATGTACATACTATCCTGCTTTACTACTGAACAAAATGTGTATTAATCCCCAACTAAAAATAGTCCTAAATAATTAAACTACTTACTCCTTTTTGATAAAAAATGGTCAAAAACTGCAGTTGCCAGCTGTTTTAAAAAATTACAGAGGGTCCTCTAAAAACAATAAATACATATTTGCACATTTTTTAAAAAAGATTTTAAAACAACTGAGAGCCACAAACAGTGAGGAAGGTGTTTTAAGTAGCCTATTGATAGATAGATAAACACATTGTTGTTTTTTTATAACAGTTAGTCAATGAAGTCGTCGGGTAGTGGAGATAGAAAAAAAAATCACTTCATTAAGGAGCTGCGTCTTGTCATTATAGCCAGGACGCAGGTTTCAGGGCAACTGCACCATCACTGACATTTTCTCAACAGTAAAGATGGGAAGTGCCGCTAGCTGTTAGCTAGTTAGCTCAGTTAGCTGCGTGGCTAACTGGGTGATTGAGGGGTGGACACTTTGGAAGTTGGGAAAAAGAAAAATTGAGGAATGAAAAGGAATTTGATAGAGAGGCTACGGTGAATACGGGTGAGGACAGATGTACCGCCACTGTGACTCACCAGTGTGACAAAAAAAGTACACGGTAAAACACACACACATGTTTAACTGTGTTGAAATACAGTAACAAAATGTTTAGAGTCTCTGCTGGTCGTTCCAACACATTCAAAATCATTAACATTACAGATTTCACCATTAGCTTAGTTGTTGTTGACAGGCGGTTGTTTGGTCCATGTCCCATACTCAAATAATTTATATCATATCATCAGTATAAAGATGACCAGTCAACTAATGGCCTTAATTAAGAGCTGATAGTTGAATAAGGGAATGTTTCGTCGGGGGCAGCTCTAAACACCCGTCTTTAACTTTTATTGTTCCAGAGGTCCTTAAAAACTAAACTGACAACTGCTGGTTTATCTCAGCTGTCAGGTCTTGTCCCCTCTGTAAATCATTACTTAAGCCTTACAGTGGGTGGTCTTCCAGTTCTACTTCTCCCAGTCTACAAAGAGTAGGAGACTATTTAAAAAATGTGCTGGAACAGAAGTAATACATTGGTCAGTGATACACAGACACAACTTAGAAACAATATAAGAAAATGGCCTAATTCTCAAACCTTTCTATCTAGCCGTTTCGTGCCAGCCAACACTGACTCTGTAATCAGAGCTCCTTTCACACAGTGGAAAAGTCAATAACAGCATACAATCAGTAAACAAATTCAGCTACTTCTATAAGGCCCTCTACATTCATTTCAGTCGCTGTAATTTGAATTATTCTAGCGTGTAACACTTAAATTGTGTAAGACACAGACAGTGTCAGGGACACAGTAGGACTCAAGACAAAGGGAGACCTGAAGAGTGAAGCCCGATTCATGGAGGGACAGACTGGGAATAATTTACTGAGATAATCACATCAGTGCACTCACAAAGTAACAGTATTTTAAATCATTCCAGATATACTAACAGGTAGGCTATACATTCTTTTTATTATCATTACCATTATTATTGTTGTCAGGATTATTGTAAGCAGCAGCAACAATATATCTAATTATGTTATATACAACTATTAGAAATGTCAGAAATATTCAGGGTGTAATAAAACAAAAATGACAAGAAACAAAAAGCTTCATTCTTATAACAATATTTATGAATTGCTCACTTACCTCCACCACACCAAAACTTAATCAAAAGTGGCATTAGGAGTCACATAGAAATATCTCGAGGTGGTTCTTCTGTCATGTTTTCAACCTAAGAGTTTCACTGACTGTGTGAAACTGAAACCAGACACAGATTCCTTCACTTCCCACTTCTATGATTTTCATTTGAGGAGTCTCTCTGCAGGAATGTGAGGTTTGGTCTGACTTCATCAACCCTGACTCCTATGTTGATCTTGGCACCACCACACAAGATGCCATATGAGCAAAGCTTAAGCACAGCTAAGGTCTTTGCTTTCAAAATGATGGTACTGAAGCTATTTAACATGACCAGATGTTGCAGTTACAGTTTAAGTGGTTAAGCTATAGTGTGCAGAATATAAGAAAGAACTGCACATATAAATTGAATGTGGTTTGCTGATAATATGGAATCCCATAAGGGAAAGCAGCCCTCAACCTGTGACTCACGTGTCATGTGAAAGATGCCGTCGCAGGCGCTGATGTGGGACAGGAAGGCGTTTCCCAGGCCTTGGCCAGCATGAGCACCTTTCACCAGGCCAGCAATGTCTACCACATTAAGGAATGCTGGGACTTTGCTGCAACCCAAGAAGTAAAAGGAAAGCAATCATTCATTTAAGACATTTAAAGGATTATCAGTATTATTTCAACAAAAGCAAAAAATGATCACATTGTACAGCAGTCCAATGTACCAGTTACTGTAAAAACTTCTCCATTTCTTTCGTGCTTTTCCAGATTAAATCTTAGACAAACTTTGTGACTCTAGAGTGGTGCATTTGTTAGGGTCTATTTTCCACCATGCAAAGAAACAATAGAATATATTAAGATATAAGATTCAATAGTTTGTTGCACGCCTTTTTTTTTTGTATTTGCACAAATTTGCACAAATTTTCTGTAAGACAAGAGAAAAATAATCAAATATGAGCTAAAAATATAATGTAATGTCATCTTACTGTAATGAGAAATAGGAATTTCTGCATGGTCATTGAATTTTAAAAAAAGAGCTGTTTTGCAATGTGCATCGTTATCTAGATATGAAATAACCTTGTTTGGGGTATGTGAATTTGGTCATATTGCACAGCCATGGTGCAAATAGCAAAGAAGTGAGTTTCATGCTGCTTTCTGAGAAACAGGAGCTCACTTCTTGTGACTAAAATTCATGCATTGAAATGTTCTCTGCTTTTCAACATACCAATTTTTGTCAGTCAAAAAAAAGGATATGTTGCTAGTAATTTGTCAGTATAGCACAGCAAATCTGAATTCCACCTGCTTTAACAGCATCTGTGAATGTGTATGATAACCAGGTGTTGGAGGTTCAGATGCTTCAGCTTTTTCTTTTTACAGAAAAACTTGGAGTAGCGCAGCAATCATATACATCATACAGGAATGGCATCCCAGCAGCATTGTTAAATGTTTTCTCATAGCAAAAGCAAGAAGGCCGTCAGAGACCACAGATCTCAAGTGTGAATAATAGGTGAACGAGGAGACCCCATACCTGGCAGGTTTGTGGAATTGGCAGAGGAAATCATAGCGTTCATCTGGAATGGGCACTCTGCTTTCATTTGGGTCAATGGTGCAGAAGGGGAAATTTTCAGCCGCAGCCTGACTCTTTGTCAGCACGTTGAAAAAGGTTGACTTCCTGAAAATAAAAAACAGCAGTGAGGCCAATCCGTCTGAAAGTGCTGGTGAGCAAAGCCCGAAGGTTCGATAGTATGATCCTGAAACACTTCAGTAAATTATGCAAGATTGGATTTTTTTTTTCCTGCGCAAGAAGGAAAAGGTTATTTTAAAAGACTGACTATTTGAGCGCTTGAATCAAAAATACTGTGCCCAATTACAAGGTCAGATAATCCCATAATAGATCAATTGTTCATGGAATCGAGGGGCAAATGACATTTTCTGATAGATCTCAGCTGTTGAACAGGATCAGCCAAATGCTGCCCCATGTTGTGATCAGTGAGAGATTTATTTTCTATGGCACAAGCAGTTCAAGTGTACTTCAAAATCTACAGACAATGGCAAGTGTCTACGAGTAATAATAGCATGGCGGTTAACTATAATCCAGGACTTTCCATCGTTATCCCCTCACTCGGTGCTTCACATTGAAATGACTGTTTGCTAAATCCTATAGGCATGAAATTGCACAAGATTGCATAAGAGCAGACATTAATTCCTTATGTAAAGCTAGACTGTTTCTCTAACGTACTTGAAGGATACCCTCAGGTCACCTTGGAGGAAAAAAGGAAGACATTCAACAGCAGCACTGCATTCAACATCAGGTGCAAAAATCTTTTTTTTTTTGTAATATAAATATTTACAAAGAAAATCACTTACTTAAAATACAAATTACAGTGTAATATGCTGGTCATTAATAGGAAAAGTGAGGTGTATTGAGAAGTTAGCAGCCTTGTAGTGTTTTTCCACTAGTGGGTAGTGAAATCCTCTTATAGCAGAGGTAAGATGGGTAAATTATGTGTTGTTGACTATATTACAAATCTATAGATCTGTCATTTGATCAGTGTTCTCTACTTAGGTCATGTGATGACAAATGAGCAATCTCCTACTGCCAATTGAGGCAAAGGAGTGGGTGAAATCTCCAAAATAAAGGGGCTCATGAGAGGATCTTGAGTTAAGATCAACTTGCCAATTTACAAATCTAGTTTTTCAAATTAAAAATCCATGTGATCAGTGCCTACTCAAAAAGTTTAAAACATCCCTCCAGCTAATTTCTAAGTAAAGTTATTGCAAAATTAAGAAGCACAAATTATACTTGACTAAAATTAAATACTTCTGACTCTGTTAGCAATAAGGGATACTTAGGGCTTAAGGGGTTTCTAACATCTAACTATGGGTTCTCACATTCTTGGCTAATGTACATTCAATAATACTTGTGTTATGAGTAAAAGATTGTGGGTTTCCTAATACAAGTGAAGGATCTCTTTGTTTGGTGTCTGTTTGACTCATTTGTCCAGGGAGAGGCTTCAGTGTGTTAGCCAAAAAACAAACATGAATTAATGACTGGAACTCTTAGTAACTCTTAATTAACAACAGTTTTTCAACACATAACAATTCATTCACTCTGCAGTTGTAGACTGCAGTCAATAACAGACAGTTGGAGCCTAAAGTTAAAATCTGTGTGGCCCTCTTCCAGAGAGTTGTGCATGAAGAGGTTCTTGTTTTGGTAAAATCAGAGCTAAATAAAAAGCTAAGGAGAAAGAGAAGAAATAGAAGAAGAGAGCTGCACATAGTGGGTTAAAGGTGTGATTTTGCCAATCACTCTCCAATCACAGACATATTTTTCTACATAGATTATCGGCTGCCTTCAGTCATCTTTTGTCGTACATGACTCTTGTGATGGTTGATTTTTGTATTAACAACAATTCTGCAGATTATTCTGGATTCTTTGTTTTTCTGGTTAAATGGCCCATTAATCTTAATCATGGTAGTTATCCTCATGCAAGCTGCCTGATTCAGTGTCATAGTGATTGTCTCTCAGTACATATACACATATATGGGGCAAATACAGGCATATTAACTTATTCAGCATATTAAATTAGACTTCTGGGACCTTTAAGTTAATAGACTCACAAGTTTCAAGAACTAATTATCTAGATATTAGTTGTTCACATTGGCTTCTTAATTTATGTCTGATACACTGAGACATGACGAGCGAGTTTCATTATGGAGACTGAGCTGATGCAGGAGGCAAAAGGCAGGTACCCATTTAATTCATTTTAGTCCATCAAGCATTTGGGCCATGTGCTATGTATACGTCCTAATAAGGAGGTAAATGGACAAGAATCATTTGTTCGTTCCTTTAAGCAGAGAGAATGGCAGCAAATACAACATGTACTGTATTGTGAGTGCAGAAATAGCTGCAAGGTTGGCTGAATCACTCTCTCAGGTTTTCCATGTGTGTGACGAACGGTCAATTATGCTCGACTAACAGCAGGCTGGCATCTGAGCATGGTTCATTCATGAAGAAACCTCAGGAGGGTTGACAGCTTGTTCTTTGACACAAATGTGGTATGGCAGGCCACAACCTCAATGAGTTCTACTTCAACACCAGGAAGAGACTGTGGTTTTCAGTGGGGCAAGAAATGAAAACACTGCTCACTTAAGAGTTGGTTCTTTGTGCAATGATCTCCAAAATGTTCCTACACATAAAAGATACACGACATGTGAAGCAGCGCCGACTTCTTCTTCTTCAAAAATGTGAACCTATACAGAGGGTGTTTTCTCTTATATCAAGATCCAATATCAATAAAAGTACAACTGAATGAGCCATGCGAAGAAAACCCCTAAATACTATGTACAATTACACAATATCTGTGGCTCAAAACGCACTGATTCAGTACTGAACAACATCTCAGCATCACAGGCCTTCTGTCCTCCATCCCATTAAAACCTGCAGCTTTCAGGTCTTACAAAACTTTCCACACCACTTAAAAAAACAACAGTTCCGTGAGAGTAAATTAAAAATGTGGAAGAAGCTGCAAAAAGATGAGTAGAAAGTAGAAGCTAACCTGTTCAGATCTTGGTGGCTCAAAGGAAGAAGTCATGCAGGGTCTGACCTGTGATTACACTCTATCACTGATGTTGCTGAAGGTCTCGGTGAGACGCTGATGAGGTAGATTGTCTGACAAGATTTGACATGCACAGTGTGCTAGTCACCTAACTTGCACTGTAGGCATGTTTCACAGACTCTTTTGACCGACAAAAAAACTCTCACAACTGTTTGACTCTCCATTTGCCATAAAACGAATTCATATTTCGGAGAAATGTTCATCTTACAAGGTTATCATATTTGAGGACAATTCTGTGATTATAGATCTTTTTGAAGGGGAGAGGTAACATCATGGACCTGTGGTCAATGACTGATGAGCCCTTTGCTGTGTCTCAAGTCACATTCACCTGCACAATTACCAGGAAATGCAGTGCACTGAGTACCTGGATGGTGTACTCGTAACGGTCAAAAAGTTCAGTGTGGAAGGCCGGACACTGCTCACCATCAGCGGTCACCATCTTGTCAATGCAGTGGAAGAGTGTGATTATCACAATAAACATATTAAAATTGTAGTTGTATTTTTAAGTTTTTAGACCTGTGTGTGTATATGTGATTTGTGTTTTTGAATGTATATGTTTTACATATATCTGAGCCTGTCAAAGAAGAATTTCTGTTACTTTGCATCAAACAAAGTTTTCTATTCTAAGAAGAGGCACCATCGGGATCCTATTGAATCACAGAGTGTATTAACTTTCTCTTTTTCGCCTGAGCAGCACCTGTCGGATCAGCCAGTCGAGCCATGCAGCGCCTCCTTCATCCTCAGTGTACCAACAAAACAGAGTTCTTTTATGATGCTTTGTTCAGTGGCATTTAATTTAAAAAATGTACATGTATTTTTTTTTTTTTGTATACGATACAGTTTGATTAATCAGAAAATGCATGAGACTGTTTGACCTGCAAATAATCTCTTATAGACTTCCTTTCGTTAAAGTGCTACAGGGACTGATTAAACCTAAGCATGGCAACTGTTTCAATAAACTACGGGTAAATTGTTATGTTAAATTCCTAAACATGAAGCAATATGTCTGAGTGACAGTGGCGTGAGGTTGGTATGACAGGCGTCTGTGTACGTTTCTATGATGGGCTACCTGCTGCAGGGCTGTTGACACATCACAGAGGGCAGCGTCGACGCTAATGCCAGCCAAACTGCTGCATTGCTGCATAGAGGGGCGTCGTCCATAGAGGGCTGGAGTTTATAAAGAGCCAGAGGAATCTAATTTAGGCAGCTTTGCTACCGTCTCCTGTTTTTTCTTTTCTCTCCTGTCTATTCTCGCAGCTGTTTTAATGTTTAAAAAGGCATGACTGCTTGTTTGGCTTGAATATGTGCTCAGCTTGACAGTCTTGGCAGATTTTCTCATCATATGATCAAACAGAGACTTGACATTGGACAACATCAACATAAATATTACCCAGCAGGTGTCAGTGCATATGTGTATGTGACACAAATAGTAAAGAAAATAAGACATTATTTAATTGAAACATGTTATATGTAATGCTGCCACATTGAAGTGTCAAAAAACAACTATATATTTGTTTTACATGTTGTTGAATCATATAGTTACTTTATCTTTAATGTTTACAACGATGTTTAAACACAGAAAAATGTGGGATTTTACTCAAACTATATCTTTTGTTTTATTGTTTTAAATGAGAGACCTCTAGTGGCAGGAATTACATAGTGTGCATTCGATTAAATAGCCTTTTTTTAAAATTAAATAGTCTTTTCTATTTTATATAAGTTTTTATTGTTTATGTAGAATTAACCTCTATTTTTTTAAATATAGATTGCAACTGGCCTTTTTAAAAACAAAATGGAGATGGGTTTTGCTTTTTGAAGATATATTGTTTTGCGAATGACAGCGTTTTTATTTCAGTGCAAGTTCTTTTTTGAACGCAGGTGTCTTTCCAAAGCAGCAATCTGAATCATTCTTGAGGGCCAAGCACATTTTTAGAGGCTCCCCTGTCTCTATGGGCCCATGGGCCCCCATGCAATCACCCATGCTGCACTGACTATATTTACACCCCTGTCGAGCTGAACACAACAAAGCATAAATTTGTGTTCTCTTTAAACACAAAACTGCACTCAGTACAGTTTTCTCTAAAATTAACAGTATTTTATTTATTGCAGTAATTGTGAAGGCTCAGTGGTGAAAACAGTGAAAGTCTTGTGTTTGTGTTTTCACTTTGTGATGTGGTTTACTTCTACTTTTCCTCTGAGGTTGGTTGAACTGGAAGCTCCAAACTGCTTGAGATATGAATGTGATGTATGACTGGGTGTGACCGTCTGCAGTTCCTGACCTATTCTGACCTTTAACCAATGCATGCCATGAAGAGTGATAAGTAGGTATTTAAAACGAGTGGACAACAGGTTTTCTTAATGGTTTTCATTGATTTAACATTCTTTCCTGAATTCATAGTAGCGTGGTGCGTTTATTCCTATTTGCTGTCATACAGTTTCATTCAAATGTAGATGGATTACAGCACGTTCTCATCAATAAGCTGTCACATAGAATTATCATAATTATTAACTATTTCCTCTAATTGAAAACACACTGCTGTAATAATAAAACCCACATTCATAAATTCAGATACATTATACAGAATACATGCTCTTGGACCTCTAATTATTTTATTTAAACTATGTCTTTTGATGTACCACAACTCTTTGAAGCCATATGTTTACCCTCAATCATAACACTTATATGCTGTAACGCCATAAAAAATAATTAATGTTTGAAGTATTTTGTGAAAAGTTTTAAAAAGCTCACACACTTTCATTAAGACAGGGAGAAAACTAAGACTTGTGGATGAAAAGCCCTTGTGGGATTTGATCTTTAGCTGGTGGGGGCACACATGGCTCCAGACACTTAACACCCTTAGGAACACTCCACAGGTTGTTAAGGAAAGACTCAAATATATTCCAGGGACACTCAGTGAAGGAGTAGGATTTTCTCTGGCTTTCAGGCACAAATTCAGCTCATCATGCTTTATTTTGTGTTTCAAAATGAAGCCTGTAATGTACAAGGTGTGAAAGCTGTTTTTTGGAGAAACTGAAACAGCTCCAACCAAAAAAGTGACTAATGTCTGAAGTTGTCTGTGTATCTAAATATAAAATATTTTTTTGAAGTTTGATTTCTACTCCTTGGTCATACATTCTGTACTCAACCTACATCAGCCTTACACGTATTTATATTTTTGGTATCATGGAAGGCAGGCGGGGTTCAGATGTGGACAGAACACGTGCTGGTGTCTGCAGAGTGAATGGTGTGAAGTCGACACCATCTATGCAACCAGAAAACATTTACTTACCCAACATTGGGCAGGCCAACAACTCCTATTTTCAATGAGGTGCCAAACCTTCCAATCAGTGGTGGCGGCTTTGGTGCATCATCTCCCTTCCCCTGTTAAGGACAATGTGGAAATGTCTGCAGTCAGAGCGAGCACTTACCATTACATAATCTACAACACATGCCAATTACTGCTGAATGGAGCTTTTCCTCATGAAGTGCACCTTCTTTGGAGCCATTTCCCGCGGCTAACTTTATCTGACTTTCACAACAGCTCAGAAACTCTGAGAAACAACACATTAAATGACAGAAGATGGGCTAAGCTAGGTCCTCAAATGAAACCAGTCGACTGCATTTGGACTGGCTCGCTCCCCATGCTCAAAATAGAACATGCATCCTCTGGAAATGAAAGTTGACACTGTAAGCTGGCAAGCTGACCTGTGCTTCCAAATTTAGCTGTCGATCCTGTCGATGGAGGCTGATGAGCTGCTGTAAGATCAATCCTAAATTGAACTGTGGGTTGAAAAGTTTGTATTGAAAGAGTAGTTAATCTTTATCAGAGGTTTGACTGTGTTGTCAGCAGCTGCCTGCTATTCTATTAACATTTGAATCATCTGTCTTGACAGTCGTCTAACTGAAGACATCCACGAGTTGCATCTCTGTAGGCTGACAGGTCCAAGCAATTTTGTTATTTCCCCTAGTTTTATAGCATTGACTTTCTACAGCAATAAATCCTTATTGTCAGGCAGTTTATTTCACTGGGCACTTAAATGTATATCAATTCTATTCCCTTGCTGTGGTCTGTATTTACCTGCCAACACTATAAACAATGACCTGCAACCTTTAAGTGCAAGTAATACAAGAAACTATTGGGAAACTGAAGATGAGACACAGACGTTGTCATTTAAAGTCATGTCTAACAGACCAAAGAAGAATAATTGCATTTTTTATCATCACATTTGCATTTTCACATGGCAATGGATAAAATGTTACAACTCAGAAAAATATTTAAGCGAATGAGGATATCCTAAGCAAAAGTATCTTGAGAAAACCTTCATACTGGTGTCCACTATTTCAATTTAATTAGCTCGCTCTGATCTGCTACGAAACAAGTGTTATCCTCAGACAACAATGTGCAGCTTCAGCACCACAGAAATAAAGTGCAGCATCCTTGCACGCATAGTTTCCTCCAACCCCCTTTGAGAGAAACAGGTGTAGCCACACGAGCACACGAAATTACAACAATTAGTTAAATGTCCTCAAATAAACTTCTCTCAGCCGAAATACAAATTAAAGCACACAGGGGCACAACCGAAAACCGTCGCCCAATCCAGCAGCCTGTCTGGTTTAACATGCAGAAAATGAGGCTCTAATAATCTGGATTTGAGGCAAGTGAGGCTGGCTTTGTGGAAAGAATTTAAATGAATAGGTCTGAATTAATCATTTATCTTTTGTTGATGGATGCACCCCCACTTAGACTCATCACAATAGACGCAGAGCGTTTTGTTCGACCAAATAAATCATTCCCATTGTTTAAGGTACATTGATCAATCTAATGGCTTGTAATGGGCTCCTAATTGCCACAGAGAAGAGCACCCGAATGGAGTCCAGAATTACAGATTCAACTCAAAATTCTCACTTGAATGACGAGGCAAGATCACGTTTTCTCCTTTTTGTCCCAAGTAAACATCATCTGAAAAAATCACTTCTTTTATTAATCCTGAGACAAGCGAATTTCCTCCCGTATAAATTCAAGGTAAGATATATTAAAAGAAAAATACATTTATTTTTTGCATGCTGATTGTGTTATTCCTATTTAATTTTATTTGTTTCGACTTAAAAGCATAATTATTCCAGTTTAAACGGCCACACTGTTCCTTATTAAGATATGATACTAAATAATCTCATCCAAATGAATATTGTTTGCACAAACGGACACATACTGTGTAAGCCATTAATAAACCTATGAATAGCGAATAAAACCGGAGATTTTTTTAAAATTTTATTTAAAAAATATTTGTCGACTTAGAAAGCTGAACCAATTGTCTGATTTTTTTTCGTGACAGTATAATAAAAGGAAATGTCCTCACACTCTGCGTTCATTTTCATTTAATGCTCGCATTAATTTTCTATAGCGACAATCAACTTAGTTTATGTAGAACAGAAATTTAATACTGTGAACAGCACTCTGACAAATTGTCATGATTGCAAAAATGATTCCATTTTGTAGACAGCGCTCAGTATTTGATGAGACTGATTTTTATTCACCCTTCCAAAGGTGGGGTTTTAAAGGGGAAAAAAAAGAGTATTTGAACAAATTGCGCCTGTGTTGACTGGCAGCATTCATACTCTATAATGGAGCATTATTTGCCCATTTTGAATACTGTAATGCACATCTTTCGGTCAAGCCTTTCTCTGGAAAATTGCTTTAACTTTTAAAGGGATGATGATTCACGTCGTAGCAGGTCAATTTTACATTATGCCATTATCCCTGGGCATTTTAACAAGCTATGGACTATGCCGGCTTATTGAATTGTGATATTAAAAGAGAAAAATAATAAGAGTCGCGAGTTTAGGAAAATGATAAAATACGACATCCTGTTAATTGCACGATTTAATAAAGTGAGTGATTAGGTTGGCATTACATTTTATTTCTCAGCTACAAGACAGGCATGGTGCCTCCTGTTAAACCGGTTTAATGGAGCTGACCGGCAGCCAGGTAGGTAGAATCCCGGGGATGTCGAAACTTTTTTCCGCCTATAAAACACTTGTCTTTTAAAACACAGCCGCTACACGCGCTGATAAAGCGAGCTGTCATTTTTAATTAACCTCTCACCTGCACTCCCAACAAGGGGGTGGGGGGGCGACACGTCCGCGTGCGCGAACACGGGTGCACGCGCGAGCGCAGACGCGGAAAGATTTGGGCTGCAGGTAAACAAACTGTTAATCGATCATAAGTCCTGGTTTATTTATCATAATGTATTTAGTGACAAGTATTTTCTATATCATTTATTCATAGCCAGTTAATGATGTCATAGCGGTATGTTTAAAGTGAGGTCTGTGCTGTCAGGCCTGTGTCTGAACTTCTTTAATACTAAACTTAATCAATCTGTGAAAGTCAAACATGAACAGCAGCATGTTAAGAAATTAGAATAGAGCATTTTAAACATTACTAGTTTGCCTGAAAAACTGTGCCATGCCTAACACAGCAGCATGCACTGGCTATGCACAGTTTTGATAAAGCCATCAGCAACAACAGCGTCTCTCATAATGCTCAGGATACTGTGTGCTTAAATAGCAACTATTTCTCAATGACGTGTTGCGCATGATCTGGATATTGAAAATCAGACGGGAAACCTGGAAGTACACAGTGTTAACACAATCCACAAACGCTTTAAAATGTCTGAAAAGCTTACCTCTCGGAGAACTGACGTGTGAACTCAATTCTGCAATGAGAGGAGACCTTCGTGTGATACATAAAAATAACTGTATGCATTAAAAAAAATACCAAATCGTGTCTTGTATGACAGTCTGAGCAGAGGCTGCAGAACAGATGATTGACGGCGGGGTTTTTGGTGTTTCTGTCTGCGGTCGGGTCTCTCATTGGCTGACTTCATCTCAAGTCATGAATGCGGCTATTAGATTGGCTGCGCGTCCTCGCCAGCTGTACTTCAAAGAACACGCTCTCTACAACTAGGTAGTGTTGGGAGCTGCGAGCCAAGAAAGAAACCGTGTGACCTGAGTCAAACACGGTGAGTCTGAATCAAATTGGAGCCGTACAACATTGAAATCGCGAACACTCTCACCACAGCACAGACCCTGGATATGGCTACGTCTATACTTGGGGTGAGTCTAACTATGTGTTTAGGCGCAAAAGTTGTGCGTAAAGTTATTGTAGCCTGTTTTCCTCTGCAACAAAAAAATGTGCTTCCTGCCCTCATAAACATGCTTGCCTTCAAGTTTGCAATTATGGTTTATTACTTTGTTATTTACTCATACCTTGCTTGTTTCAGCAGTTATTTATTAAAACAAATAAACAGTTAAATGGCGAAAAAGCATCTAAATCAAACCAGAGCATATCAAACTTTATAATGTTTTGGTATTTTCTACTCACTATGTTCGCAGCAAATATCTGACGCAGTTAATATTCTGCGAAAGTTGGTAAAAATGCGAATCATTCATACTTCATACTATTGTCGTTTTTTTAATTTTTTTAAACGCTTGTTAAAACACTCTTCTCTTCTCTCTTCCAACATTTATCTCAGTCCAAATTGTTCTTTAAATAGTTATCGTTGTTTTAATTTATTTGTTGAAGTCCTGTTTTAATGTGCATCAGTCGGCTGCTCCCAATTTCTCTGAAACACGCGGAAATCTTTCACCAGTATATGCTGTTGCGTGTCTTGAGTCCAACTTTTGTGTGTGTGTGTTGTTTTTTTTTTAGGAAGAGCCACGGTTTGGAACTACACCTCTAGCTATGCTGGCTGCAACTTGCAACAAAATTGGTAACACCAGTCCTCTTACAACCTTACCTGACTCGAGCGCTTTCTCAAAAGGTGGATTTCATCCGTGGAAAAGATCCTCCTCCAGCTGTAACTTAGGATCCAGTCTGCCCGGTTTCACAGTAGCAACAAGCCGCGCATCGACAGGACTAACACCGACCAGTAGCACAGGCAACAGCGCCTTTTGCTTAGCCTCCACCTCTCCGACCTCGTCTGCATTTTCCACAGAGTACGGCGGTCTTTTCTCCAACTCTGCGAGCGTCACATCACAAGAGTCTGGACAGTCAGCTTTTATCTCCAAAGTCCACACATCAGCAGAAACTCTTTACCCGCGGGTGGGCATGGCACATCCGTACGAGTCGTGGTACAAGTCCGGCTTCCACTCGACCATCTCTGGCGATGTTGCCAACGGCGCGTCCTCATGGTGGGATGTCCACACTAATCCCGGTTCGTGGCTCGATGTCCAGAATCCTGCAAGCACCCTCCAGACCTCACTGCACTCCGGGACGCCTCAAGCCATCCACTCCCAGCTGAGTGGCTACAACCCGGACTTCTCCTCGCTGACCCACTCGGCGTTTAGCTCCACTGGAATCAGCCCCTCAGCGTCTCATCTGCTGTCCACAAGTCAGCACCTGTTAACGCAGGACGGTTTCAAAACAGTCATCCCCACTTACACAGACGCTTCTGCCGCCAACGCCATGATTTCTGGGGGCAGTTCAGGAATAACTAGCTCCTCAAGGTCATCCAGGCGGTACTCCGGTAGAGCAACATGTGACTGTCCGAACTGCCAGGAGGCTGAGCGGCTGGGACCCGCCGGGGCCAGCCTGCGGAGAAAGGGACTCCACAGCTGCCACATTCCCGGCTGCGGTAAAGTGTATGGAAAGACATCTCACCTGAAAGCGCATTTGAGATGGCACACCGGCGAGCGGCCTTTTGTCTGCAACTGGCTTTTCTGTGGCAAAAGGTTCACTCGATCCGATGAGCTCCAGAGACACCTTCGCACCCACACCGGCGAGAAAAGGTTTGCTTGCCCGGTGTGTAACAAGCGCTTTATGCGGAGTGACCATTTGAGCAAGCACATCAAAACGCACACGGCCGGTGGAGGAGGCAAAAAGGGGAGCGACAGTGACACCGACACCAGTAACCTGGAGACCCCGAGGTCCGAGTCCCCAGAACTTATTTTGGAGGGGGTAAATCCCAGAATCACTGTTAAGGATCCGTCTCCTCACGACGAGCCCTAATGAGGCTTCACCCAAAATAAAATAAAATAAAATAAAAAAACAATCAAGATCAAAACTGCACAGCATTAAAAACGGGTCTTATTTGACGGACAATAAAAGGAGAAAATATTCCAAGAAGCGATTGCAAAAGTCTAAAAAATATATTCTCCACAGGCGTAGCGAGTATTTCATTCGTAAATCCATCTAAAGAAAATACAAAGTGATTTACTGTAGGCCTTTGGGGATTTTTAGGGGCAACTTGAAAATGAAATGGATGTTTGCTAAAGGTGCGCGAAACCTGTTGAACTTTGGTTGGACAATGTGAGTTACATCTTGTATATTGACGACTAAACTATGTGTTATTTTCATGTAAATGTTAGGCTATGATTGTTTTATTCGTGTTGGTATCCTGGAAATCAGGGAGTTTACTTTCGACGCACTTTGTGGATATGTATGTACACAGCTTTTTCAGCTTTGGTTAATCATTTTATTTCTTTGCTAAAAATATCTATATATAAATGTTTACCTGTATAAAGTCACACGTATAAGACTTTCATTTTATCGTAATTAAAACATCTGAAAAAAGGCTGTAATTGTGTGATGTAGATTTTATGTTTTTTTTGTTTAATTGGGCCTATTTGTATATGGTTTAATTTGAAAAAAAAGTTACATTTTAAATAAGATTTTTTTTTGTAACCGTGAGGTCATTTTTCCTAAAATCACACATAATACCTTGACTTTCACAATTTCCCCTACGGAATAAATCAATGTTTAATGCCCCGGAAAAAAACATTTCATGCCCAAATGAAAATCTTGTTAAATGGTATTAATTATGACTTGGAGCACATCGTAACCCCATGTGTCTTGTATTTGCGATTAGGGATTCGTGTCTTATCAAATATCTAATTAATCTCCGAGACATCTTTTGTTCAGTTTCACTTTATCGGGAGGTTTCCAAGGGGGTTTGATGACAAAGGTCCCTGAATATTTATTCTAATTGTCCAAATTAACTGCTTTCATTTGCATACCAATCGATGGACCGAGAATAAGGATATGGCTTCTCTCTCTTTGCCAGAAACCACATAGATGTTATGGGAACAGTTTTTTAAACTTTAAAAAAAGAAGGGGCAAAGAGTCACATGCAAATGCCGAATTTGAAATGCTCTTTGCTCAGCGCAGTGAAATGGTGTCTGCCTGTTATTTGAATATCAGTGGGCCCGTATTGAAAGGGTTCAAGGATGCTCTCTGACTTCTTTGTGCTTACCCAGTGCAGCGTCCGACTCTCAAAGAAAAAGCCGGGGAATAATTACAGCGTGAGTCCAGGACTGGGAATACGTCAGGGAAAAGCATCTCATCCAGACACCCTCTTTTTTTGAAGAGGATGTTAAATTGACCAGAAGGCAATAGAGGGAAATTATTTTCATTTCCTTTTGTGCAACAGCGGCTTCAAGGAAACGGCCAGATAGTGAACACTATCAAATTAGATCGCCAATTTGAATTTCATCTAAATATAAAAGCAACACTTAAGTTAAAAATGTTGAAATTTAAGCCTGTAGACGCCACATTTAGCCATAGAAGCACATGTGTTTTTGGGAGAAAAAGAAATTAATTGTTGACAATTTATTTAGAACAAAAATGTTTTTCGAATCTACAATTTTGGAGAGAGGTGTCCAATAAAATGCGCAATTTTAGGACTAAAAATTAAATTTGATAAAAGAAAGAAAGATTTGTCAATTCTTAAAGGCTTTAATTTGACTTATATTTAAATTATACAGTTTTCTCTAAAATATAAAATCAGTATTAATAATAAAAAAGGAAATTTGAGCGCTACTTTATCTTCCCGCGTTCAGTTTGTTTTTGTTATAGGATTTTTAACAGTTTGAATATTTGGACAGATATAAAATTCATGTATATTAGGTTTGTCACCTGCAAAAGCTCAGCGGACATATTTCACAGCTTCAAGGATAACGCAAATTCATGGAATCCGGCTTGAAAATTTTATTTTTAATAATTAACACCATTTATTGAAAAAAAAAAAGATGCGCAAAAGTGGAATAATTTGCTATCAGGTTCCCATTACTTGGTGGGAATACACTAACGGTAATCAATCAACAGATGAATCCGCATGTCCTTTATAGCAGATATCTGACGCTTACACTGAATTCATCCATTCACAATTAACAAATCAAGACATAAGTCAAGACTGAGATAATTAAAATTTAATCAGAAAATAAAACTCTTTTTTTCCCTCACAAATCGACAGTCGTGCAATACAGCGAAAAAATGTCGATATTTCCAAAAAGACAGTAATGAAATTACTTTTTTTTTTAAAATGCAGACAGGAAAAAGAGGATAGTCTCTCATGTGGCCAACTAACCATTAAAATGTCCCCATCAAGGAATCTCTGCTGCAAATTGCCTCTAATGGTAATCAATTAATTTAGACCCTTTCATTCACTAGGTGACAACAGGAGAGTGCAATGAGCTGCATCTCGACATTTCCTGTCCACTGCTTCCCTCTACTGGAGGAGAATGACAATCGTACAATACAATATTGATCTATTCCTATTTTAAATAGAGGTACAATGTGACTACCAAGACAGTCACTGAAAAAAAGGAACAGACAAACAACTACAAAAAAAGAATCATTTCAAACATTTTCAGTTTTATCCAATATTGTCATAGCCTCCTCAGTCAGTAATTTCTTTTTCCTCTGTCTTGGCTTCTCTCCTTTCTGTCCCTACTCTTACTCCTACTTCTTCCCCTGCACTCCCTTTCTCTCCTCCTTTCCCTGCTTCTACTCCTCCCATCTGCTGTTCTGTCTCTCCTTCCATCTGTGCTGCTTCTGTTCCTCTCACCATCTCTGCTGTGATGCCTGTCTTTACCTCTGTCCTCCCTGCCTTTCTCACGGCTCCTACTTCTGTCCAGGCCAGACTTGGAGCTGCTAGGTCTCTGCCTGTCCCTGCTGTTGTGTCTCTTTCTCTCTTGACCTCCCTCTAGTTTGATCTTGTTTTCGGGGCTGCGATGCCGACTCCTGCTCCTTCCCCTCTCTGTCCCTGCATGTCTGTAATCTCCAAACTCCTCTTCAGGCCGCTTCTGTCTGGTGTGAGGGCTCGGTGACCTGCTCCTATGAGAGGAGGCCTTTTTCTGACTCTTGACTCTCTGCTCGCTCTTAGAGCTGTTATCCCGACAGGAATCTTTTTTCTTGTTCTTCTTTCTCTTTTGGCTCTTGAACTTGCCATGGTTGTCTGAATCTGAGCCACTGTCACTACTACTGCTGCTGCTGCTGCTGCTGCTGGAGGAGTCACTCGAGCTGTCACTACTTTCATGTTTTTTCTTGTGTTTTCTTTTGCTCTTCTTCTTCTGTTTTTTGCTCTTCTTTTTCTTAGCCTTCTGCTTCTCAAGTCGATCGAGTTTTCTGTATGAGGAACATAAATATTCTCTTAACATTCTCCTACATGAGATTAGCATAATGAAGTTTTAAGGATCACAAAAGTTGAAGGAAAGCAATCAAGGACGTGTAAGGCGGATGTAACACACTTCATCAACATGGACATCAATACAACAATAAGACAAAAAAAACACAAACAAAAAAACGACTGATTCATAGTTAATTTATAGGAAAACATCAATAATTGAACACTTATCAAGATCTTCCCCTTTGCTTTATCTTTCACTAAGAGACTTTAAATTATTATAGCAATGTACAAAAAAGCCAATTTGATTTGTGCTGATAAATTAAGTATCTTAAAATGATTTATAAACTGTGTTGCAGTTTTACCTAAGAAGTTTCTGTTTTTGCTTGGTTGTAAGTGACTTCAGAAATTCCACCTCGGGATCATCCTCTTCATCACTTGCAACATATTCCTGTAAAAAGTACACAGCACATTGGAATCTGCAATGAATAATACGAATAAACATAACTCTGGAAGCCAAATTTGAACAAATCATTATTCTAATACACAAAGTAACCTTTTTTTTTTTTTAAAATGTTCAATTGAGTTAAGTTGCAATACGACAGAGGCCACTCTGTCGTATTTATGATAATAACATACTAAAGATTCAGTTACTCTTTTCTCCCCAAATGTGCGTGTGTTCATATATATCATATGTGTGCAGAGACGGGAGTACGAGACAGACAATTACCTGGGATGGATCACAAACAGTAGCATTCCTACCAAGGACACATTTTTTCAAGGCAAACCCACTGTTTCGCATCTCCGCCATTAACTCCGAGGGGTGCATCGACGGACCTGTTAGCACAAATCACAGCCTCAGAGTTCCATTGATGTAGACCATTGCCAACCACTATCTCCACAGTTGGAATTTCAGGGGCGGCTTTGTTAACAGAATGGGACATCAAATCAACTCACTCCACTTCCGGCTGAGCAAATCATATAAAATCATTCTCTGCAAAAGCAGCAGTTAGGGGAATCAGAATACACAATAATTACATTTTTTCTCCCGGCACAGGAGGGGGACCATTACAGCACTCCACCATCAACACTACCATGCACTGACTGGACTCTCCCAGGGTAAACATTATTACTTTACAACTCAACCCCCTGATTGCAGAACTCAGAATCAGCTTAAGCCTGGGAGCTCGAGCTGAAACCGAGAGGAGAGATACAGTAGGTGAACCTGCTGTAAAGTGTGCAACAGACTAAATCTACCCCAGAGACCAGAGATCAAGCAGCAGAGATACCCTTACTCCATTTTTTTTCTTACACAAACAATTATTTTCCAGTTTTTCTCATATAACCACCCATGTTAGTGGACTTATATATATTTTTGGGAGACTAAATTTAAGTTTAAAAATGTCTTTATATATTACAATTAAAGTTGTAATAGTTATTGTGAGAAATATAAATATTAAGTTGATGGCGTTAATTTGTTTATAACTGCTGTTGCTTATTTCACCAAAAATAGTTATGTTTATTTCATTAAATCAAAATAAAACCAGTATTTAAATTTTTTCAGTGCTCTGTTCTATACACTGAAGTTCATAAGAGTCAATTACATTCATAAAATCTGATACAAGTAAAACTACAGTGGAAGGTGTTTAATTTGGAAATTCTGGACTCTACCTGCTGTCTCCTCCTGAGCCACAGAGCTGGCATTGATCCCTGACAGCCCATAGAGAGGACACTCTCTGTCTGTGTTCACATGGCCCCATTTGTGACATTTGATGCATCTTACATTGCGCACCTGCGAAGTTAACAACAAGTATTGCATTTAATTATGTATGTCTGGCAATTTCAACAAAACTGCACCTTCGTGTCATTAAATAAGGGGATTATGCTACCATAAACTGCACTTCAATGATGCCATATACTTTTCACAGGTTTTAATGGTTTAAAAACTTGTCATTTATATTTCCTTTACATTGCATATTCTAAGACAGCGATTCCGTTTAGCAAGTAACTGTCTACTAGTGAACCCTGGGCACAGGTTTTTGGTTTAAATATGGACATGTGTTGCATGGACTGCAAATAAAGTGTGACTTTTCCTTTTACATTTCATTTGTAGAATTTATACTGACATGAAGAAATGAAAGGTACCTACTATTTCACATGAAAAAATAAAAAATTTGAAAATAAAAGTAACTGTGTTTGACAGACATTTGTTTCATTGCAGTTTCTTATTGCTCCAATTAACGTCCTTAGATTTAACCCCCAGGTTGGACATCAGGTTAGTGGTGCAATAAGTTCAAAAGAATAAGAATCACTACATACCTGGATTCCAAATGGTTGATCTCTAATATTCATGTCATCCTTTGCATATCTACACGAGAGAGTTAAGGATTACAAAAAAATGCAAAGGAGTGTTGCATATATGCCAAGTATATTTCTTTGTGTATGAAAATAAACTATTTACTTCTCTCGAGGAGCCACCTTCTGCCACTCAAATTTGTACTCCTCCTCCCCCTCCTGAAAAACAGACATAACCTCAGTGTGGATTTTGGCATGTAAATCCTTTGTTTTTTTATAATAGACACATCTATTTGAATTGCATAGATTTGTTTTTTTCCCTCACTTTACCTCTTTCTTTTCCTCTTCAGTGCAGAAGATAATTGTAAAAGAAAAAAAAATAAACAACAGACGAATTATTAAAACATAAAATATTTGCTAAAAAGCTGGTGTTTGTCTTTGGTGAAAATATTAAGTCAGCAGGGGTCACATTTGTTTGGAGGACTGTAGTAATTTACCTTTGGAAGCTCCAGGTGGAGCCTCATACATAAAATTTAGGCCATTTTTAACACGATCATCCCCCATCAACAACCTAGAGGTGAGAAGACAATAAGTTAAATTTCAAAACAGTTCCACAAAAAATGTAGCAAGAAGGAGGACGAATTAATACAACAATCTATCTAGAATTTGTCATTATGAGCATAGAAATTCTTAAGTTATGGTTAATACATGTTTTGTGAGTTCACAGTGATCATGGCCCCTGACAACCAAAATCTAATCACTCATCTTTAGATTCAAATGGATGTTTTTGCCAGACTGAAAGTCGAGGCTGAGATAATGAGTTCACAAGAATGGGTTGTACTTATGTACAGACATACATGTAGTCAGACAAGCCTGAAGCATAATGCAATGGGCCACTTCTAATTGGCAACACATACACACACACACACAAACACACAAAATAAGCCTAAAAATGTATCTTTTCTTCAGAGAGCAGTCTTTCAGGAGACACATGGTTTTATTTTGTCAACAGTGCTCTGCACTATGCAACTAACCTGTTGTTGTAAGTTTCCTGCTCTTTTAAATACGCCTGCATAAGTTCTTCTTGCTTGTTCTTCTCGAAAGTCAGTTTCTGTTCTGCTATCCATACCTGCAAGATATAGAGATGAGTCGGATTACACAACAGATAACCTCTGCTTTTTTGTGCATTTCCAACTACTGTTTTTTTTGGTCAGCTTACTTAATTGCCTGACATGAACATATTTGAATGTCAGTTCATTTCTGTACAGTCCTGCATGCAAGTACTCATCTGTACCCCTTAAACAATAATAGAGTAAATACTATGTTTTGGTTCATCAAGCGTTTCATCACAGGATTAACTGAAGATGGACTGGCAGCTATGAATACTGCTCAATAATCACTAAGAGAATTGTTTATATTATTTTCCAGGCTAAACAGCAATAATTGATTAGTTTAAGCTCCCCATTTTTTAGACTGATACTATTCTTTTACTTTGTGTATGTGGCAGTAATGTGATGTTAAAGTGAACATCTGAAGGTGTCGTTTGGGCACTTGGAGTTTGTTTGTGATGAGCATTGTAAATATTTTATGAAATTTACAGAATAGCAATTATGTTAAAAAGTATTAAGCAGTTTGAAACATACTGCAAATCCCCAAACAAAGCCGGCAAGCATGTACTTAATCTCTTTTTAAATGTATTTGTGATATATGTTTGTAAGGTGTATGCACACAATGTAAGTGTTGCCAGTATTATATTGTATCAGAGGTGTTTAGAAGCTAGTCTCTTCGAGATTAAAATGTACACACACTTGGGAGTACATTTAACTGTACAATATCGATAAACAACACTGACATCATATTATATCACACAACCCACATATTCGCTTAACACTTAAATATTCACAGCAACAAAGTTTACCATATTGCGAAACACAAAAACGCAAAGCAATTTTGGGGGAAGTATTTCTTATACAATTGCTTCCTCCAAACATTTATGGGATGTAAATATGCAGTCTTGTGAAGTATTGGTGTGCAGCACAGCAAATGAACACGGCTTGTCGACTTTTCCTTTTCAATATGGAGTTTTCAACTGGACCAACTTAGGTTAAAAATAAGTTTTAACCAGAATATTAGGCTTGGCTCTTGACCAGGGCAATAGAGTGAACTAAACAAAGCTGAAGAAAGCACTTGTAGTTTGCTTTAGCATTAGATGAGCTAAAATTAACTACAGCTTTAGCTTTCTTCAATTCCATTGCGCACACGTTAATACGTAAAACAACCATGTAAACTTTCTCCGGTTTGGTCGTGCAGTCTACACGTTTTTTAAAAAAATAACTCATCCACTGTTATGTCAATATTTTTTAATAAAGTAAGAAAATTATCAAATAAACCATGGTAAATCTTGCTAGGTAGCAAGCTGTGCTAGCAAAAATAACTAGCAAAAATGCGCACTCACCTTTTTAATGTTTGACTTCGATGCAGGATGAAAATCCTTCTTGCACATAAAATTTGCAAATGATTTCCCCATGGCTGATAACTTCTAAAGTCAAATCAGTTGATAAAGTAGCGTTTATTTTAGCTAACAGAGCCGTTAGAGTAGCTTAATATCCGCATGTAAACAAATTCTTCTTCTTTTCCCTTGTCCGTTCATCGCAGTTTTTATTGAAATACTGCCACCTTCTGGATTGGAGTGTGGATAAAATCGGTTGCAATTTGATTACATTAACCATGCCATTTCTGATTTACATAAGCCTTGTCATACTTTAAAAGGAATATAACATACGAAACTTCGTTCTTGAGCTAGGTGATGACTAACGGCTTTGTTTTCTGGTTCTTTACAGGCTGTCCAGTGACCGGGGCTGAGGAGGGACTCTCAGGTGCAGAGACTGTATTGACACAAACCTGGTTCTGCTTCAGAGAAGGGACAGTGCTCCGAGCAGGGATTTCAGGGACTTCAGGGACTTAAATATGTCTCTGGCCATTGGCACAGGCTGAAGATTATGCATGTGAAACATGCAAGGAATTTGTTAGAAAAATAAAAGAAATATTCAGTTCAGAGGGGGAAAAAAGCGTCGATTCTTAGGTATATTTTTTATTTGTGCACTTAAGGAAGCAAAAGACCCTTTCTCACTGACAACTGTCCACTTCAAATCAGTGAAAAAAACAAGAAAAACACATGAATCTCTCATGTGAAATGCTCATAGTTTTTCAGAACTGTGTATTCAAACAGGACCCCATCACCAGTATCCTGTTAGTCGCCAACAGATGATAGCTGTCGTGATGTCTTCAGAGTAGCTGTAACAACACAAATCTAAATCTATCTACTAAGAGCACCTTTGCCTTAGCTGTGAGAGGGGAGCTGTCATGTGTACATTTCTCTTCCAAATCAGTGTAAAGTCTACTTGTTGACGGGACTGCAGAGAACCTCAGGTCATTTGGTCAGTAAGAAGGATTGGTGAGTTATTTTCTTGTGTAACTGGGGGATCGACGCTTGACGGGAAACGGGAAGTTGTTGGGTGGCAAACTTGTGTCATAGATGGTTATGATATCTGTGGGGAAACAGTGTTTCTTCAAAGTCAGTCTGGCCAAAGTCTGTCGCAATATTCCTGTGGCTTTTTTGAGATACAGCAAGGTTATACTATCAGCGAGCTCGTGAAAGCGCAGCTATGACCACGGAAACTGTCGAGCAAGTACGGAGGAGAACGAGCGACTTAAAGGTGGGCTGTAACGAAAGACTACTGCGCAATTTCGGTCCCTATGAACCCATGGAGCATGCGCAGTATGGTTTCAGTCAGACCCGGAAGCCTCGTATGTTTTGCTTTACTTCATGCGCCACTGAGCAACTTGATAGGAGTAAACAGGACTCCGCCTCCGACGCTGTAGTGGCCGATGAAATCAGAAGAACAGAAATGAAACTGGAAACTGGGACTGAGAGGGCTCACTAAGACAGACAGATAGGTAAGGTTACTTTATTGTAATCATGAGCATTATTTCATGATCTAGCGTTATATATTAGCTTGTCTGGCTGTGTGATATTAAATAGCACGTTGGCTAACTTTTAGTTAGCTCTCAGTGTGAACTTCTACTAAAATAACTAAGCTCTACTAAATTTCAGTTGAATTTGATTAATGCAGTAAATTCATTCATCTATCAATTGTGCTCTGCTGTCTCTGCAAGTTTGAGATTCAAAATGCAGCCATCCTCCTGTGACACCTTTGTGGCTCTGCCCCCCTCCACCGGCAGACAACGCATCGTTTTTGGGAAAAACTCTGACAGGCCTTGTGATGAAGTCCAGGAGGTGGTGTATTTTCCTGCCAGAGATTATAATGCAGGGGATAAGGTGGAGGTAGGTGACACGGACATCTTGTTATGCCCTCCAACCTTCAATCCCGCACACTGTGTCTTGGTAAACATGCCATGGGATAACCATTGACAGCTTTTGCCCCTGTGTCTTATTTATCTTGTGAACAGTGTACATACATAGAGATTGAACAGGCCTCCCACACTTATGCAGTTGTGTTGAGCAAGCCAGCATGGCTGTGGGGGGCAGAAATGGGTGCAAATGAGCATCAAGTGTGCATTGGAAACGAAGCGGTGTGGGGCAGAGAGAGCGCTGATGGAGACGAAGCCCTTCTCGGCATGGATCTTGTCAGGTAGAGCCCCTGTACAAGCAGTTATTTGTATTACCATTGACACAGTACCAGCAAGAAACAATTTAGTATAACTTTTTCTTCAGCTGACATCAGTTTAGATGAAGCAAAGTAGGAATCTATCCTTTATTTTCCAGACTTGGACTTGAGCGAGCTGATACAGCTGAGAAAGCTGTGGATGTTATTACTGAGCAGCTGGAAAAATATGGCCAGGGAGGATCTTGCATGGAGGATGAGAGTGGCTTCACCTACCACAACAGCTTTCTCATCTGCGACAGGACGGAGGCATGGCTGCTGGAAACATCAGGGAAGTACTGGGCAGCAGAGAGAGTGAAAGGTAATGAAAAGAGAACACTTAGTATAGGTGCCAGTATGAAATGCCAAGGCAATGGAAGGAACTTAAAAGGCACTTTATTGTTGAGCCTGTAGTTTTAACAGCCATAATGAAAATAAAGAACAATGAAAAGTTCTAAACAGGTCAGTAACTTTATACAAAATCTACAGTCAGAAGTTATAAAAAGAGAAAAAAAGAGGGGCTATTCAGTGCAGAACATTAAATCTCCCTAGTGTGTGCACAAAGGAGAGTATTTCCTCTCAAAGGCACCAATGTGTTTAGAAACATGAAAAGGAAAAGAGAGGAAATGATGTAATAATTACATCTTTCCCAAAAAACTGTCTCTTAAAACGATAAACTGGTAGTGGGAAAGATAAATTATTTGTAAAACAAGCTTGGAAATTTAAACTGGCCAGATACTTAGATTGGTTGATGTGGTAGGCAAGAATCAGTTTAAACATTTCCTAGTTTGTCCACCAGAGAGCGCCCTCAGCACATATTGTGATTAGAGTTCTCTTACCAACCAAATGTAAGGGATGTGTAAACTTTCAAACATGACTGTGGGTATTTGCTGTCAAGAACACTATCTGGAGAATACATCTGCAAGCCCTGAGAAACCAAACAACACAAAAGACATCAACCACTGAAGTCTTGCAACATCATATACCATTTTATTTCTCTTGTTTTGTTTTGTTTACTTATGTATTTATTTATTTAAATTTTGGCTTTGCAATTTCTTTACAGTAATAGTGACTTTTCTGTGTTTATTTTTAAAGACAATTGAAAATATGAGTCTTGGTTTTGTAACTGGTTGTAACAGAGAGGAAGAGTCTAATAACCTGAGCCTATTTGCTAAGTAACCTGTTTAGTTAAAACACTGCCTGGCTGAAAGTATGTGGAAAACCTGAATGTTTATTTCATACATGATAGTTTGACATTAAAATCCAAAAACTGTGGCTCTTGCCCAAAGTACAGTGAGCATGTGGACAGGAGAGTCTACTTACTTTTTGCTGAGTATTGCGATTAAATCATTATAAAACTCTTACGCAAGCTGTCCTGCTGACCCTGCCAGTCTGTAGATCCCATGATAACATGGTTCTGCAATAAGCCGTCATATAGACTATTGGCTGCACCAAAATTCATGTTAAGATATGTGACAATGTAAAGCTTATCAATGCTGAAAGCTTAAGGTTTCACTGTCTGGTTTTTCCAGTGTCTTCTCTGTGGAGTGACAAAAAGCTAGCACTCAAATTTCACAGTGGAGACTTTATTAATTTTTTTGTACTGAGTAAGAAACAGAAAACAATGGATTATGACTCTGAGAAACACATAAAAGGAAAATAAAAGTTAAACTGGCTGTGTTTTACATCTCTTAACTATAGAATAAGCTAATAATATTAGACTTTAATGGCACTTTTTTGACCTGTTATCACACTCTATCTGTCTGATGTTGTATGAACTGAGGGTTATTTTTCAGTTACAGTGACATTTTGATTTACATGCATGTAAAACAATCGCTGAGTCTCAAACCAGCATTTTCATCCTGTGGTTGAGGAGCACAGAGAGGCTGGATTATGGCTGCAGAGCTGTTGTTGTAGCTAACTTTAGAGCTAATTTCATGGTATTCTCAGCTGTTGGTAAAGTCCAGAGTTTTGTCTGGAGGTCAAAACATCTATTTTCTGACCAGCTGTATGAACCGCACAGACAAACAGTTTAAAAACTCATAAAGTAGCTAAATTTTACTTCCTTTTCAGCTGAAAAGAAAGCAGAAACTCAGTCATTGCCTTTATCATCATTCCTGATACTTTCTTCTCTTCTTACTTCTTACTTCTTCCTCTTCAACTTTTTTTTGGTTGCTAAACACTCCAGCTCTGTCTTCTGCCTTTTTCCCAAAGTGTCTAATGAGAACCAATTCAGACTACCTTCGCTACATCATTTCCTGCATTAGAATGACCATTATGTTTCCTCGCTATATGTACCTGGACCACCCTCTCCACCACACACTGGACAGACAGCGGAGCGTCCTCTCCAAGGGACTTAGACAGCTTCGTTGTCTGAAGGAACGCTTCAGGAAATCCTTCCTTCCACGAGCCATAACTCTTTACAACTCTTCCCCGCTTTGTGACAGATAACATTCTGGACATTCATAAGACTCAATGGCAACTATGTGCACTACTGGTTTCTTGACCTTGCACATCTTTGCTCCTGCACTACTGCCATTTGCACATCATGCGCTTGTTTT
>JAQMCX010000011.1:11005576-11185089 GCA_029814765.1 Acanthurus leucopareius | reverse complement strand
CTATCTATCTATCTATCTATCTATCTATCTATCTATCTATCTATCTATCTATCTATCTATCTATCTATCTATATTTAAGGTATACCTATTATTTATGATTGTAACTGTGATCCATCTTTTCTGCAAGCAAGTCCTCTAAGTTGCTGCCAGTTCAAACCTTTAGTATGTTCATCATATCTAGTTTTCTGTATTAAAGGGCTGCTTTCCTTTTGTCTTCGTGCGACTGCCCTCATAACTAAAGTCAGCTTTAAATAGCCTTGTTAGAATCTGAAGTAGAAGTTAAACAGATCCAAAATCATTTTGATACATATTGTCAGTTACATAATGACCCTTTGGACTGTGAGACTGCTGGTGAATAATAGCTTTACATGCATGTGACTGTAATGGTCTTGTTTTATATTTCTCTAGAGGGATGTCGCAACATCTCAAACCAGTACGCCATAACGACTAAGATAGACAAGGAACACCCGGAAATGAGGGAATATGCAAGAAACAAGGGCTGGTGGGATGGAAAGACTCAGTTCAACTTTGCGACAGTCTACTCCTTCATAACTACAGCCAGAATAGAAGCTGCTGGGAGCCGATACTGTGAGGGGAAGAAGCTGCTGGAAAAGAGCAACGGTTAGTGAAGCGCACTAAAAGGTTATGTGACCTCTACCTCTGTTTATGAATGTTTGGTCTCTATTTAATTAAGGTCACATCACGGCTGAGACGATGGTGGACATCCTGAGGGATAAAGACAGTGGCATCAACATGGAGGGCATGTTCATGACAACAGGAAGCATGGCGTCAGTGATACCCATGGATCCTTCTCTGCCAGGGGTTCACTATTTTACAGCAACTCCAGACCCTGAGAGGTGCAGCACTCGATCTCACCGGAGCACTACATAAGATCAACAGCACTTCCAAATGATTTCACAAGTCGTTTGTTTGTACAACAGGTCTGTATTCAAACCTTTCATCTTTGTGGAAAACCTTGTCCTGCTGAAGGAGACAACTTCTCCCAGTTATGGTCCTGATGACCCCGTGAAGAAGAAACCTCGCTTCCAGAGCAAGCCTGACCGCAAACATGAGCTGTTTGTCAAGCATGAGCTGGTGGCAGCCATCATCGATTCACACAAGGTAAACAATTTTTTATCTGCAATTTACCTAATTTTTGTCATTTGCGTTGGTGTGGTCATTCTGCTGAATGTATACTGACGAGTTGTTTCTTTTGTTCTTTTTTTGTTGTCAGACAAGAGGAAAGGTGATCACGGAAGGTATGCGGCAGCTAGAGAAGGCAAAGATGACACAGATGGAGGAGTTTCTTTCACGAGGTGTTGACAAACCAGACTCTTTGGTGAATTTGTTCTCTAGATCTGTGGAGGAGGAGATAGCTGTGTACGGTAAAAGATAAGAGGCCTGCTACTTTTCAGAACCACAGAACATATCTTAAGTGTGACAAGAGCAGTATGTGCCACTGCAGGCTACCTTTTTAGTCAGATATAAGTAGAGTAAATTGAATTAAGCAGCCCAGGATATCCTGGAAATTAAATTCATTAATCCAGTGTTTTACAGTACGGACTAAACAGTTGGCCTATGTATCTAATTATTTATCAAATGGAAAGAGACAATTCATACAGTGATGCGTGATATGAGGTTCTGGAAATAAAGTTTATTTCAAAAAAATATATTTAATAAATATTACACATGTTTTTCTCAACATGATTCATTTAATAACAAACCTTTGCACTTAAACAGCCATAAAATAATATTATTAACACAGAAAGTCTTGTACTTATTATGTACCTGAGAAAAAAACTGAATTACAGCAGCTCAAACTTTTTCACTTTATAGTCCATAAAATTTTTGTGGAGGAGATTATGTTTCATAAAGCCAAGGTGAACAATTTCAAGTAGAAACACATTAACATTCCCTTAGTTCATTGACTCATTTCTTCAGGCATCGGTCCCTTAGCTGTGCTACCAAGTTAAAGTTATCACTTATTATTAATGACAATGATGGCTTTTTGAATTTATCATGTATCACTTTGCTTTGGTTGTCACCCAAAAAAGAAAAGGTAATAATAAAACTACTTGGCAATGGAAGTATTTGATTCAGCTAATATGGCCTTGGTGAACAGTGCAACTACTTTTCTCCATTATTGTCAAGTCATGTTAAACTGCATGTTACTGAAACACTGTTACTCAGTGTTCATGTTCAATTCCCAGTTGACTAACTGGTTTAACTAAGTAATCATTATGAAATAATGAAAGCAAACACACTAAAAGACACTCGGATGAAGTTTCAATCTTCCCTTTTTCCTTTGGCAAGTGGCTTTGGTAGAGGAGTGATTATACACCCTGAAGTGTCACATTAATATATTCAGCAGAGGAGTGGGAATATTCACCTGCACCCATAATTTGTTTTATGAGGCCAGCTCTTTGCATATGATCCACACACACACACACACACACACACACACACACACACACACTCTCTCTCTCTCTCACACAAAACTAAAAGTCCCAGTGAATGCATTGATGGCGTGAGTGGGTATGCAAAAAAGCACCCTTTTGAACTTCTGACACCTGTTAGTTATTTGATTCTCTAACTTGTTAAAAGAAAAACATCTTTGCCCTTATTTCTGTGGATCTGTTCAGTCCAGTCAGTTTTGTTAATATTTCACTCAGCAGCATCACTGCAGATTTAAGGCTGCAGCACGGCAATAGATTTTAACAGGAAAAGGAATGTGGACAATCTAACATGTCAATAACTTAATGTAATATATAGAATAAAAATGATAGACCATTTACATTAATCTTAAAATTATTTCCTAGTCTGTTTGTTACACATAAATAACTTGAAGACAGACTTCTGAAAGTCTATCTGCAGTACTAAGCAGTAGTTATTCATGCAGTTTTTCTCCACAGTTGGAGATTAGAACTGCTGTTTTGTATATCTTGACTTTGTGTCTTCCCTCAAAATTTAAGGTTTTGATAATACGGCAAAACAACAGGTTTACAATAAATGTACCATAAATGTACATCTGCCAGCTCAGGTTCCTGTCTTCACTGACTGTTGTAGAAATTTTGCTGCAACTCCAGATCTCAGTGAGTAAAATGTTGAATGTATGACAGCAAAAATAAGACAAGCGCAGTTAAATAGATCATTTAACCTAAACACTGTTAATTCCCTTTACACCAGCTCTACACAAAGTATAATGGCTGTGTTACTAAACAAACCGCACATCACAGTCCGGTGCTGTAGTGACCAGACAGTATTCCTCTTCAGTTTGCTTGACCTAGATGTACTTTGCAGGATTTTTTTTTCTGCAAAGCCAAAAAAAAAGAGGCAAAGGCAAAAAAGAAATGTCAACTTTGTCCCTTGCCTTCATTGTGGCATGAATCGGTAATACAGGCGACTGTCTTCAAAGTCATATTCCTGCTTTATGTGCTGGAGGACGCCACCCTGTTGTAACTGCTTTCCATATAGTACAGCCTCACCCAGGTCCTGAGCCAAGCCTACCCGCTGGAGCCACTCCACAAGTTCACAACCAAGGAAACACTCCACCATTGTCCTCTTCCCACACCTGAAAGTCAAAAGAAGTATTCACCCAAGTGTTCCCACATAAAGTAGAAAAGAAGCAGACAGAGCCCACATGCACTAAACTGAGATTTTTTTTTAAGTATTCCTTTATATAAACAGCAATTAGGATTTATTTTTCTGCCCATTAAAGCACATGTTTATTCTCAGCGACCTGTGACCAGAGGAAGTGAGTAAGACTGTGCGCTCACCTTCTCTTTTTGACAATATCACGATAACACTGGTCTTTGTGGTATCGGGTAAACTGGGTGCAGGTCATCTTAATATCTTCAGGTAGATCAGTCTGCAGCTGCTCCCCTTGCCTCCTCCCATACCACAGACCGTATAACCTTAAACACCATTCACAGAACAAATATTAGTTCATGGACAACTATGTACATACGTTGTGGGCTGTGTACATGAAGTGCACTATATACACAGTGCATTAATTATGTTATCAGCATTAACAGCCTCAAACATGCTCTCTAGTGTGGCAAAGTTTCTGTTCTTTACCTTTTCTTAAATGGCAGTATAATCAAGTGCTTGTCCAGTCCAAACAGGGCAAATGAGAGAAAACCCTATTAACAGAAAACATGTCATGACACCAGTATTGTATGAAAATTGAAGTTCAGTCTTGCAACTGGAGTAACAGGAAAACCGACCTGTCCATAGTTGGCCACAGCACAGAAGAACTGCAGCTCCAAGTACAATCTACCAGGAATGCTGTTAAAGAGCAGCCACAGGTAGCGGGACAAGTTCTGTCAAAATAGGAATTTAAACATTTTTATGTTTGAAGTGTAAATAACAAAAACCTGTTGACAGTTTCAGTTTGTTGAACAAGTCAAATAGATGAACCTAATTAGGATGGTGAAAGAGAAGCATGTGTACTAACCTGCCTTAAAAATGTTTGTTCAACATTTCTTGCATTCAAAGAAAAACAAAAAATATTTGTTTTAACTATTCAGTCTTCTCTAATATATGTTTTTTTTTTGTAGTTAAGACCATGATTTTCTGATGGGTTCTGGGGTAGGGAGAGGTCCTCCACTGATAGTCACAGGAGTTGAAAATTGCACTGCTCAGCCCTTTGTATCCATATATTGAGCAGATCTGTGATGCACTCAGGATAATAATGCAGGCAGAAAGGCTGACTTCATGTCACCATGAACGTGAAAGGTGGTGATTTACTCACAGCAAGCATGCTGACGGTCAGAAGCAGACACAAGAGAATATGACGGGAAGCTTGTCTATCTTCAACCTGTTGGAGCTCCTCCACTTGAACAAGCAGGCAGTCTGTGGACTCACACCTGTTCTCACACTGACCTGATGGTGGCAGCAGAACAGTGATCCAAAATGTATCTTATTATGTTTAATAGAGAAAATTTGCATTATTAAAGCAGAGTGCTACATGATTAAGGTTCTCCAGTGCTGAATGGTCTAATTTTGGAGTTAAATGCACTTTAAGATCTCACTGAAACAGAATGCACACAGGTTGCTGATCAATACAATACCTGTGAGTGAAGCTGTTGAGATGTTTATACTTGTGCTGATGATCATGTCAGGCATGAGCTGAGGTGATGCACAGTCACATATGAGGCACTCTGATGACAAAGTGATAAAAATTAGAGAAGCAAAAATGCAAGTAATACAATATGGGGAGTAACACCATAATGAAGATAGAAGTAATACAAGTACATGCAGCTTGACATTTGACATAAAGGTATCTTGAATATCTTAAAAAGAGTGTTTTCTTGCAACAGAAGTAAAAAATCCCTTTATGATTTGACCATTTCAATACATTGCAGCAGCTCAATTGTCACAGTGAGATGTTAGAATCATGGCATATTTTAAAAACATAGTATCCTAACATAGTAACATAACTCAGTCACCACAGGAAGGTAACAAAATCGTTTCATGACATGTTTTAAAGTTTCAAAAACTTAAGCCATGGAGACTTGATTTCAAGTCAAAGTCGTGTATATATATTTGTGAAAGATAATGTGTCAGTGATATTCATTTTAAGTGAGGAACTAAGATTATCAGAAACATGGCACTTCTCATTTCCTCCGGCTGATGACTTTTGACTTGTTCAAGTGTTTATTTTATAATTGCAAGGACTTTTTCTTTTTTTTTCCTTTCTCATTTTATTAAAAATTAACCAAGGGAGGAGGTGCACTGCTGGCTTGGCAGTTTTCTGTAAACGACTTGTAGATAAGGGCAAGTCTTGTTATCCATGCCCTACTTTTGACATTAGATAATTTATTGTGCTCTTGTCCTTGTCCTTTCAAACTTAGACTTTGACACCTGGCCAACCAATTTAGATGGCAGAAATGCTTCTAAATGCTCCAGTGATTATCATGTGCTGTGATTTAATTACATAAACATTGGAATGGCAGCTTGGTCCTCCTTTAGCATCTTTAAACAGACATATTCAACATGAATATGTCTGTTGAATGGCTGGATAAAACTGTGATAAACAGTCTCCATAAGAGAAAGTACCTGTGCTGGGACCTCCTGATGGGGTGTCTGGCTCAAACAGAATTTTGTTTTCTGGTTCAACTTCAGTCACAAGATTTTCTGTTGAATTTCCCTCTAGAGTTTGGTCATTTTTGGCCCAGTTTCCTCTACTGAGACACACAAGAGAGCCCCCTCCTACCAGAATACTGAGGACAAGTACAACTGTGGTGCAGATCATCTGTCAAAGAAAACACAGGAAGACTTTTGAGTAATTCACTGCAGGTTCAAAAACAGTCCTTAAATGTCAGATAGCAGGAAATGTTTTCCACTTATGTTGTCACCTGTGGTTTGCCGTAAAAGGAGGATGAGTCAATTGTGTCAGACATTTTCTCCCCAGAAACGAGCAACACAGCAGTTACAAAGGCTGGAACCCTGATAATATGAGGACAAACTTAACAACAACATCACTGACGGCAACAAAATGTGAAACATAATCAGCTTATGCTGCCTAGGGAAAAGCTAAATTGTTCTGCCATTAAATTCTACCTCAGAGCCACTAAACTGGTTGTACTTATGGAGGCTTAAGTTATGGCCCAGCCAATGAGTGAAAAAGACAAACCAGTTAGTTTCATTTCTTTATTCTTCTTTGAAGTGACTCACCCCCAGCCTATGATGATGAATATTCCGGTCGAAGCTTTCAGTTCCTCAAACCTTTTCATGAGCACAAGGGAGAGTGCTATTAAACCTAAAACGACAACAGACTCATTACAAAGTTAGCAGTAAAGAGTTCACCGAGACAAAATAAAGCAGTTAAGGTGAGGCTGATGTGGTTTGAAGGTTGTGTGCACACAGCATACCTGGCCATATATAAGTGCTGTAGAGTGAAGTACTCAATACTGCGAAAGTCAGGATCTGCCCAATGAAGTTGTCCTCTTTCACAACAAAGTTCCATGTGATCATCCCAATGCCAGTTAGAAACTAGAGAGCACAGCATAACAAACACATGTATTGATGTGAAGTTCCACCTTTTGTCAGTTTAAATAATGGATAATAAAATCAACATTAAGAGTTTGTGGAATTGTGCTCACCTGTGCCAAGAACAGGTTGACTGTAAAAATGTGAGGTAGCATCTTGTATTTTTTACTTAAAAACATGACAGCAATTGTCCAAATCTGTCAGAGAAAATATAGATTTCACTCACTTTTACCAAAACAAAAACTTCTGCATAGATACTAAAACAAGTACTTTTACACTGATATTGTTGACTGGTTATTTCATTTAAAAGCAACAAAGAAGTGAAATTATTCAAGAAAATTTGACAGAGACAGTGAAGATGAACGGTTATGGTGTATGATAATGCAGAGAACACAAACACATTTGTGAATGTTTCATCACTGCTGAGACTGTTAATGCTCACACCACTGAGCTCAAGGTTCCTTAAAAAGGCTGAAAGTGAGAATAAAGGAGGAAGTCCTCAGCCACTTCTGTTTGCCAACACATCCTCTAAATCTTTTTACGTTAACCTACCACAATGTTTTCAAACATCTGACAAGAGGCCATATTTTTGTATTTTACATACACTGTAACATCAGCTGAGTGAGTTATGTGTAACATCAAAAGTGACTAGGCCCAATCTGCTTTTAGTTATAAACTGGAGCTTGCTATGTGAAGCAATTTTGACTTTAGTTGACCTTAGTTTCCATACACTGAGAGAGAAAACAAAGTAAATCAAATAATCAGCTGATGTCAGTTCTAAATGATTAGCCAACAACACTTTTGTGTTGCTGCAACTTACCAGTGCAACTAAGCTCACTATGCTTATATTAAAGCTGACGTTCTGCAGCGAATTCATTAAAAGCTGAGGATCCATCCAAGGGATTGTAAGTAACCAGGCTGACACATACATTATGGGAGCAGAGAGAAAAGTGCTGATCACCATCCCAGAGGTTACCTGTTAAAAAAGAAGAATAAAAAAGTCATATACCGTGGTTTATAAGGGAAAACTGGTGCAATATCTAAATGGCAGTTAGGAGATTAGTAGGTAGATGCAGATAACTCACAACTTCTAGCTCTGCATTGTAATAGACAGCATAGATGGCCACACTTGGTGCAGTGGGGAACACTCCATAAATAAAGGCATAGTTGGAGAGGCTTGTGTGGTTCGAAGAGCTGGTGTTGCTATTGTCCAGCAGATCCACCATGTCCTTACAAATTAAGGGCATGAGCAACCTGAAAGTCAAATCAAAAGTGTATCATTTGTTGTGTTATTTAAACAGCAGGTTCATTATTTTGTCAATGTATTCATTTTTTGATGTTTCCTGTCATTCTGTTGCTGTAGGTTTTATGTACTTATATCAAAATAATCAAGTTTTGGTTGAAATATGTTTGTTTAAGCATCAAAATGTTGTCTACCCAGGATTTTCCAAAAACATCTCCCCAAGTGACCTTATGTAGGTTCCTGCATGACTGCGTTACTACTTGTCAACAGCCTAGGTTGAGGGAGGGGAGTGGGAGTTTGAAAAAAAACTTGGTAAACAAGGCAGACAGAGTTGTCTTTTAACATTCCGCTGAGAAATGCAGTGCTGATGAAATGTTTACATACACTAGTTATTATCATGTTACATACTTTTCTGACCTCTAAACCTGTGATAAGTTATGTGGTCAGAAAAAGGCTGAGTCACCCAAATCATCAACACAAAACAACATGTTGGGTAAAGTTTACAAAGCTCAAACCTGCTGACTCTCTATTTTCCTAGAGCACATCTTATTATAAGAGAGAGGTCATCTGCTAACACTATATTATCTCTTGTAACAAAAAATGAGCATCAGTAGCAGTAAAGGTGCTAGATTTTTCCACTTACAGTTTTGCAGTAGTAAGTAATATCAGCGTCACCACTGTGGATCTGGTTAATTTCCCCAACTGGCCAACCATGGACAGACCCAGGTAAAACAGAGCTGCTCCCCCAAAAGAGTTGGCCAAGCCATCCACGAACTGAGTCATGAAAGCAGGAATGGTCTGGTGCAGAGCAAAGTGGGCAATGATGCCGATGACAACCATGAATACTATAGGGTTCTTCAGGACCTGTAAAACTACAAAACCCATGATCCTGAGTTTACTCTGCTGGCTGTTTCCCTGATTCTTCCACTTCTGGATCTCACAGAACGCAAAGCCAATGGGATTTAGAAACATCAGGGACACAGGTGCAACCAAGTAGATGTACTGGAGGTACTCTGGTGAGGTGCTCTGGTACAGGGCTTCCACTGTGGATAGAGGAGATGTGTCTTGGTATTAACAAAGAATATTTGGCATATCTGACTCACATCAGGAGGTCAATAGCAAAAACTTCTGAGGTGCCATATATAAAATCTTCACCTAGATTTTACACTAAATGATGCATTGACACAAACATGCAGTCATTCTTACATAATTTGGTTCACGCACAAGGTCCCTGATCTATAGTGTGACCCAGAATCCCTCTGTGTTCTCATGACCATGAGCGGGCATATACTGTAAAAATGCTTGTGTACACCCAGTCTGACATAAGCCAACGGCACTATTAAATGTTTACATTTTCACACTTCTCTGTGGGAGTCCTTCCTCTTTTTCTTGACTTTCATGAAAAAGCAGAACAGAATTTTAAACCCTAAAAGTTCACAGAATATGAAAAAATACTGTAAATAAAGTGTTAAAGCTACTTTTTTTGAGAAAATAATGGCTCAGTAGAAAGTTCATGAAATTCTAAATTTAAATAACTGTCAATTATTAAATCATGCCTAAATGGATTTGTTTATTAATTTATTTCATTCTCAGAAGACTGTCAGAAGCTTAGTGTCTTCAAAAGACAGATGTAGACAGACTACTCACGCAGAGTATTTCTCTTGAAAATTTGACAGCTGGGCCAGCACATGCACACCTCTCCATTTCAATCTGAGATGTTGTTATGCCCTGTATTTCTGCAAATCCTTGTATGTGATTACAAAAAATGAACTCCACTTTTCTGTGATGCTAAAACAGTTTTGCTTGAACAGCTTTGATTCAGGAGGAGCTGAAAGCAACACATCTCATTGTGTTTGGTAAGTTAATTTGCGGTGTAACAAAATGGATAATCATAGTTTTGTTCTGATGGATGTGCAAACATTAAGAGCGTGCTTACAGATGCAGCACTGAATGAAAAGCACTGTGGGTGATTGGCTTAAAGGCATCATACTTACCAATGGGATATCCCAGAGCAAAGTCGTTGCTTTGAGTTGCAAATATTGAGAAGAGACCAGCTTTGCTATAACGACTGTCAGGACTGGCAACTAACAGTGTGAGGACGCATACAAGGACAAACACAGTCACTTTGGCTATGAGGATGCTCCATAGAAACGGCCAGATGACATTACCAAAGTCCAACAGCACCATGTTCTTAAACAGCAGCGCCGGGAGGGCAAACTTGGACACAAAGTTCCCCAGTCCTTTAGCCTGAGTGGAGGTGATGATGTTTGCCCTCCCTGCGACGTATCCACACAAGATTATCCCAAAACACTCTAAGAGAGCCGGAAAGAGTTTGTCTATGGACATAGAGGATGAGAGAGCAGAAAAGTCCGGATTTCCTGACTCATTATAATAGTTAAAAGTGATGATTCCGCCCGGTGCCTCCTCCATCGTGCCCGTCCTTTCTCCGGTGTCACCTGTCATTGTCAGTTTTCAGTCATATTAATGTGGCTACCGTCACTGCCGGGCACCGTCAGATACTGAGGGAGACAGACAGGAGTGAACGTTAGCCGTTGAAAACTTAAAACGGCCGGTTCAAAGCGGCAGCAACGACTGATAGAACAGCAGTAACGTTACATGACTGAAACGTCTCATTTACGAGAAGTGGTGAGGTTGCTTTTAACATTAAATTCAACAAAAACCCGCGCAGTTTCTCGTTAAGGTCGTTCTTACCTCTAAGTGCGGTAGTGCCCTCTCAAGCACCATGTGTCAGTCAACTGTCAGTAGGAGTAGCCATGTTAGCCGCCTAGCTAACGTCAAGATATGGGGGACTATGTTATCGATGTCCTCGGAAACTCTTCACGAAGTTAAACTACTCATGTAGTCAGCTGAGCAACGAGGCAGAGAAATTCCGTTGAAACAACACTGCTGTCAAATCTGTACTGTCTATACTTCGTATTACACAGGTATATTATAGTAGCTCCCACCCAACAACTTTCATAATCTCCTACTTGTCAACAGCAGCTTGACCAATCAACTTTGAAGAGCGGGAGAGGGCGGGGCTTAGTCCACCTACCTTTAGCAAGTGTTCTGGTCTAAGCATGAAAAAACAACTTTGTAATCGGGCAGAAATAGATCGTGCCCCTCACAGTTTCCTGATCAACTAGACTCATTATAGTGTTTGCTCTGTGGTGGATTTTAACTAGTTTATTTACTCAAGTGCTGTGCTTGAGTACAGATTTAGATACTTGAGCTTCACTTGAGTGTTTTATTTTTTTGCAAATTTCTACCCCACAACATTTTACAGGGAAAATATTGTTTCTTTTACTCCACTGGATTTATCTTTAGCGACAGATACTTTTTCATGAAGATTACAATTTATTGAATCCTTCCTGTCCAGTTGAAATTATATAGGCTTATGTCCAAATTTTGTACATTTTGCTGATGATACTTACCTACTTTATGTTTTAAGAAACTATGCTGTAACTTTGGAAAGAGCAATGAATCTGAGAGATGATCTGGTGGAAACATGTTTAGAGCTAAAACTGCAAGTGTATGGAATCTGCATACGTATTTGAATACATATCTCATCACTAAAGAGGTACAAGTGCTTATCCAACAGATCCTCTGTGAGGTTACAGGCAAGTACAAACTATATTAAAAATATTATCCTAACCCCATATCCGAGTTTATGTGTAATTATACTATACATATTCAAATTTCTGCATAAACATTTTACATAATTTTACATCTTTTACATCAAAATAACAAATCAGTTTCTTAACCTCATAATTAGTAGGAAGACAGTTATTGGGATTCTCACATAAAAACACTGAGCAAGACTCCATATCTGAATCAGTCACCCGAGAAATGACAAAACCCATTTTATTCAGTTGTTCCCTATCAATATCAAGCAAAAAGTTATTTTTTGAGTTAATTAAACAATTCAGTTGCACACTTATATTCCATAAAAAATGAAAAACAACAGCGCTATGTCAAGGAAATTGCTGAAGATACTGTATACATGGATGATCTTGTACATACACAAGGAGGGCAATTCTGCAAACACTCAGAAGCAAACAAACATAGATGTATTACAGACTATGAATAATGCAGGTCATATAGCATAATGTAGCTTCAAAAACAAAGGTAATATGTGTAACATTAAACAACAAAAACAACAAAAATTGTCATCTGAGAAGTTATAGCGGTGAAATACCCCACTGGCATTTAGAGCATGCTCAGCTCGATGAGACGGCCTGCAAACACTCCTAATGTGCCGATGAGACACACAGCCATAAACACGCACAGCAGAATATGATCCAGCACCATGGCTACAAACTTCCATTCCTCAGCAGCCTACAGAGAGAAGAGGGACAATATGTCACATACACAAAAGCAATAAAGACTCACCACAGAATCATTTTAAAGACACTTTCTGGGTGAGAAAGATTACATTGTTGGACTCCTCATCTGATTTCATGGTCTCTGCAATGTACTTGACTCCTTCAATGGCACTGCGGACATCGGGATTCTTGGTGATGGGTGATTTGTAGGTAAAAGAAGAGGTCTGGTTGCCAGAGATGTCTGATATGTCCATATCAGCACCATAGATACTTTTATTCTGCTTTTCCTTTCCTGGGCGTTTCATCGTTGAAAAGAACATGATGTTGGGAATAGTTTCAATAAAAACCTGTTGTAAAGACAAAAGATGAGCACCATGACAAGGAATTGACTATACAACAATTGAGTTAAAAAATAAATTTAAAAAAAGTTCCATCTGCTACCACAAGATGGCAATACAGTGTAGAGAAAAACAATGGGGCTGCAACAGCTTTAGTTCTGATCATTCATCTCCACAGTTAAAATGATCCAAGTCCACTCACCTTGCGGACCCAATCTGGCATAGTGTGAGTACTTGGGGAGCGGTGATGGGTGTTGATGACGATGACAGTGATTATAATTGATGCAATGACAAAGACCATGGTGAAGAGCATGTATTTCCCAATAAGCGGCACAGCACTGGAGGTAGAAGGGATCAGTTCCACAATGACAAGCAGGAACACAGTCAGAGACAGCAAAACGGAGATGCTGAGAGTCATCTTCTCACCTGGGAGACACAACACACCATATTTATTGCTACTGCTGACTTTTTAAATTGTCCAAGAGGCATAGAACAACTTGCAATATAGCTCTGCTGTCAAAGAAATAAGACAAAAAATGCTGGAACCCCTAAATTTAGTCCATAGCATCTGTCCTACACACTGTAAAGCTGATGAGATATTTTTAATTTAGCATAAAAAATAATTAAAGGGGACAACCATTTTCAGTGAGATGAAATTATGACGTACAATAACACTTTGTGTTTATTTTGACACAACCTCACCTTAAAAGACACTGAAAAATTTATAGCTACAACATTAAATCATATGTTGGCTCATTCTACCAGCATGAAACAAGGTGCAATCTTGTTACATCTCCACAAGGGAGAGCTATATCTATGAGTCTAATATTACCCACACAAACTATCTGATCAGTCCTAGTATATACACAACACAATAACTAAACTGCTTGACCATACATGCAAATCCCATTTAAAGAGACGTGAGAATGAGTGGCGTTGTTTCGTTGTTTCTATAGCCAGCAATAGCACAAGTAAACGGATTTTGACACCATTTCATGAGTAAAATGCAAGACATGTTGTTTTTGTTGCTCAGCAAGAGCAGTTATTCCAGAGAGAGCGTCTTGTTGGCACCAGTTTCTCCTCCACACTATCCTGTCAGCAGCCGTATCAGAAACAGGGATCAAGTGATGTATTATACATTAAAGCAAAGGCCTGCTTTCAGACATGACAGCACAGAGGGACCCTGGGTAATGAGGCAGACCCACACACTGGGAACACGGCCAGATGTGCACACAAGCAGTGCATTTCCTGTAGCAGCCAGTGTAGAGACACTTCAGATTGACAGGCAGAAATGGGAAAAAGGATTTGTTCAACATCATGTCAGTTATAATATCTGTGTTTTTTAATAGCCTATCAGTATAAAGGCAATATATTAACTTTTTTCACAATTTGCACTAGATTTCATTGATTTTGTTTTTTTGCATGCCCTATATAATTGACAGTGTGCAATCTGTCATCTGCAACTCCTTCATAGTATGTCAAACCTGGACTGAAGCACCAACTCCATGTTTCAGAAGTTACTGACATTGAATGTCATCTACGTTTAAGAAATAGCCTCATTTGATATTTTCTGGGGAAAAAAAGCTTATTCGTAGTCTTTCTGAGAGTTAAATGAGAAGATCAATACACCTCTATGTCTGTGAGCTAGATGTAAATTTACAGCAGGAAAATTGTATGCTTAGCTTAGCACAAAGAGTACAACAGGAAAACAGACAGTGGGTCTATTTTTCAAGACAACAAAATGCATTATAATATAATGTTTCATTGGCTTAATCAATCAAATATTAAAAAGAAAGAGTGAATCAACATAATGGAGTTTAATAGGGCTCATTTGCACTTTTTTTGCAAGGTTTATTGATCTCTTAAAGCTTGTATTTACCTTGTAATCTTGAGACAAAGCTAAGCGAGGTGTTTCCTCTGTTTACAGTCTTTTTTTCTAAGCCAAGCTGACAAGCTGCTGGCTGCACCTATATATGTACTACACTGAAGCAATATGAGATTTGAAACTATCTTCTTATGTAACTCTCAACCAGAAAGCATTTCCTAAAAAATGTTAAACTTCTCCTTTACACAAAGTCTGCTCGTTCCCTTTAGTCAAACTTAATTTGCTCTTTACAACAGGTAATCAGGGTGAACTGGAAAATACAAAAGACTGTTATCAGTTATGATGTGGCAGAGGTGTCAACATACCAGAGTCTGTAGGAAGGTAGAAGACAAGGCCAGTCAGAAAGGAGAAGAGCATGCAGGGGATGATGACGTTGACGATGAAGTACAGTGGGAGCCGCAGCATGAGGAAGTGGTAAGTGATGTCCAGATAAGGGGTGTCTGGGCAGCAAGCGTAGTAGACCCAGTGCTTCCAGCCACGGTAATACTTCATCACCCATTCTCCACTTTCCATAAAGTGGCTCAGATCAGGGTGGTCACCGTCCTGGTAAAAAGACACATGGTCAGGTTATTTAAATATTATATCTTTAATATCAAGGCAGTGGTGGCCTGAAGAAGGCATATTTACTTATTTGCATATATCAGCATTTATTATGCAACAAGGGGTGCTGGAGATGCTGTTTTAAAGGACTGGTGATAGCTTTGTGACAGTAAGGTATTATGTCAGGCCATCTGTGTTTATCAAAAGTAGGGACTGACACTTTTTATACCTAAAGGAACTTTTGTGTACAAAGATAGTAAGTTGAAAATTAACAAGTTGCAGTTTTATTTTACTCAAGGAAGTCACTGCTTGACCAGGAATGTCAAAGATCTACAATATGTGGATTTTACAGTTGGGTCCTTGCATGGATTAAACAAACATCAAATAAAATATAATATCAAAAGTATCAAATGTTAATAAGTGAGGCTCAGAAGTTATGGTAGGCATGTTTTTTAGAAGCACTCTCTCTGTTTCCCCTGTTTCCAGGCTTTATGCTAAGCTAAGCTCAGCTGACCTAAATTAGCTAAGGTAATCAGCTGCTAAATTTAGATTAAAATTTAACTGACAGAAATGAGAGTGGCATTATAGTCTCTAACTCTTGGCAAGGAAGCAGATAAATCTTTCTTTAAAATTTGTATCTTAAAAAGTAGGTCTAAATGAAATTACAGGATTGACGACGACCAAGTTTCCATCGTAGGTCCAAGTTCCCAGCTTCATGCTGCAGTTCTGGAGGTCAAAGGGGAAATGCAGCACAATAATCTCACAGTAACTCTTGAAAATGGCAGGTGGGTTCCATGTGATCAGTCCTGTGTGCTCCAGCAGCACTTTGGTCTCATGAACGATGGCAAATTCACCGTCAGCACTGTGAGCACAGATAAACACAGGCAGCATCAACATGAGGGCTAAAAAGTTAAATATTAACGCAGGGGGACATCAGTGCCTCAGGATGGTTCAGTGCTGCCGTCGCACAGCCCAGCCAACCAGCGCTCAGCTTGGCACAAGTTGTAGTAGCGGAGCTGGTTGTCAGGGAGAAACAGCAGTGTGTCTGATGCAGCATATGGTGGGGGGGAGGCAGGGAGAGGAGGAGTGCAATACAGGGTCCAGATTTAGCCTGATGAAATCTGAGCTTTCACACACTGCATAGTAGAGTATAGGAAAGTCTGATTCAAAACATCACTGACAGGTGTGTTGATTGTTTTTCGAGGTCTGGATGCTTCAGGTTGTTTTAAGTTTATTGTAATAATAAAGGTTCAAGAGAAAAAGGAGGGTATGGATCAAATATAGCTGGATAAATTACTTATTGTAAAGAACCAGATCAGGCCTCCAAATGTCAGTGGAAGGAACTCTGATCTTCTTGATGCCTCCGTAATCCTCTGGGTCCCAGTGTAAGTTCACATCTTTCCATTGCTGAAAATACAGACAAGGACACTCAGAACAGTGGAAAGTGCTTTAATAATGACAACCAGTTTTTATCGTTTCGGGAAAACAATTTGAGCTGAAAACATCATGCAAACTGTGATGCTACATTTTCAAGTAATGAAACAATTTCACACAGATTAACATTTAATGTATATTTTAAGTACATTTCTCTACTGAGGGTTTCAGTCCTAATTGTTAAACAATTTTCTTGCCTTAGTTTCATCAGATAATTTTTTAAACTTGCAGAATTATATAAATATTTTTTACAGTTTCTGTACCAAACCATAAAATCTGTAATTTAGTTTACAGATTAAGATGTGTCAGAGTGTTTCTTTGGAACAAAACTCTTAATATTTGGAGCAAAATATGTGGATTTAATAAACTAAGAAATCCCTCTGGTACTACAGAAATAACAGAACAACATATGTGCAGATAACGACCAGAATCTCCGACTTTGTCCTATTGAGAGAGAAGTTACAAGAAAGTCAATGTTTTTTTGCAGTACAGATATTGTTAAAGTTTTCCCATTACTACGGCCGCTTCCAGTGTTTGTCCTTATGTTTTAGTTATTGAGAAATAAAGCTGGTTACATTTTTTAAAATGATAACACTTTCAGCTTTTGCTGAATCAAATATTTGAATTTCTTACCATCACAACTTATCTTTTCACATTTGGTGCATTTATATGTAGCTGAAAGCATGATAATATATTTTTGCACATCACTATCTTCCTGATTATAATCAGTATATTTTTGAGGCTCCATGCAATCATGACGGCTTGTCAAAAGTCTTTGTTTCTAGTGTCACAAAAACTAAAACAAAAATGAATGAATCAAACCTGTTTCAGTCGCACGTTGCTGCTGACAATCTGGTTGACCTCATCCTGTGAACGGAGATAAATGTGTTTAGACAGTTGATGACTGTAAATCTTAATACAGACGGGGTGATATTGTGCGTGACATGAGACCTCACCACACTGATGAGCTGGATGAGCTGAAGGCCTACAGTAACAACCACAGGGTCCTTGAAATGGTTGACAGGACGGACAACCTTATTGTAGCCAGTGAAGAGGTTTTTGACCAGACGTGTTTCGTCGGACGAAGCATAGGCAGCACCTAAAATCAAAAGGACACCAAACAACTTCATTTTTTGCTTTCAGATGGGTTACTTACAGTTTAGGCATTTAAACAGTGACATGTACGTTTGTCTACTCCTCCATGTGTCTCTTGAATGTGCTGGAAAATTATAATGTTGTGCCAGAACAGAATATTGCTTTAAGAACATCTGATACTTCATTTAATGTGAGTTGAAAATAGATGTGACGGTCATGGTACAGGTGTAAAATGTTGTGGTAAGATATGCTGAAACTGACCCACTTTTACATGGTTTGCATTTAACGGGGCTTTGAAAAGTTAATATTTTCACTTTTTTTTACCTGTTTGTTTTTTATTTAAGGGACAGCTCACATTAATTAACACGATCACTTGGGTTTCTCATGTAAATGTTCCGCATTTAGCCACAGATGCTGATTTTCCTTTGCAAACAAGCCAACCAGTCTCCAAAAATAAACACGGGCATCAGATGTTCCTGCAAACCATGGATAATTTAAATATTTCATATGTATCATATCAGCTTTACCGCTTCTGCAGTACGAATCAAAATGATGTGGTTCATATTACAATGAGTTGATTTTCTCTCAGTAATAGGAGGAGGAGGAGGAGTTTGTGGGGTCTGACATCTCAGTGAGATGGCTGTCATCAGCAGCCCCTCACCCACATTTTGAGAGAACTTTGAGGTGGAGGGTTTCAGCCGACAGCAGCCTGACAAAAAAGTTGTTTTTCTACCTAAACCCAACCAGACCTTCACCTCAGCATTGCAATAACATTGAACTGCAGCCTAATCACCAAAAAGGTTAGCATTATGTGCTGCTGTGGTTTGCGGAAATATACATTACCACTATTTGTTCTGAGGTTTGCTTTCTAGAATTGCCAACATTACAACTTTAACAGTGGCATATTTATTTATTTATTTATATCAAATGTTTTAAATATAAAAATTGTTTTTTGATGTTCCCAGGCGATATAATAGTGGTAGAAATGCATTCAAGCACATGTTCTTAAACCTTTGAGTCTGTAATGCAAATAATAATTTGTATATGTATTCGTTTGTACTCACTCTGTTGGATTGGGGGTCTAAATTTGGCAAGACTGTAGTCAAACGTGATTGCACTCCTATGAGATACTAATAAGAGTGTTTTTATGTTTTTTCCATTACATATCTGTCACAAGCGAGAGCAGGATCCGCTTTCATTTTTCAGGTGACCTTGAAACAAAGGTCATTTTACAGCAACATGTTGCTTGAATGGTTGAATAACTCTCGAGACATTCAGCTCTGTAAACTACGGAATTCTCCTGAACATAATTATGCAGGTGATTTCATGTGGTGACAGATGGACAAAAGGTTGAAAAGCAGAATGAAAGCAGTACACATGACCTTGTCAATCAAAAAGCCGGTCTGCACAGAAATTTGCTCATTAGGTTTAGTTGGTTGAATAGGATCAGCTTACACTGACCTGAGACCAGTTTCATTAACAAAACAAAACTTTACCTTTCTCACACTTCATCATAAACTTTAAACACTAAAAGTAATTCAAGTTAAGTATTAAAGACACTAATTTCATAGGTAAAAAACAGATTTTCTTTACTTTACAATAAGCTCTTACCTGCCAGAATGATAAGATGAAAAATGAAAAATTCAGCGTTCATTCTTGCCAATAAACCCAGTCATCTAAAAACAAGATCCCAGTTAGACACTCTGGCCGATCACCACTTGAGAATTACGAAGGTTTGACCAACCTAAAACATTCTTTCAGTGCTGGCTAATGGCTTGCTCTACAACCTCCAAGCTGTCCACTGGCAGTCTTGTTGTTATTGTCTGACAGCGGATGTGAGTGACTGGCTGCCAATGCTTGTCATTTGAGAGGGCCACATTCTTTGTCGTGTGTTATAAGATCAACGTGCCAGAGTAATCCACCACTAAAATATCCCATCGTGTACTTGTCCACAAACAACCTCGAGGTGCAAAGACACGACTCAGGCTCCCTGCTCTAAGTTTTTTCCCTTTATCAGTGATTAACTGTGTACATATGTCCATGTAAAGGACATATACAGTCTATTTAAAAAGGAAAGATGATTCCATATTAAAGAACGATGTGATGGATATGTCTGCATTAGTATCTTACATGGAAAAAACTACTTGTGTGATGGATTGTTCTGTTTGGTCGACACATGACCTATTTAAAACAAGGGGTGCCCTTTTATTGATGATAATTGTGCTATTACAAGTGACATTTTTAGATAGTTTTAATAATAAACAAATACTAAAAGAGTATAAATTAGCCAGCACCTATTTCTTCCTGTTTTTTTTTTGTCATAGTAGTTTAGGAGGTTGCCATGCTCCATAAAAATGGAAAACTTTATAAATGCAATTTCTCCCTATACTGTGTGATTTATTTGCCACATATGACTCAATAAACAAAGTCTGAAATACAAAGTCTAAAATAAGTTGCATGATTCTGTTGTTTTAAGTTGTCTATTCTGGTCACAGTAACGTAAATTCTTTGAGTCACAATAATCATATAGTTAAAATCTGAAAACTTCACAGCACCAATTTATTTTTGGATCTTTATAAGAACTTCAAAATACGACTTTATCAAGTTCATATCTGACTATGGAAACAGTTGATATCACAAAGATCTGACCTATTTTATTATAACTTTTTAAAATCCATTTTCTGTTTTGTATATATCTTCAAACATATTTTTTACACTTTTTAAAAATCTTTTTCTCTTTGTTTACTGTGTCTGTTTAAAAATTCAGTAAAGATTTGATCAAAAGAAGAAGCTGAAATTGTTTACAATGCCTAGAAATATTTTTTTTTAAATGAAAATCTAAAACACTTTACTTAAGGTCCCTGTTTTGCATTTAATAATGACTTATAAACCTTTAACATGTTTGTAACATACACTATGGTAGTTTTAAGCAGCTACAAGGACATTTTTTAGTGTTTCATATTGTTGGGCATTTGTTAATGCTTAGGCTACATTAGGCCAATAACTCTTCTCATGATTTTTTTTTTGTTTTATATTATTACAACTGTTTTACTGCATTGTAAATCATTGCCTGTCTCTTCTTGTGAATGCCATCAGGAATTGTTGACAAATAAGTTACTAAACACTATTTTCTGCTCAAAAATACATTCTACTATGTTATAAAACATTTCTGAAATGTTGCCCATAAATACTTTAAAGGGGGACTTAAGTGTTATTGTGAAAATTTAAACAGTATTAAAATGTACTAACAGTATTAAAATGTACTAAGTACTCATCCAATGTGGCTGTTGAAGCCTTATTTTATTTATTTTGAAAGTATTTTTACAGGGCTCTTATGTTCAACACCACCTTAAAAAAAATGATATTATAATCTTATATAATTCAGATGTCCAACTTGCGCTGTTTTTTTTTTTTTTTTGAGACCAGATTTTACACCCATGTCTTCTTTTTTTTTGATTCGCATTACCTCAACATGTTGGGCCTGTGATGGGCCGGGCAACTCAATTTCCTCACATCCACAATCCGTTCAATCAGCCAGTCACTCAACCACTTGCCTCATTCATCTCACTTAGAGACAAATGGCCGTTTTGGCAATGTCTGAATTAAGAGAGATTCGCCTCAACCCACCCCCTCTCACTCTGCAATCACTCAGGCCACCTGAATTTAAAACCATGTGAGCACCATCTTCCTTCAAGTCTGTCATGTGGTGCAGGCAAATTTGTATTGTATTCGGACACTTCTAGCGCTCTGTCCAGTGTTAATTACAGCACTTTGAGGGCTCACACCTTGATTCCAGTCTCTAGAGTGTGTGTGTTTGTATCTGCTCTGTAAGTGATTTAATGTTCATTGAGTCTGAATAAAAGCGTCCATGTTTCATCTGCAGGGGATGGATGAACACTGGACAACATACTGGATGTTTATGCCTCGATGAAGATGGAGAGGATTAGAGTTTTTTTCAAAGGAGAGATTATAATGTGCATTTGTTGCATGATACATTTTACTGTACATTATGTCCCAACATGAGTATCGACATGTCTAACAGTGGACCAGAAAGTGAAAATCCCATGATTTTATTATTTAATACCTTGAATAAGCAATTTTAATCGTATAATGAGTATTTCTGTTGATATAGTAAGATGCAAATACAATAGACAAAATCTGTAGTCGATACAGTAATTTATTGACATAAAACTTATATGGAGAAACACCATAAAAGTAACTGTACATAACATGTAATAATGCCTAATATTTTAAAAGAAGGGTTTATTTATGGAAAAGTCGATGACTCACACTCTAGTAGGGTTTCCTAATGTATTTTCCACATTAAATATGAAATATTCCATAAAATGATAGCCAATTAAACAGGATAAACATTTCCATGTTACAAATTTCACATATGGACTGAATTTTTCTATTTATTTTAGCATTTGAAAATGTATTCAGGTCAGCTGTTTGCAGGGAGCAAAGCATTACCATCCTGTCAACAGAAAGGTCAGTTATCTCATGGATCACAGCCTTTCAAATTTGGTCTCATTACTTAGAATGAGGCACATCCACCACACAATACATTTGCAGACATTACTCCGGCATGGTGTTATCACTGCATCTGACTGAGAGATAGAAAGCTGGATAGCTTTATTGGTGTGGTTTACCTCTTTTCACAGTCAATGCCTAATGCAGATGAAGGTATGATATATTTAAAATGGCTGATAATGGCGGGGGAGGCTAAACGGTTGAATGAAAATCCAATTTTGCCACACAATCACAAGAGACAACTCTGAATTTGGCTCACGCAATGTGATGTGGTCATAAAACCCAAGTGATTAAATGTCAAGCAGAGATTGCTTCTCAGATGCTTTGTGGAGAAATTTGAAGCACAAAAAACAAAAAAAAAAACCCAGCAGGGAAGGGCTGAACGTGAAGCTCTAGATGACAAGAGGATCCCAAACAGTGTTGTAACATCAAATCGTTCAAATGTCCACAATGGGAGACAAATATAATTTAACATGATATGTGGAATGAAGACAATATCCAGATATCTGCCTCTGGTCCCTTGACCCTAAACATAAAACTGAGTGAAGCAGTGATCACTGACGGCTGTGCATGACTGGTTTTGAGAAATTGCTTGGAAAGACATAACCTGTGGGTAATTAAACCTAAAATGCATAAATTTAATGTGACATTGTTTACACATATATCTAGTAATTAACAGAGTGCTACAGTGGTGTTGCCTTAGGTACTGCATGTTTGTATGTAATCCCACAGTCAATCAGTGTGACTGATGTGTCGTTAGAGGGGTTTAAGCAAAGTCACATGACATTGTCTTTTAGGCACGACCTGTCATTCTGAATATGCAAAATGGAGGACTGTCAGTCCTGTCTGCTAGGGTCAGCTTGCAGCCTCAAAAAAAATATGTTTTTCAGATATGTTGTAAAAGGTTACAGTGCTGTAACTGCATACTTTCTTACAGATAAAAATATAACTAGAAGACTAGAAGTGGTTTTTTTTTTTAGATAATTTCTGATTTGCCGAGCCTGTCTGTGACTCTTAGCCACAAGCTCATTGAAAGCTTTAAAAATAAGTTCACAAATATACAATTTTATTTTTGGAAACATTTTTTCAAACAATAGGGACACTGTAGTTTGTAGAAAATGTTTGTTAAACGGGACTAAATAGTGCTGTTTTGGGGACTATTTCTGGTGGTGGATTAACACCTTCGGTCCACCAGTGACTATTTACGGTAGCAGGAAGGTGTATGTGTGACTGACCCAAAATAAACTGCACTCTGTGTGGTTATCATAAAATGTGTCATCCGTAGCACTGAGGTGTTTTCACAGGTTTTGGTTGACACTGTAGGATGTTGGCAGAGTGTAACTAACTATAGGCCCTGGCTACACAGTCAGTATGTTAGTGAGATAAATTAGTTGCTGGTTTTGATCTTTTAAAGTGATTTAATGACAATGAGATGAATATAAAAACTGTCAGCCTGATTTTTTTGAATGAAGACAAATACTTTCATCCAGATATGACAGGGTATTACAGTTCAACAATAGGAGAACAATTAGGATTTTTTTAGCTGTCTGCAAATGAAATTGATAATGTGTAATTAAAAGAATGTAACACAAGGTTCCTCTGCACCTCATTTAACATTAAACTTGAGAGCCATTGTTGTCAACTGATAAGCTCAGTTTACCATTACAGTAACCCATAGGTATCCAAAACTTATAAAATATTTACAGTATAAATGGTGTCTCTTTTAGGGTAAGCTCTGCTATTACCAAAACCTCCCTCAAACAAAACAGCTGACAGACCCAGTTAAAGAAAGTGACAACTGGACTCACAATCACCAGGTCATCAGAGACAAGACTGCAAATGAAAGCTTATGTTGCTCCATATCTCCTGAGCCTATAAATAAGTAGCTGCTTGTTAACATGATGTGTGACCTCCACTATGGCAATATAGATGACACGTGAAGCACTTTATATCTCAGAGTAAGTTTTAATAAATTAAAATGATCATGCACAAGTTGTGTACAAAAACATTACAATAAAAAATTAAATTTCACAAATAATGCTGTTCATAACACGATAAAAATGTTAAGGTCAGGCAAAAGCACCAGTGTGCACACATTAACAGGAAAGGCTCATTCAACTACCTCAGGTTACATAGAAACAGTTGAGGAGATAAAAAAATACAGCATCATAAAAATGACCCCAGAAAAATCAGTAGTTTATTTTTACATCCAGCTAAAATTGTTTCACAGAACGAAAAAAAAACAAAACAAAACTGCACAGCAGGCAGCTGGGAATGTTCACTGTAACTACCACAGAACAGATAAAATCAAAATCACAGCGCTACACGATCTCAACACATGCTGGGTTACCACTACAAAGCAACAAAGGCCTCGCACCATGCAAGCAGGCCTGTCAGCTTCAGAAAATTCCCCCGACAAAAATGGGGAGACATGGAGTACAGTTCATCGTCCGCTCCCGAGACAGGGGGAGGACAGACGCTGGGTCAGTACCAGTCCAAACGCAGGGCATTTAGAAAAAAATGTATCAATCAATGTAATACAAACAGTTATTCAAGTCTTTACACAAAAGAATGATTAGATTGCTGTTCTATAAAAGTCCTGATGTGTGTTTAGAAGAGCACGTCCTCATTCTTAATGAGCACCTCCACCACCTGTCTCTGGTAGCGGATGTCATTGAGTGCTGTTATGGCGTCCAGGTTCGGTGCACGCATGAGGGTGGGTCCGAACACAATGGCGAGGTTCTCTGCGTTCATCAGGTTGTATTTTTCATTCTGTGTCACCCTGCAAATCAGTATTAAAGTTAGAGGCATGGACTTCTTCTGGAAACAGAGGTTTAGGTGAGGAGGAGACCTGAAGATTATGTGTTAATAAAATCAAGATCCTCTCCAGAGTTATTTAAATTTTCTGTCTAGAACACAATATCATAAAGTAACTTGACACTAAATAGTTTATTTAGCCATCAATAACAAAAAAAGTTCTGCTTCCTGTTATCTTTTTCTTTTACTTTTTTAACAAACACTTGTCATTTTTACTTTATAAAACATACTTAATTAGTTTAGAAATATATTGAATTTTAATTTTTTCAGGCCTAATGTCTGTTAAAAGTATATTATTTAAGCAGTGTGCTCTTTAAACATTAGATATATATTAACATGGGGATTTAAAGTCTAAAAGTTGTGTTAGCTCTTGCAAACTGCCGTTTCTTGTATCAAGAGCTCTGTCTCGGGTTTTTCAATCATGGGCCAGTAAAGAAGTTGCATAATGCACCTTTAAAATGCTATAGAATTTGAATTGGTATCGATCTCTGCCACGCTCAGAAAATAAGACTACTTCCCTGCAGGGAAAAGAAAAAAACACTTAATCATCCCCCTTTACTGAAACGCTTCCTTTCTAATAAGCTCCTGCAGAGGTCGACTGGACGACAGCTTGCTCACCTTTTTAAGTGTGCCATGAGGTACTTCAAAGTTTCAGTGTGTGATGGCGGCAGCAGAGCTAAAGCCTCGCGGAAAGCCTCCAGCTTCTTCTCTGGGTCTGTGAGCTCTGAGCAGAGACAGAAAGGAGAGCAGCTGTTAGAGAGGCCAGAATACACTCAAGAAACAGGAATCAATTTCCTGTGCGGTAACACAAGCCATTAGTCTCTAAAAGAAAGTCTGAAGCTGCTTGAGAAGGCTAATGCAAATGAACACTGTGTTAATGCATTTATGATCATTTTTTAAAAATTAGAATTTTAATATTTATTCAGAACTTCAGGTCAGTGTTGAATTTTTAAGTAACTGTCTGATTCTGAGGAGTTTCACATCTTTTCTAACTGAGAAAAATTAGCAATTAACATAACAAAAAATTCTAATAACAGCCATGGACTGTGCTTGTGCTCACAACAGCTACATAAAGTCAAAGCAACATGCAACAAAATGTATTACAATACAAAATTCCTAAGAGCTACAGCTTCATATATAACATGCAGTATGTATGTGTATTCAAATTTGTGGGCTCAAACTGAACAGAAATCAAACATAATCATTTGTTGGAGGTTAATAAATTGGATTGTTTCAGTTATTTTGTCCTCCTTCTCTGAGTCTGTAAACCACAGCTGACATCTGACATATTTCCCCACAGCAAGAATCTTTATCATGAATTTAAGTGTACCCATGACTCAAAACTTAATAGCTGATATAACTGATAAAACCCAACTGAAACAGGTGTGAAACCGGTGTGAAAAAGGTGTGTTTCTGACTAATTATTTGAGTTGTGACTTACTTGCAGCCTCGATGAACCTTGGGTAAGCATCGTATGAGATGACAGGAACAGGCAAATCCCTAAGGTACAGTTTAAGTGCACCCGTAATGATGTTGATATCTTCATAGGCTTTCCCTGAGATGTCGGTCTTCTCGCCATCTGTGATGATGGAGCAGAGGAGACAAGAAGAGGATTAAGAGAGTTTTTGACACCGTAACATGTGCCGACATCCACACTTTCCCATCACCTAGTGAAACGACCAATGAAGAAAAAATATATCATCTCTCGCTCTGAATGTTGCAAAGTGGTCGCCATCATCCGCCTGGCCTGTTTCATTCTGACTTTCCTTCAGTTATGCCTGCTTTCCAGGGAGGCCATGGCCTACTTGTGCTGGCAGACTGAACATCACAGTGCTGTGAGCTGGAATGACACTCTGTCATGGATGATCTCCCACATGCGGATCTAGCTAAGAGTTTAGCCCACAGCTGCAGGGTTTTTCTTATAGTTAAAATTCACACTGCACTGGGCCAAGACAGACTCATTCTCACTAAGTCTACTGCTGAATCCCAACACAGCAGAAGAGGTTTTTTTTTTTTTTACAGTAATGTTTAAAGCAGTGAGAGTGCATCTATGGTTTGTTTCCCCTGAGGTTCCCCTTGTCTGTCCACACTGTAAAAGCCTGCGTGAGAGAGACACGTCAGGATTGGATCTGCACTCCCAGATGGACAGTAATCCCTCCGAAATGTGTCACTTTCTCATTAATCCGATGTGTGCTGTATGTCTTATGCAAACAAATGAAAGCATGCAATGTCAATCAATCAATGTGATTTAAAAAAAACACACATGCAGTACCTTTGTCAAATGCCATCTTTACTTCTTCCACTGAATCACTGAATCCAGATATTCTGTAGAGGCCCTCAGACTTTAGTCCTTGAAGAGAAAGCATGAAATAAACAGCCCCTCAATGAGTAATGTAGACAAATTCTGGATCACCTACGGTTATTTAGAAAATGCCATTAAACACTTTTAAATATGCATAAGAAATTAAGGATAAAATGTCCACAATGTCACACAAAGTAACGACATGGGCAGATGCAAATTGTTTTCTGCATCACTGGGCAAAATAATAAAGACATAAATCAAACTTAGACTGAAGACGTGTATTAGAGGGCAGACAATGAGGGAGCAGAGAGTTTTCTACATAGTTGAATGATTCCACCGAAATGCAATCAAATAAGGCAGCAGGAAACAGAGTAATATATTTCTCATTACACATTTACAATTACAGGCACACTCATCACTCCTCTAAGTCATCCCCCCCACCCAAAATGCATTAACTCAGTTAGCAATAAAATCAGACTTTTAACACCTTAAATTAAGGAGAATTTGTTGTGTATCGTTTAGAATAAAATTAGAGGAGATCTGTTTCACAGCAAGCATCATAAATACAGTTAACGGGATTCATAAACTTGATTTCAAACAGCTGTAAAAAGGGTTAAAAAGACTCCAAATTTTCTTTAATAAAATATAAATATAAAATGTTAAAAATTAATTTTGTTCATGTTATTAAATTTTAAACTACTGCATTTAAATTTTCACATCATTTCATATTAACTTTAGCATTTCCTGATATGACAGTGTGTTAGTTTGATTGGTTGTCTGAATGGAATTACAAAATGTCCTTAAAAGTAAAAAAAAAAGGCAGTAAGGTTTGTAAATGTATCTATTACTAACAATTGGAGTTTAATCACTGCTGAATATTATTTAACGCTCAGGAACACTTATGATAAGAATTATCCATCTGAATGTGAGTTGTATTCCCCTTATTGACATTTCCTGAAGATCTTTAATTCCCCAAACTTTATCTCAATAAAGTAGTTATTGTATTTTTTGGCTTCACAGATTTAAGTCTTAAGTATTTTATGCTCAATTGAATACATCAGCCTTTTTAACTTCCATTATTCTGCCTCTTCAGTTTATCGCCTGCATTCAGTTCTATAACCACTGAGTTTTATATTATTATTTTCATTTACATGCTGGGGAAAAAAACAGGCTTATGTTGTGCTTTACATTGGAAATATACAAACAACCCCATGACCTAAACTAACCTCTTGACTCGATCTCTCGTATGCACATGTCCACCACCATGGGCCGCGCTGTGTTATAAGCGTTCACCAGGGTCGTGAGGTCACAGCTGTAGATTTTACGGACGTGTCTCAGGTCTGGCTTGCAGTCGTTGGGTACCAGAGATGAGCATTGTTTGTGGACGTTCAATCCACAATCTACAGAGAGAGAGAGACACACAAACAGCAGGTTTAGTCTGTTGACAAAGTCATGATTAATGAAGGTCTGGTGTACATTTTTTTTTGTTGGCACTGGGCAGTTTTTCAGTCAGAGTACAAAGACTGAATTATTCCCTGTATTTTAGTAATTCTATCTCTGAATTCAGGATTATTATGTAAATTCATGTCAAACACCAGGTCAATTTGGCTTTGGTAGGCTGGTGTTTTGTGTGTGTTTTGGATTACAGAGGAGTGTTAATACCCTTGATCAATATTTGTCCCCTAAATGTCACCAGACCACTGGAGAGCCCCTCCCTCTCCACCACACATGGCCTTGGAGTCACCTTCAGCACTGGATAGATGCAAAATCACCTCTACAGTGCTCTTTATTCATTAAATACAGTGATAAACCACAAGACAGGAAAGTAATGTATAAAATGTTTAAGTTTGTCTTTTTAAAAAATTAAAAATTTCATAAAATTAAATGTAAAAGTACATCTGATAATCTGAAATGAGAAATTCTCTTTACGGCTCTTTTTTCTCTTCCATATGATATGTTTAAATATAGCCTCACTGGGTGTTCAAATAGCCTATTAGTCATGATGTCTATGTAAGTGTCCCACATTGCGTTCAGTCCCCAGTCACAGTGGATGGAGGCCTGAGGTTCAGCTGTTTCAGGGTAGGATTCACCTTGTCGGGGACAGAGGAGCCCGTGGAGAGCAGACAGAGAGAGACTGCAGCTCTGCTTTGTAACAGAGACGCATGGAGGGAATTAGAGGAACACTGCAAACGCTGTGGCCTGGAGGAGGGATAGTCAGCGCTGCTGTGTGCTCCATTCTTCTCCAAATCCAAGCTCACACACAATGGCTGTGGAAGCAGCAATTGAGGCGCTGCGGGCTACACAAGACCTACTTTCTCAGATTTAAATGGGGCAGCTCTTCAAGCTCTTAGATCTTTTGAACTGTCTCCAAGTTTTAAAAGGGTTTTTTTTTTTGATAAAAGCTATGTGCTTTTTGATTACAAAAAACATAAAAGATAGCATTTTGATCCCCCAGAAGAATTGTTATTTTTTAATTTAAAAAAAAAAAAGCCTCGAAGAGCACAGAGTCTATGCTTCTGGAGGACCTCAGACAATATTTAGATTAATATGGGTCCCTGGAGAAATTCACGCAGCCTGCATTTATATGCATTGATGCAGAAATGTAATTACCTTAAGAGATGATTCTCTTAAGGATGTGAGACAGGCAGTATAATAGAGGAGGGCCTGTCATCAGACACAAGTCTGCAGAGCTAGTGTTGTCCATGTGAGCACACTGATAGCCCTGTGTCCCAGGTGGAGCGGGTGAGGGTGAAGCAGGGGCCCAAGGGACAAGGAGACAGGGGGTGTTGCTTTACTGCACCGTCAGCTCTGTCTCTGTTGCCATGGGGAGGAGGCTGCAGCTCAGTTTTGGCTAAAGGGCTCTGAGACGAGATTCATGGTGGATGGTTGCTAATTTCTAATCGGGACATTATCACTGTGTTTACCAGCTGAGTTACCAGTTTAAACCGGTCCCTTTCTGCCTGGAACTGGAAAACAGAAAAACAGCACTCGTATTTGTTAGATAGTTTGGTTCTTCTATCAAGTTTTTTAAGTTAAATAGGGGTTGAGCTGCTTGACCCAGCTCTTTGGTTGAAGCCGCTGAATTTTAATGTGTGTGGAAACAGAGCCCCTTCCCCACGCTCTGAGCTCTGCTCCTCATTAAAGAGACATGCCAGCTTTGTTTTCCTTCATGGGCATGATGGGATGAGGCTGGGGGGCGTACTCTGATGAGGAAATGTGGCACAACAAGCACAAGCAGAGGCTGGCTTCCTGGCACTCAGCCAAACACAGTTCACACATCCAAAAAAGAAAAAAGGGGGGGGGGGGGGACATTTTTTTGGTATGCAAATTTGAGCATCATGTGAGACTTTGCTGCCCTACATTCTCGTCGCTGTGGTCGAGTCTGAAGGAATGGAGATATAAACTGGCTCCAAACATGTGTGCCTTCCCTTCGATTGTTGTCAGCTTTCAAAATCCAGACATTAATAATTAACATCTGAGCTCCGACAGATTTGTGTGGCACACTTTGTTTCATCTATAAACAAGCAGAGTATTTGACAAGTAGGGGGGCAATGTAACAGAAGCACTGACCTCACACTTCCAGCTGTCAGAGGAAATAAAGAAATACTGACCATGACTGCAAATTGTAAACACAACTATATAAATTGTATATTTGATGATAATGACAAAGAAAAATGCAAAGAACTGAGCCTTAAACATGAGTTTTCTCAGCTGCTAAAAAGAGCCTACTGTTGCGTGTTTACAAGGTTATCAGGCAGCAAATGTTTATCCATTTAAACCATGGAATCGGAAACACAGATAGCCTTTGTTGCTGCAATAATGCCGTTTTGTTACTGTGATAATGTTGTCAAGATGTGATGAACAGACAATGCTACTGAGCTAAAAAAAAGTCATCATATACAGAAAACAAATAAAAACTTGGATCTTTAGAATAATTAATCATCTCTGATTGTTCTGTGATTCATTCTTCTGTTTTTTTTAATTAATACGCCATTCACCGACCCGATGAGGAAGAAAGTAGGACATGAATAAGGTTTAACATAGTGAAAAGTATCTGTTACATCATAGCTATAGAGCCCCCATTTTCACTGTGTTATACAATCCCTAATCCATAAACTACTGTTGGGACTTTAGATTAAAAACTCAATAATCCAGCGCCAGATGCACTAAAAACCGAGTAACCCATATACAGCAATGTTCACTTTGTACAGCCTGAACATTAATGCTGTGGACTGATAAAGGAGTTTATGTAAGACTTGTCTTATTGTAACGTGAGAACAAGATGTACCTGCACATTTGACCCCTTGAGCCATCAGGCCCCACATGAAGCTGGCACAGTGTTCACACCAGTGAGGCCCCCGAAAGGTATGGACCTGCAACAGAGAGGAAGACAGTGACAGATATTAGTGATGAAGTCCAAAGGCAAGACAGGGAGAGAGAACAACAGGGAGTTATAGCCATTTACTCCATGACTTCATCTTTGCCCCACCGAGGGACCTTTAAGTGCTGCCATCTTGAATAAGGCAGAGGAGGAGGATTTTCTGTGGGTGGAGGGAGGATTGTTGTTCAAACAGACGCTCAAACTGGTGATACCGAGCTGGGTGCAGCGCTGACATAAACAGGGGAGGCTTTGCTTTCATGGCACAGCAGGATTTGGCACTTCACCACAAATAAGGTGCAAGTTGTCAGGGGAATTTGCTATGGAAACAGCAGAAGGCCACCTTCCTTGTGCAGGAGCCCCCCCATGCTTTACCAGGTAACAACAACCCAGCCAATCAGGGAGGCCCCTGAGAGGGAGAGCAAACCACATACCCTCTGTGGTTTATTTGCATTATCTTATTAGCAGACACAGCAGGTGCACTACTTAAGTTAAGAGTTGCTGGTGTCTGGTAGGCAGGTGATCTTTGTGGTAAAAATATGAATTCACCTAAGAAGCCCCTCATCAGACAGCCATCATTAATGTTTACGCCAAGCACCTGAAATGATGCAATTTCTGTAGATGTCGCTGAAAGTTTACAGAAATTTGTATTTAACACGTATCTTGTCAATTTGTGCTGTTGTGGACTAATATGATCACTTAATAATTTGTTCTGTGTGTTGTACGTACAGTCTCATGCCTGTTAATAGACAAAGTAAACGTCTAAATTTAGGTGATAAACATATAAACTTAGAGTAATTAATTCCAGAAGCTTTGGTATAATATACCATAAATACATGTAGCTTAACTGGATAATTATGATGCTTAGCTGTCAGAATGATTCATCTGGAAACTTTTCAGTTCAAAAAACAACTATACGTGTTCAAATTACACACCATCTTTTTAGTGGAGGGAGCTTTTAACACAGAGACTTTACACTTCTAAAATACTGAAACTCAACATTCAGCAATACACAAGACCCAAGCAGCAGAGAGAGAGATTTGTAAGCATCAGCAGTTTGAAAGCCTTGAAGGTAATATTTCACCTGCTGCGCTCCATCCCATTAACCAGCCAAACTAGAGGAGCGAGCCTGAGCCAAGCAGAGAAACACTCCTCCACTGTTTCCCCTCTCCATCGCCCTAATCTCTCCATCTGGTGCTCAAACTAACAGCAGTGCTCCACAGACCACCCAACAGATTTTCTTTTGATAAAGGCTCACTGGACAGACCAAAAACAGCTCTGTTTTTCATCCGCTCGTTCCCCTCTCTGTAACAACCCCCCACTTCCCCTCTCCTCCTCCAATCTCCAACAAGGGAAGCATGAGAGGCTTCCCCCTGGCCGAACATGATGAAATTAAAGCAAACAATTGGCAGGTGAATCAGCTGATTAAGAGTTCTTAAAGTTGATTTGATTCTCACCTTGAAGTTGTGGGCTTTCTCAGATTTGGGTGTCCGGTCGCTCTCCTTCAGCGAGGCTCTGCGGACCAGTGAGGTGAGCTGTGAATAAGCGAATAGTTTAAGTGGCTGCCAGAAAGTGGCTGGAGGTTTCTGTGGCCCCATCCTCATCCCCAGAGCTGCCGCCAGAATGTCCTCCTGATTGGCCTCCCTCTTGGCCTTTTGCACAAGGGACTTCTCTTCCTTGCGAACATCGTAGGACTCTCTAGATGGCATTCTGGTGCTGCAGTCTCCCAAACAAGATGATGGAACAAACCCAGTGAAAAACAAAGTCCCCAAAAAAATGAAGGGAGAACTCTTGGATGCTCAGACCAAGTCTGTATCAGATGTTATAACGTGCATTGTCCCAGTTAAACAGAGACATCACAAAAAAATGATTTAAAATTTAAATTATATTAAAAAGATTCTTAAAAATCATTAAAAATAGTCCAAAAAGGGGTAAAGTAGTCCCTATGAAATCCTCTCACAGCAGTGACAGTAGATCAAGTGGAGCCTCTGTGATTGGAGTGCCAGGTTTTATACAAAAGAGGTGCAGCCTGGGTGCTCATGTGGTTCTCAGGGAACGTATATGCAGATGAGCTGAGTGGCTGCGCTAATCCTCTCCTCCCTGTGCAGAGCTGATATTCTCCCTGGAACAGAGACAGCATACACTGTTGTGTATGGATGCTGCGAGGGCGGGCAGAGCGAGGGGGGAGGAGTGCAGGGGCGGACCCCATAGTAGTCACAGCAGATTAAACGGATTCCACCAGCCAATCACAGGGCGGATACACCAGCTTTATAGTAGCCACCACCCCGCCCCCCACACAACCATCTCCATCAGATATCCAAGCAGGGGGAGCCTGGGTAGGATGAAATGAGAGTGGGATGATAATGAGCAATGAATGAGTCATGCATCAAGAGTGGGCTGCTGCCTGCAGAACTTGCGACAGCAGTGGGCCGTTAGAGAGGAGCTATTTTCAAAATCATGTTGCCACAGAAACTGCTCATGACTGGGACCAGAAAAAAAAAAAACAACACAACACAAAGGCACACAGCATGCTCACAAAATATGAGAACATTTATATTAATGCACACTTTAATGCAAAGGGATGCTTTGGCTTTCAAAAGACACAAATAAAAAATAAAACAAAAAGATAAATTTAACGTTTTCAATATTTAGCATTTGGACAAAAAAAAAGAGAAAATTAAAACATAAACATAGGTTAATAAAGCTAAAAAATAAAGTTTGAAGCAAATCCTGAAAAAATTACAATGCTTCTGTTCCCATTGTTTAAAACAATTCAACAATCCACCCACAGGGTGATGAAACAGCTTTGAAATTTCCACTTTTGACATATTTATGCCGCAAAAGTAGATTAAAATTGCATGTCAGAGTGCTGCTGGAAGAGACTTACCCATCTTTATGTTTTTAATGTCTTTTAATGCAATATCTCACATGTTTTCATTGTATTGGCTTTGGTTACGAAATATGCTGTGTAAATAAACAACAAATAATCAATTTAAACATCATCATAAATGAATCCTAAACTAGATTCTTAATAGTATAAATATGATAGTGTTTGATCATTCGTATCACAGATCAATATTCACTGTTACATCTTCTTACATTATGATAAAATATGCAACAAAGAATATAATCACATCTGTCTGGAAGCTGGGAGCTTTTTTTCTTCCTCTGCACTCTTTGTCTGAACGTTCACTTGCTTGAGGTTCACACTGATGCAAGCGTTGTGTTGTGTGTATGCAAATGAAGTATCAAATATAGCATCATGATAGCGACGTGGGGGAAAGAAAAGGATCTTCACCCTGCTTCTGTAGATCCGCACTGCAAGTCGAATGTGATTATGCTCCCACGTCTCAGAGTCTCAGTCAGACGCTGGAGGACGGCTGGAGAGGAAGTGACTGCAAAGACTCTCCTTCGGAAATCAATGAGTACTGTTGTAGCCCCCACTCCCCCCCCACCTCGGCGGAGAGGTATCAAAATGAGAGCATGAACAGCAGAGGGGAGCAGGAAAGGCGCTTTGAAGATCAGTGTACTTATGTAGAATGGTATCCCAAACTGTGGTGTCTGGCAGGGCACGGATCACAACATGAAAGACGTGAAACAGGGGGCTTCCAGTGCAGCTCTCCCCTCTCGTGCTCAGCGAAAAAGTCTCAGCTCAGGAGGGTACCTGAGGAGTGGTATAGATAAAAGACAGTAAGAGCCTTTCATATGCGCCGGTTCATCCTCTCAGACCCTGAGCACTTTGGAGGGTTTTGCAGCGTAATTGCGTTGCCTGCTGTTAAGTGCAGAACGAGTGTCTGACTCCCAGGATGTGGTTTACTTTGAACGCGGCTCTAATTGACACTGATTGATTTGCTTGTTTCCCAAACATGTCCAGAGATGAGACTCTGGAGGACGGATGTATACAGTTCAGTGTCTTTTACTCTTCTATGATGTCCATCTGTGCCCAGTTCAGACTCAGTTGGATGCAGCCACAGAGAAGCAATTTCACTGTTAAACTATAAGTTTTTGATTTAAAAACCAGCACAAAAACTTTCTCATTCTTTGTTTAAACTTTATTTATTCACTTGCCAGATCTCTTTTAAGCCATTAAGCTCTTGAAGTTATGCTGACGATGTCTGCAGGGTAGAAAAGCTGTTACATAAGGAAATGTTCCACTAATGCACTGCTGACCCAGCAACGTTAAGAGGACAGCGGTATTTGCCGTCATGATCTGATTGCGAACTTTCATTGCTGTGATGTTGATTTCACTTCATCTTTGTTTGTGATAAATAAAACATAGTTGTCATCAGCCAAATCTGATGTTACTTTTGATGTACTTTGCAAATCACAGCCAAAGCAAATGCCAAAATGAAAAGATGCATTTTGAGTAATACACAACACTAAAAGGCTTCAAATGAATGTAGTCAGTGTCTGCTGAACCTCATCTTTAAGTAAAGCTGTATATCATGGAGTTACATAATGTTATATAACCGGAAGAATGATGACGAAAGTGAGAGGCAGGATGTTATGATAGAGTCCAAGAATAACAAGGATTGGAGACAGAAGTAGGGTGCCTCCACACTGAAAGCTTTCAGGAGAACGACATGCAATTAAACCTGTAAGATAAGCTTGATAAATTTGAATGGTATCATGCATCGTAGGGCTTCACACTGTGACAATAGTGTGTTGTTATTTTTAGCTGTTTTAAATGTAACCAATAAGACCTAAAATAATAACACATTCATCATACAGTTCTTTTTTTTTGGATCAGGAGAGGACCAGAGCCATGACCAAGGGGAACAAAATGAAAGGCTGCATGCTTTCAGTCTCCTCTGCCAGAAAATACCACATATGCATAAGATGCAGCCCAAATCGTTGTTTTTTTCTGCTGGGCTTGCAAGAAACCTGGAACAAATTACACCATATTTTACCGGGACAAATAGATTACCTGGATGTGGCTGGAACAGTCTGTGCTTTGACAGTGATGTATGTTGGGCTGCTATCACGGTTTGCTAGTCTCTCGGCAAGGTCAGAACATACTCTTTACAATGCATAGGCACAATATAGTGTAAGGTTATAGTCACAGCCGCAGTTTGAACTGTGGATTTATCCTCATCTGTGATTTTTTTTATAAATATGTTTCTATGGTTAAATCATGCCATGTTTCTGTTCCTTAGAAAACCATCAAAACAGAAGAAGCATTGCTCACTGAAGATTTGCTAGATGTTAACAGTAACTGCAAAGTCAGAGAATGTCAGAAACACAGTGCTGAGCACAAGAGTGAGTCAGTGCTTCGGTGATGTGGAAGCAGATCAGTGATCAAATCACTGCTGTCACGCTCACAACGAACAACGCAACCTAAAAACCTTTAATCGTCTGTTTAACCTCGATATTATGGAACTTTACAATTGGGACAAACAAAAGAAATAAAGTCATATTCATCTCCTGCTGCATCACCCTGTATGCTCAGTGGAAGTTCCATTAACAGGACTTACTTCACAATCAGGAGCAAATGCTGCCATTAATCCTGCCTTAAGAAACGATTTGGTCACCAAAAAGCCATCCTACCTTTATTAAGAGCGGCTGTAATACATGGAATGACAAATGGTTGTGAGGAATAATTAAAAAGTCTGGAGTGGCGCTTTATCTCGGTGTGGCTCTACAGAGTGCGGTTTCCCCCAACAGCAGTGTGAATACCAGCTTTTAGAGCTTGATGAATGACTCATTGTGCATTGGCTATTTTGGCAACAGGGTGATAATAACAGGATGGGATGATTAAGTTAATGCCTGAAATACTCAGTCAGTCTTTGAGTGGTTTTACCAGAAAAAGCAAATGAATCCTGCAGAAGTCTGTAGAATGTAAGGAGATTAGGTTTATTTGCTTTTCCGGCAGCGAAATGTTTTATTCTGAAGGGAAAAGTTCAACATTTTATTGGGAATTCTGTTTGTGAATGAGTGAATCTCTCTCAGTCTGTTCGTGTTGTGGTGTTTTCATGTCATACAATGCTGATGGCAGAGATATGAAAGATCCTCTTATTCATAACATCCAAGGCCTCATGTCTTCAAGAACTCATGTATGAGTTTAAGAGCATGAATTTAAATAGAGTCGAAATCAGAAATAATTTGTTGATCCCAAAAGGGAAAACTGGTTACTGTTGCTGCATCCCAGAAATATGTAACAGCATAGAGAGATAGTAATAGAGAAAAAGAAAAATATGTAAAATACACCAAAAAATGTAACTCAATAAGCACAAAATATACTGAAAAGCAGTGAAAAAGAAAAAATGTATGCAAATGGTATAATATGCTATTTAACTACTTTGTCAGTGATTAAACAAATTATTAATGTTTGAAATGGATGGGGTTTTTTTTACATGCACAGTACAATGTCATAGCATACCAGAATTTTGCACTAATGTGTAATTGAATAATTACACAATAAAACGAAGAATGCATTTTATTAACTGAGCCCTTTTTAGGAAAGATACTCAAAACAACTAGAAATAAAACAAGACGTGAAAGATCTAAAGTACAAATCATTAATATCACACTAAAAGCAATTGTTACAGTTTAAAAAGTTGACTTTTTATCAGTGTTTCCGAGCTGATCCAATTATTTAACAGGGAATGCACAGAAAAAAGTTCTGCATGAAATCTTGCACAAGATTCTACTCTAAACCAAGTGTAGCATGGTAAAATCACTGTACTGTTAAACATTCAAACTTTTCCATTTCCAGTGTATAGTTTCTAATCATGATTTGGATGCTATTTACAAGTCAGAGATGAGATTGGTATCAATATGAACATGAAGATTTCCTCACAATGTTGCACGGTTTGATGAACTTAAAGATTTAACAGAGTCAAAATAAAAAAACTCTTTGGGCTCAAACACAATTTATGCTTTATATTTTGCCAGTAAAATTAGTTTGCCAATAAATACCAATATCAGTAAAACAACCACAGAAAAAAATGATTTATATGTTAATCAGTACTTCATGTCCTGTTCTAAAAATATGGAATCAAGATATCTGGCAGATAGGCCTGGTAAAGGGACTAAAGCTTCATAAAAGCTTGAAAAGCTTCCTGCGTGAGCGACCAGCGTGGTCTCATATCACACGCTGGCCTCATAATCACTGATGGATAGAGCAGTTATATCAGCTATGTGTTTTTTCACTCTTATGTAACTGTACCTTACTCCTCCGCGTCTCCAGAGAGAATCAGACTAGACGTCCCTGCCGCTTCCTGAAGGACAGCGAGGTTTTATGATCATCTCTTACACAATCAATGTTAATCTCAATAACCAGGCCAAAGAAACATTTACACTTTCAAGAAAAAACATCCAGATTAGCATCTGAATGTGCAGCAAGAAGCCGGCCCACTTTCATTTTGTGGACATTTGCTTTGTTTAGGCTTTGTTTCAATGGTCTATAAATTTATAATCATCATTACTGAATCACTTCTAATGAGGTTTGCTTGAAATATTCATATCATTTGTCACTATATGTTTTATTCAGATTAAAACAGAGAGATTATTAATTACAAATAAAGCTGCTGTTATCAAGAGGAAATTTCAACATGTTTGAAGAATAAGGGTAACAATAATCACAGATTAATAATTATTACTTGGGTTTAAATGGAGCAGTTATTTTAAGGAAAAGTTCTAAAAATCATAAACTGTTGTATCATGAATTGTCCTCAAGTTTGTCTTTTTTTTTCAAATTACATCTTTTCAGAAAACTACCCAGAAATCCTCAGCAGAGGATATAACTAACTTATTAAACAAAACATTAACCTTGTTTTTATATTGCAAGTTTAGTTCTAATTAGTGGAAACATAAAATAAAAATATTTACTACAAATGTTCATCCAATCTTGTAGCAACAGTTTAGGAAAAACCCGTCTTGGATAATGCATCTGTTTACAACACAAGGTCCATAAATTTTACAGCAAAACTGCAGGGAAACCATGTGATGGATCAGACCAAAAACTGAGGCCAGATCCTATCGCCCGGCATCTGGGCTTAATTTCACTGCTGTAGCGCCATCTTATTTTTTATCAAATACTATACAAATTAATGTCTATCAGACACACACATTTTGTTTGGGTGCCCATTTTTGTCTATAAAGTGTAATTATAAACACTGGAGGTGGAGCATGTTAAGTACAAACAACAGTGGTATTATGACTCCAATACCATCAGGGTGTGAATTAGAGGGAAAAACTGTAAAACACTTATTTCCATTAAGGTGGTAAATCACTGCACAAATGCAGCCCATTCACCATAATTTATAGGCATCGATGAGGAAAATTATTTATATAATAATTTGAATTTCACAGTTTTCTCCCAGTTTTGATCGTCTGGTCCTTTAGCTGCCAACCTGTAATAAACTCAGTGCTTATTAAAGCAATAGCATGTATGGCAGCCAGTAAATAAAGTACATAAAGATGTATGTCTCAGGGTAAAACTGTGCTGCTGCTGAAGTTATTTTCTGACCTTTGTGGACAGGTGGCCCAGAGTCCCATTCTGGCAGCAGGGCTCGACTTTCTGATCAGTAATCTGCTCCGCGTCTGCTCTGGCTGCAGAGGACACACACCTGTGGAGTGCTGACCATATTGTATCTTATGTTTCACTCGCTGGAGAAGAAAAGCATCTGTTTAGAGCGCCATGTTCCCATGAGAACAATGTTTCTGAGCTGGTGGACTTCTTTTATACTCTGACGGTTATCTTACCAGCTGAAATTATCTGACTGGTCCCATGAGGAGGCAATGCTAATAGATATTTTGGAGGTGCTGATGTATGAATAATTTGATTAGTCAGCTTTGTATAATGCTACACTGAAACCACATTGCTTTCCTGAGCAACAGAGTGAGCTCTTTGTGGTAAAGGAAAATGCATCTCACGTTTGTGGCTAACACCAGAAGGAAAGGAAAACTGTAATAACCATGAGAGCAAAATTAGACATAATAATGCAACGCTGTAAGAGCTGCACTCTGTAGTAGCTCTCTAAAACTGAGGTGAGGTAGCCTGCAGCACAAATCATCCCTGGAAATATTCTGGCTCAGCTCCTGACAGTATTAGAAACAGTAGCGACAACATTTCTGCAGTGAGTGACAGAGTGTGTTAAGCATTCAGGTAGGCAGGTAAAAATAACTCCAAATTCTTTGCACAGAAATACTCAATAACTCCCCAAAAACCTTTGGAAAATCGGGTGACTCAACCCCCTGTCTGCTCAAAAGGTGCTTAGATTTGGTGGTTTTGTTCTACATAGAGAACAGCAGCTTCGTTCAGCTTGAATTCAATGTTTCTCAAACTAGTTAAGTAGTGCACTCAATTTGTCTCTTCATTCAATATATTTAATGTAATAAGGTTTTCTTTCCTCATTATGACTAAATACAGTAAGTCTGTACAGCTCTTTTGTTTCAAATCTTAAAACTGTCAGGATTTACAAAAATAAGGACCCAAACCAAATGCAGACTAAACTCAGTAACTAACAAGAAGCAAGCCTTATTGAAAAAAAGCTGATATTTAAAAAAAATCCAAAAGTTCAAAGTTAGGCAAAATAGAAAAAACAAAATAAAACAAATATTACAAACCAAGAAGACACATGGAGCACAGGAATAATAACTGAACCAGGAGCTGACAAATGTAAAGAGAAGCAACAACACACAATCTGACAATATATACACACTAGGATAATAAGACACAGGTGGGGCAATCAACACAGGTGAAACACATCAGGGCAGGGCAGGTAATCACAAAAGCAGGGAAACTTGTCAGCATCTTGACACTGAACTTAGGAACTGACTGAACTAAAATTACTCAAATGACGGATCATGACAAAAACATCCTCAAACTACATAAAAAACTACAAAAACTGTTGTTAGACAGTAAAGACTTACAGTATTTCTGTTGACAAGAACCAAGTTCACAACTATGTGAATCATTAGCCAGCAGCTCTGGCACAAAGGTTCATTGTTGATGTTTCCCCATAAATTTAAGTACTGTACTAATTAAAACTTTGACCTGATGATAGTGCTTGATAAAAGCCAAATTTGTAATTACTCTCAGGGGAGCAAAATTTCAATGCATCTAATAATTGATGAGACGTTACACTCTGCGGTAAAATAGTTGTTTATGGCAGCAGTGGAAAGTTAGAATAACACAAGGTCATGTGGATAAATCTATCACATGCCTCTGTCAAAACATCTGATAGCTTAGCTGAACTCAAAAACATCCCACATGTAAGCTTTAAATGCAGACACTCATATTGTATTTTGTTAACACACCAGATCAAGTTAACAGCAGTCACCTTTCTTCCCTGAAATCAGCTGTAAAATGGAGCCTGTATGTGTGATTCCTATTATCATTTGTCACTTCCTGGTTTCACACCTCAAGGAAGTGCAGACTGGGAAAGCTGTGAAAATCATTTAATTAAAAGATTTCTGAAGCAAATTCCTTTCAAATCAAGATGCATCCTTTCATTTATAACTGGGATCAGATTTGTCCTTGTCTCAATTTGAGTTTAACATTCAACAAAAATAAGACAGAGATAATGTTTAATAATGAAAGTTTGCTGCAACTTGGATTTTATATTTGTAGTCTGGGCAATTATTTCTATCTGTTATAACAGAACTATACTCCCTTACTTCTGAAATCATTTAAAATCAATCAGATGAGGAAACAAACATGAGCAAATAAGGTGGTTTTTATCATCTGGCTAAAACTCTTAAAGCCTGGCTGATTTAACTGTTCTGTGTGTTTTTAGCCTCCTGGACTTTTGTGTGGTTGTTTTATGAAAGCAGTTAACTTTGAGCGTACAGTGTTTTAAAAACCGATAAGAACAATGGTGCAACTTATGATAGTGGGACTAATTCTGCAGTTACCTTGAATTACCCTTGATGAAAAAACATATTTGTCATCAGAAGCATTATAGTCATCTACGCGTAGTCTCATTGCAGTATTTTTGGTATCATGGCAGCTGGTAGAGGCAAAATGATTGGCATTTATTGTTGCATAAACAACAAAGCAGCTGTCAGACATTAATGTATATGTATTTTCATTTCTGTCCAATCCAAGGCATTTGGCTTGAGGCGGTTTCCAAATCAGCTGGCCATGAATATCAAATCATCAAAATTACCCAGAAGAGAGCGGCTGGTGGACATCTGGTCAGCCAGTATCTGCGGATGTTGCTCTCCTGCTGCAGCCTGCTTGTTAGCATATCAAAGACAGAAATGTATTTGTTGGACAGAAAGAGATGGAAAAAAAACATAAATTAATCATTTGATCTCTTGTTTCATGGTGTTGCTTTTTCTGGATATTTCAGTCCACACATAAACACCTTCACCTTACATAATATCCAGAATGAGAGATTACACAAGCAGCAGGCTAATGAATGTTATCTGCCAAGATTTCCAAACACAGTTGCTCTTTGTTTTTAACCACCGAGGTTGAACTCCCCACCACCACCACCACCACAACTATTATCCAACCCCGGTTATGAGTCTGCTGCACAGTGAGCATACATAACACAAAGTGCTGAAGAAAGGGAAAGTTTTCTGCTGAGGTAAATCGGCTGCAAAGAACGTCCTGAACCATTTTTCATGCTCTAAATTTGTTTCAAAGTGATGTGAGATTGTCAGCTTCTACGTAATCTCTTCCTGCGCCGTTAAGCAAGGACAATCTCGCTTACTGGCAAGATGCCGCTCCTGGCTGGTTGTTTTTCGGAGAGCTGCACCAGAAGCCCGTCTCTGTGAGAGTCAAACATCCTTTTCCAGTCCTTTGTATCCATCAGCTGAGTAAACAACTTGGGTTCAAGCTCATGATGGATCAGTTTTTAAAGATCAACATAAATAGGCAAAGGTCTCTCATGTCTTCTACTAAATGATCAAAAGATCAAATCATGTGTGACATTGAAACACTGTATAATACGTCTTTAAGTTGAATAACTGATCACCCTGTTGCCATTGTTACATAAGTTCCAAAAATACCTTTACTCATGCTTTAAGAGCCCCTCCGACCTCTGTGAACGTCTACGTTCCATAAGCAGTGAGTGAAGACAAAAACACCACAGTTCATGTTTCAGTGTGTGATTGTGATTGTGTAAAGTCATAAAATAAACCACAACTAAAGCTTTATGTTAGTTTTTTATCATGTGAACTGACATGATTCTTGCCATCAGGTTCTAGGACGTAGAAACAACTTATTACTTTGGTCATCTGACTTCTTCTTTCTGATTGTTCAGGTAAGATGAACAGAATAGCTTAACACTGATGCTCTCTTGGTTACAAATAAAACGTCAGCAATAAGAAATAAGCAATAAAGGATCCATTGAATAACAGATGAATGCAGTAGACAGGGCCGGCCCTTCCAATAGACAGTATAGGCAAATGCTAAGGGTGCCACGGTTTCCAGGGGGCGCCAAAAATCGAGAAAAACGAAATTAAAACTAGTGATTACTATTAACTCTTAAGTTAAAACGGAAAAGCTCACATTGATTCTTTGGTGAAAACCTTATGTCTGAACAAAGAACTTAAAACTCTTACATTAGTAAGAAGACATGACGAACGTTTTTGAGCCACCGCTGGCTACTTGTGTGCGCCACTCGGAGCGCAGGGGGGGGGATCGGGGCGCCAAATAAAATTTCTCATAGAGCGCCACCTTGGGTAGGGCCGGCTCTGACAGTAGACTAAAAATATAAATACATATATGCATGTGTTATGAAAAGTGTTTTGCAGAATATAGGCATGATAGTGTTATGTAATGCTGAGAGGACACGGTGGTTCTACTGACATTACACAAAGGGCTGCTGTTGTGTTTGGGCTCTCATTCATTCATTCAAGGGAGCGTTGGGAGTAGAAAGATGAAAATTTGAGTTGAGGAGGATGTGTGAAAATACAGGACACCCTTTAATACACTCACAGAGACGAATAAATATATATTTTTAAACCATTAACAGGAACTGTGAACATTCACCTTTTTAAACTTCACGAAAAGATCAAAATGTACTTGTTGAGAGCTCACTTGTTCAGACAGACAACAGAAAATTGTAATCTGCCTAAAGCACCAATTTACAGGCTTGTTAGCCTCAGAGTTAGCATAGCAATGTAACAGCATGCAAAACAAAACTACATTTCTTTGAAACATTTTCTGTGGATATGTGTCCATACACTGAGCTGCTCTGGAGCTCTGGCATGCGATGTGCAGCTGACTGAACAGGCAGTCTTTACACGGCACGGCTTGTGAGTTGAATGGAGTGATTGAGGATTTGGTGCCCTAAATCCCCATTATTGCTTCCCTGACCAGGGAATAGTGGAGAGCTGCAGTTTTTGATTTGACCCACTATAGAAAGGCATTAGTCTGTTTGCACAGAGACATACATGTAATAAAAGGGTGAAAATATCAGGACATGAAGGGATCAATATCTGCCAGAGCTCACATGTTCCAGATCTGTGTGTTTACACAAGTCAGGATTGTGTCGAGATTACAGGAACAGTTGCTTACAGATGTACTATAAATGGTAACGCATAGCTAAAAAACAATCAAAACATCACATCTTTTGTGTTTTGACTCAGTGACAATAGAAATATATGTTATAATATGACCGCTGAGTGAGCAAAAAAAGACAGTTAAACGTAGATAGGTAATTCATCAAATAAAAATCTATCTGATAAATAGATTTGATTATATGAAACTAAATTACTTTTATTGATTAAACTAGCACAGCGTGTACATACTCCCATACAGCAGTTTAATCATCTTTAAATTTGGATTGTGGTCAGCCAATAAACACAGAGATGAGGAAGGAGGAGAAGAAAAGGAACTTTAAAAATACACACTTTCCTAATTGCCTATGGTTGTTTATTTCCTTGCTGAAAGCTTTGGCTTGATTTGGTTTTTGAGATTTCTGCTTCAGCACTAATTTACTGGAGCTGAATGTGGTTTCATTTGTGGCACCCACAGCTGGTTTCTTTGTCTGAAGAACAGACAAAAACAACTCCCATTATTTTCAGTTTTATTATTTCTTTGTTACAAAGAAGTTTAAATCATAACATTTATTGATGAACTCAAATGGATATACACAACACACCACTAGAGCTCAGTGTAAAAAAATACCTGTTATTATAATCTTGATGACCTTAAGGTTTAGTTTGTCAATAGCTCTGACATACTAAAAATGTATGTTATTTTCAGCGTCCATATCATACATATATCTGTTGTTTTTGTTGACATTTCTGTGTATATAAGCAGAAAAAAGATGCTAACATCAGTGTGAGGGTAGAATGGGGAATCTTTCAAAAATCAATCGAGACGATGTCTAACTTCAAAGCAATTTAAAAAATCCTGAAAGCCTGTCTTAAAGCACAAACAGTAATTAGCCGTCACTTCATTTAATGGGTGAATGTTAAAACAGTGATTAGCTTGTCTTTGTTGTCTTGATTAATTCATTCGCTGGAGTGAAAGCAAGCAGCTGCAAGTCTGCTAATCAGTGGCAACAATCATCACAACACAGCAATCTTCAGGCCTGTCTGGTGTGAAGGAAAAATATTAAAGTGCATATTAAAAATCCAAACCATCGATCATGATTTCAGGATAAGAACAGGCCTAAAAACCTAACCGATCTGTTTTATTATTGATAAACTGTTAATTTTTTAACTGGCAGTAATCGTGTCTCTGTTACACTGAGTGACATCTCATTAAATTTGAAACTCATATTCAAATCAAATCTAAATATTTGTATTACAGAAGGAAATGAAATAGAAGATGTGAAAATGTTAAAAATAAGGATGAATCAAGATGCTGCATCTAATGAACTGTCTGCTTTTACTGGATGTTTTTTCCTCTTTATAATGGATGATGTAATTAAAAAACCTGGGACGACAAACACAGTTGTTCACATCAACATGACAATAAAGTGACAGAGGATCAATAAAGGCTCTCTACATTCAGAGTGTCCAAAATAACATCAAGTGCCCCTCTACAAAGGACCATAAATATTTATTGGCATTTATCAAAAAAGATCAGGATAAAAAAACATGTTAATCAAGTTCTCTGTTTTAACAAAACATGATTCTATATCTTTATAGATACAAAATTAAAATTTATAGATATATAAAAATATATCTTTATAGATATAAAATCGCCGACATTTTGACGTTATTGTTGTAAAAACCACAGGTGTACATACCTGTACTTTGATATAGACTTCATTTCATCCAGGTTCAGTTCCAGGGCCCTGCTCGTACATGCTGACACAGTGGCACCTCAATGAAGATGGTTCTGTTCATGTTTTCAGTCATGATATCCTTTATTCACCCATAAAAATGTCTGCTGTGGAAAGACCTTTAACGACATTGGATGGTTTAATGAAATCCTCTGAATCTAGGTTGTCTGTGTGAAAATGTCTCATCTGTTCATTTTGATGTCACTGAGATGAATGTGTTAGATTGTTAATTCACTGTTCTGTGACTCTGTGTTAAGAAATCCTTAAGCTCTATATGACAAACACGGTCATATAAAGGCTTAATAAATACAAAAAATTGGCTCTGAAATCCCTCCCTAGCTGAAATGGGACAGATTTGTTGTTTTACAAGTCACAAGTTTTCAAATCTTCACTCTAAATCAAGTCAAAGTGGTTCTGGGGTATTTAGGGTCAACTTGCTGGGAATAAATGGCTGTAACATTAGTTGATTCAGGAAATGAACAGTGTGTGTCGGATTGATTTTAAGTAAACTGCAGTGTGTGTGTTGATTTGGGACGACTGTGGTCAATTATAATGTTAAAAAGGATTTTTAAAATGAATCATTAGAACAATAATAAGACTTATAAGGTCACACAGATTCACATGGGATCAGTTACTTCTTGGCTTTGGTCTTTACATAAGATGTGTTGAAAATAAGAAAAATACAAAAAAAAAAAAGACTCAAACAGTGGATGTTCACTATATAACAATTGAAAACACTACATCTCTGCAGATCATGAGTGCAGCTCTCACAGCTCAGTGTTTGGAGTCAACATCTGTCTCAGCAGAGCTGTGGAGTTTATGTCGTCTCTGCAGGCCTGTCAGACAGACACCATCCTCGTTTCACCTCAATATACACTTTATGAGCATGAGAATCATAAGACCGACTTTAATACCACCAATAAAAGCAGTGACCTCACAGTCTCTGGTGTCATCTGATAAACCGCAGTAATCCCGCTCCCCTTCATGTGTGATGAGAAGTGCCCTCATTAGCTCTGCACTGCCTTTAAACATTAAATTGTGGGTTAGCAGCCTCTTCTGTAATCCCATTAACTTCATCAAGCTCAGCCCGACTTAACTGTTAGGGCCGAGTCTCGCTGAGACAGAACTAATTCTGTCAAATTGTGCGCATCTTGAGCATATTCTTAAAGTTCACATAAGGATTTTTGAAATCCACATCAGGGCGAGGCTGTTTTTAAACCCATTTAGTAGATTTATGGAAATCCCATTAAAGGGTGACTGACTTGAGTTAGTGCTGTTGAAATTGGAAGATACAGCTGTTGTGACAAAAATGGACTTGGCTCATTTTTTATGACTGGTGATGAATATAAAAATGCAGCGGCACACTCGTAGACTGGGGAGGAAGAAAGCCTGTTCGTCTGACTCATTATGGCTATTGATGGAAAGAAGGAAGATCTATTGACATCATAAAACACAAAGCTGTGAAAAACAAAAAAAAAGCAGAGGGTGTCCTGTTTGATTTAATTCAGAGTGACAGTAGAAAATGGGCACATTGCATACTGCATTTCTTCACTCACGTGACATTTCTCACAAGGTCGTTACTTGAAGCCACAGTGAGTCCATCCTGAGAAAAACGCCTCATATGTTCAGAGAAAATGGGCTCAAGCCTCATTTAGAAGTCAATGAGTTTCTTTAAGATATCTGCAATCAATTAGTATTTTTTTATGGAAACATGCCAAACGAAGAAGAAAACAGTGTTTAACCTTGAGATTGGTGCACAGTGTGTTATTGCTTTGATGATAAATAAACAAAGGGACGGAGCAGCAGCTCAGTTTTTTGCAGATATTTTTTAAAGCTGCTTACTTTGTAAATCACATGAAATTAGAAATTAAAACCATCCCCCACTCCAGTGAGATGATGAATGAATTAGTTAAATGAATATTATGCAGGATTTCTATGACTCTCTGGTGCAGTTATGATGGGTTTGTTTGTTTGTAAGTGAAACCAACAAAAGAGCAAAAACCTTGAAAAAAACAACACATTCTGAATTTAGGACAAAGGTAAACTTTATTGATCATATATTAACTGAAAAAATTGGAAATGAGTGCAGATGCACATCATAGATTAGTAACCAAAACTTAAAATACTATATCCATCATGAACACTCGTAACACAAAATGAAGCATATAAATGCATCGAAATGACCAAATACTAATATATAAAACAAAAAAGATTAAATATAAAGTGCTTTAAGACAAATATAGTGGAAAAACAAGAAAGCTTTGGATGGGTAAAATGATAATATTAACAGTGCATATTGCACTTGTTTATATGTTTTCAAACATGTATCTCTTAATGTTAGAGGTTAACACTCAAGTAGTATTATTAACATGAAGTCCAGTAGTTTTATTTTGGTCCAGTTTATCCAAAACATTTGATCTTTTCCATTAAGTGAACTTATGGAAATGAATATTCCACAATGTAAACAAAGGAAAATCCTCTGTTACTTGGACAGTTTTAAAAACCTGAAGCTCCAGTGTGAGAAATGAGAAATCCATCACGATAACAAGCGGCCACAAGAAATGTTCTCAGGGTCGGCTCAGTGAAACTCAGTGTACAATATGGCCCGCCATGAAATGATCGACGGCGTAATGAAGGAGCTAATGAGGGGGATCAAGATCGCTGCAGAGCCAATAAATCAACACAACTGTGCCCACAATGATACAGGAGCAATAAGTAACAATGGTCAGGGAGCCAATGGGGGGGAGGGGCGGTGGTTGGGGACTGAAGGGGGGAGGTGGGGGCAGACATGGGGGTCGAAGCTGCAAGTCAATGTCAAGAGCACAGTGATGATGTTTTATATCTCTGAAGGAACACAGCTTCATTTTAACATACAGAGTTCAAAATGAGGATTTATTTTTTAAAAAATGATCATGAAACAATTTGGCTACACACTTCAGGATTAATACACATTAATATGGTAATCATTGCAATAAATAAGGTTTCTCGTCGACGCCTCTGTAGATGAGATCAATCTTCGGATCCCCGCTGAAGTGTCTGACAATCAATAAGGCTTTGCGCTGATCAGCAGTTAGTGGAGGAGATTCCCTCGTGTAAGCATGTTGAAGCAAAAAGGTCAATCAGCTCTGCAGTTAACGGACGCCTCAGGAGGAACCTTCGACCAAAAGACCTGGAATCATTTAAAAAAAAGATTGTCCTCATGCAGAGATGAGGAGACAATTCCACGGCTTGTTGTCACAAGTGAATCAATGTTTATGGATTATGAAACAGAGACAAACATCAGGACAGTTTTGCCTTCAAATACTGTCATGGAAACAAGATCAAGCTTGTGATCTCATTCAATTCAAATTTAACAACGCGTTTGTCCATCTATGTTATGTTAAGTATCTTTGCTAACACTTTACAACACGGCCCACAATGTGTAGTGTCATTTATACTGTAAGTACTTTGAGAAAAAGAGTATACTATGTACTCTAAGTAATCTGTAAGTACTGGGTACCTACAGGGTATTTAAGAGAAGAGAAGAGAAGAAACAACAAATATTGTACTCTTGTATTCCTCTAAAACACCCCGCAGGTATGTAGTAACATAACATCTCTGAAATGTCAGGGGGGGTCAGGACATGTTTTGTTCTGTCAGTCATTTTTAAAGTCGCTCATCCAGAGGCTGCTGGAAGGATGGAAGGATGGAACAAACATGATGGTCTTAGTTTGGTTGCAGACATCATGCAGTCAGTTCAGCGTTTCCAGCTGAAACAAAACCTACAAGAACAAAGACAGAATGACTTTCTTTGGGTCAGAGGTGGAAAAATGGGATCTATATTATTTCAACTTCAGATAAACAATGTGTCAGACCTTTGTCAAAACAACCTGAGAATCAGTGGTGGAGAGTGACATTTAATATGTACTCAAGTACTGTATTTGTATCATTTGTTCATATTTTTATTTAATTCATATTGTTGCTGCACCAGATATTAGAATAATAATGCATTTTTCAGTCTACAACATTTATCTATCAACTGTTTGCAAACATAGAATTCATTTTTGTGATGAGCTTTTTCAATGATCCATCACCAAAGATTAAATGTAGCTCACATGTACTGTTTTTGTAAGGAGCCTCTTTGTCTCTTTACGTCTGATATCTCTGTTGTTCTTAAGCAGGATTTTGATTGCACAAGTAAATGATGACTAAAGGAGTACAAAGCCAGTAAATGTCGGCTTTACAAGACTTCTCCCTTCCATTCTTGCTGGTTTTGCCAGAAAGTACAGATTGTGCAGCCGCTGACCCTTACATGGATGGGTCAGTGTCAGGGTCCACTGGGCTTCATCTGCAAAATGTCACTGGAAGAGACAAAAAAAACGACCACGAAGAGATGAGAGATTACCATTTAAAGGTTCAAAAGAACCGCAAAGAAGCAAAACAACAAGAATGATGAAACATGGCTACAAAGATGTGAAAAAAATCAAAACAACTCATTTCATTTTAATATCTGTTACAGTCTGGGTGCCTTGTGCATATATTTCATGGGGGGGGATTTTACATGTCTGTGTTTGGGTGCTCATTGTTTCCTTGTCAGCACAGACAGCACAGCAGACCACTATAGAATATTGATAGCAAAATCAGCGAATTCACATGGGAAAGGGATTTAAGTCATAGAGTAAGACCTACTGCAGTGCTTAGACCCTCATGCATGCTAATATCAGCAGAGAATAGTGCAGGAGCACCAGAGAGTGCCGGTGCCCAGGGGGAGGATTGGCAGAGTCGAACTCACTCCATGCACGTGCACATACCCACTAGGGATTTTGCCTCCACCCGTGCAGGGCACACTGCGATAGCTGAGCTGATACCCCCCTATAATACTATTAAATAGATGCACATCCCCAGTGGCAGAGCCAGATGCCATGCCCAGTCGCCCTCCAAACAGGAGCTAAAGCAAACAGGCTCACCATGAGAGTATGTAGAGGTTGCCATGGGAAAATAATGAGCGGTTATCAGTGTTTGTAGAAAGAACATATTAAATCTCATCAAGAGTTCAATTAAATGGCTGGACCATATATGAAAGAAATGTTTTACTCCTTACATTTAAATAACAATAGAGGCCATCTTTGCTGGGTGCTGCAGGCAGCTTGCATTGTGTCCCATGTTTGGTTTGGGACTCGACCATGTATTTACATAATCTGAATTAAATGTAAATCAAGCTGTTTCATCTCTGTCTCCCTGGATTCGAGGGGTTAAAGCGTGTGCTCAAAAACAGCACCCCTCAGCAGGGGACAGAGCCTTCATTGTTAAGAAATCTGGAGTTTGAGGCCCGGAGCATCTCTTTTTTAGCAAACCTCGGCAATTTTGAAATTTACCCCTGATGCCCCCTGAAGGAAAAGGGCATATTCAGTTTGTATTTACGATACAATTCACGTAAATGAGGCTGTTTGGCCTTAATCCCTGCCTAATTAAGTGCCAGTCTGCTGAGGCAGACTGCTAAGGGCCAAAGCGTAATACCTGTCGAATTATGGGAACAGCTGGAGCAGGCTGCCTGTCAGCAGATCAGCTTCACATTATTATCCTGCTCATTTATGGAGAGGCTAAAACAGAAACTCCCAACCAGCACGTGAGCCATTTTTATTCCTGTTGCCATTCTTTCCCAATTAGGCTCTGCTGTATGTGATGGCTCTGCATCCACATGTGTGGCTCATAAATTTGTGAAACTGTTGCTGTGTGTTTGAAGTGGAAAAAGCAACTTAATGCGATGCTTTTTATTTCACAAACAATGAGTGGCTCATGTTTGGCACAAAGGATGCTGCTGTCTGTGTAAAAGCTCCTTTTCCCTGCTGCTGTGGCCAGAAAACTGCGATACCTCTGAACGCCATGCATACATTAATGAAAACCTCATCAAATTAACATTGAAATCATTATGGAGTGAATAATGAATAACGCAGAGCTGTTTGCCAGGGGGAATTTAATTAATCAAACAATCAAAATTAATAGTCTGCATGTGGAGGTGAAAAAGAATAGAAAAACATCATTGTGATGTTCTGCTTTTTCTCTCCCTCTTTGATTTAACTTCAAAGATGCAGAGCTCTGCTGGAGCATCATTCAGTCCCTGCTTTGGAAATATGCAGCATAAAGCCAAAACTGTTGTTATTCACAAATGCTGTGACCTACATAGTAACATGTACAATTCTCCCCTCTGTGATCAGAAGCTAATCAAGGCTGCCCTAGTTAAACTCTGTTAGAGAGCGTCTGTGTGTTCAGAGGCAAAAATTCGCTCTGCACAAAACATAAAAGACACATAAAAGAGATTATTTTCTGATTGTCTTTGACTCAAAGTGATGATGAAATTTTTAAGAAAATCTCTCCTTTCAAACTGAAGTTATTGTTTATCAATTATAGACTTGTTTGTGTTTTTTGTGTTGAAAATTTATTCTATTTTAATAACTTGTTGGTATTCCTCAGTCAACAAAGACATGTTTGTGAGGCTCTTTAACAATAACCTACATAGTTTTAACATGAAAAGCAGATACATGGATTAAGTCAGTCACCTCTATTTGAAGCATTGGTTTGAATGTATCTCCACCTGCTGGTCACTAAGAGCAGGTGCAGCTGGATTGATGACAGGAACAGTTGTTATTTAAGCTGATCATCCTTTGATCATCTTTCTTATTTGCTTACAAAACATCTGAAGCCATCATACAGGTGGCTGGGCTCTCCCTTAGAGATAGGGTGAGAAGCTCAGTCATCTGGGAGGAGCTCGGAGTAGAGCCGCTGCTCCTCCGTGTTGAGAAGAGCCAGATGAGGTGGCTCGGGCATCTAATTAGGATGCCTCCCGGACGCCTCCCTGGTGAGGTGTTCAGGGCAAGTCCCACCGGTAGGAGAGCCCGGGGCAGATCCAGGACACTCTGGAGAGACCATGTCTCTCAGCTGGCCTGGGAACATCTCAGGACCCCCTGGAAAGAGCTGGATGAAGTAGCCGGGGTGAGGGAAGTCTGGGCTTCCCTGCTTAGGCTGCTGCTCCTGTGACCCGACCCCGGATAAGCGGTAGAAGATGGATGGATGGATGGATGGATGGATGGATGGATGGATGGACACTGCTTGGTGAGCAAACATCTGTTTAATTAAAGTTTGTGCTGCATTTTTTTTTCCACAGACAAAAAATATGAAAGCAGTGTATTCCTGCAACTAAAAGACTGATTTTTATTCTAGCAGCTTAGTCTGTAAATGTATTTGTAATTAAAGTTCCTTTACTTGAACGACATGATTAAACCTACTGAGACACTCAAGCCTTTGCCAGCATAGCAGTATATATGCAGCCTTTCTGTTTGCTGCTGCAGCATATGAGGAGCATGTTTACATTCTTCCTGCGTCAGCATCACTTGGGTTACTTCATTTTTGGCTGTATGTTGTGAACAGTATGCAGAAAGACAAACAGCTGCCCAGTGCTGGCAGAATCAGACAGATTCATTGTTTATGGCACCTTTCAAGAGCAAGGCATTTCCATTAGTGCTTTACATAAGGCATAAAAAGGCCTGAGGACGAGATATAAAAGATTTACAAGGCAATATAAAATATACACATCTACTGTAACTCATTTTTAAAAGAATAAAATAAATCAGAATACAGAAAAACTAGACACTAAATTTAAATAAAACAGAAGATTAAAAAAAAATGTAACTACCAATAATTTGGAAATGTGCATGATAGGAATAGATAAGTTCAAAGACAACAGCAAACAAAAAGTTTTAAGACTTGATCTAAAAATGGAGACTCAGTTCCTTTAGATGTGCTTTATCTCAATAGTAAAATGTAAGTAGTCCAGAAGGAGCTCATTCTCACCACCAAACGTGCTGTACTTTAACAACACATTATATTTTATCAGATGATCATATATTTTCAATCTAAAGCCTCAATCTGCAAATTTATCAGAGACAATACTTAAAGTAAACCAGTAAACCATTAAATGAAAATGTTCAAGTAAAGTAGAACTAACACAACATCACAATTGTGCTTAAATGCACAATATGTAATTTCTGCCACTAGAGGTCCCTCTATCGAAATGATGAGAGAAAAGAGACATAGTTTAAAGGCCTGATGAGGGATCATGGGGTATGTTTATTTTAATATCAAACAGCCACAATTGCAGCTGAAGATCTGTCTGACTGACTCAGGCAGAAAAGTTCACAGATGAGATAAAATATTGAAGTTTAATTGACATTGCTTGCAGACTTTCTTCCCCACTCTCCTACTGGTTTCATTCTGGAAGTTAGCGACAGGTGACAAAACGAAAAGCATAGCTACCTTAAATAAAAATGACAGATTCCTCTGAGGTTTAATATTATTAGAAACAATTCGCATTATGTAAGAACAGAGATCAACAAAATATGCAAAAGGATTTGTTTTTAGACATTTTAAGGTGAAATTGTTAGCAACACATTTTATTGTTAGTGCAGTACTTGAGTAAATGTACTTAGTTACTTTGACCAGCCACTGGTCCATGTAATTACATCAGTGGCAATCTGTAACCTACTTGAAATATGTTACAGTTACAAAGTAACTACTTAAATTTATTCAAGATCTGTACTTGAGTACAATCTGAGGTACTTGTACTTCATTTGAATATCTACATTTTGATACATTTTGGAGAGAAATGATAACAGTTTGATATAAATTAAAACTGAACTTTCAAGTTAACTTTTGTTTGCAGCACTTTGACTTTATTTTGGGTTTATTTTTACATGGTTGTAGTTTTATTTAAGTGAAAGATCTTTTCACACAAATCCCTGAGTCTACCTTTCAGGACATCTCCGAAGAAAATCTGAAATGAGAAAAGCTAACTTTGGCTTTGGTAAAATATTTGGGCCAGTAGTAAAATTATTTAAGTACCTAAACAGATGCACCTCCACTCAACTCAACGCAGACTGATCTTTCTAGATAAGCTCTAGATCGACCACAAGGTGGCAGAATGCACCACAAGAAACATTTTTGTTCCCCGGCTGCAGCTTTACAGTCTGACCTCAGTTCAAATCTATGAACGCTTTCTTTTGAGATGTTCAATGTGAAATCTACAGTGAGACTCTTTCCTGTTAGAGCAGCTGGTAAAGTGTGTGTTGACAACAGGGTTTTTCCACTATTACCACCTTAGTGCTAGAAACATTGCTCAGCCATCTATTTGATTTTACACGATTCACACATTGAGTTTCTTTATATCTTCATCAGATCCCACTGATAAATAAAACAGACGCAAATCTGGATCTTAAAGAGATATTAAAAGGTTTATTACAACAACTTATCAATTCAAATTTTATACAGAAGTTTCACAAGTTACAAGTTCACTTTCAACACAGTATCACACCCTCTTTTTTTTTTAGAAGTTAAGCCAAGGTAAAACAAATAACCAAAGCTTTCATAAACCACAAGTCAAGTTGAAACAACTTGTTTAATGATATTTATCTGACTGAGACATTATCGCATAAACATTTAAATTCTCGCAGAGAATTATTATCTCATGCAGATAGCACGTAACAGTTAAATAAAAATTAAAAAATAAATCATAGTTTAAAGAAAACAATGTGTTAGCTTCTCGTAAAACTACACAGTAGTAAGCCAGTACAGACTAAGAGAAAAGGCAAATTGACTTCATGGTGTGATTTGCTTCCTACTATTATTTCAATGATGAAATGCTCACAATTCTTACAAGCAGTAGTAGTGTTATTTTAATATATAAGATGTGATTCCAGTTCACATCTGAATGCTTTAATTTTACATGACAATGCATCGAGTCAAGGAGAGGCCTGTCCTAATGATTGAAACATTGTTTAGTTCAGTTCTGAACTGCTAACAGAGTCAATGTGATCAACAGGGCTCAGCTACTGAATCCAGACTATTCTATTAAAAAAACAAAACAAAGTACATAACACCGAGAAAGATCACATACAATGTATCATTGATGTTATTTACAATGTTTTTTTTCTAAAAATGTCATCTAGAGTTGCAATCATGAAAACAGCATGATGTCCTTAAGTGTTCTGCATCAGACACTGAAGCCATAAACAGTCACTTAAAAAGCAAAGACAAGATACAAAGCAAGATATTTCTTTACTGAGGAACTATGTTCATGAGACCTTTAGTCTGAGAGAACGGCTATCAACTCAAGCTAATCTGCATTAAAAATGTACAGACGTAATTTATACAAAAACATTAATGGCACTGAGTCAACGTCACCATGATTGAGTAATGGAAAAGGTACTGCAATCCTACAATCACTGCTTCAGGAACAATCAGACTACAGACGGAATGTTAATGAAATAACACACATTGCTAACCAGCTCTCCTCACTAAGACTATTTTTTTTTTCTTTTTACAAACATTCAAACCGCACGATGACCTCACAGAAAAATCATTAAATTTAAAATCTGATTCAGTCTTTTTTTTTTTTACATTAGTGTAATGTGACAGTATTCAAATCTACTACTAAAAAGCTGCCAGTATTTAGCATGTGGACTGTCAAAACTCTAAAAAAGGTAAACCCGTCATCTCATCCCTCCAGACGCTCTATTCTATGTGCAAAATGGAAATTAAAAAAAAGTGACTGCTCTTTATGTAACTTCAACATAAAGATAGTGCTTAAAAAATGATGTGAACACAATCAAGCAAACTACTTAGAAACGAGCCACAACACACTTTGGTATGGTCTCTAACAATTCACTGATCAGCCTCCAGGCTGATCTCCTTCAAATAAAAAAATATATAAGATTAATAAATAAATCAAACAAATACAAAAAACATTTTAGAATCACGTGTTTTACATCTTACACCTAAAGTGCCTGTTCTTTTGTCTTCATCGATTCCAGAGAAAACATTGCATTTTCAAAAGCATTGCCTATGGAGGACAAAATGGACGAAACATAAACAAACCAATTAAGATTAAAGTAAAAGCAGTGCGGTCCAAACTGAAGCAGAGAGAGAATCCCTTTCCTCTGTGTGTCAGAGAGATTGAGGAGGCAACTGCGCTCCAGTGTTGACACTCGGGCACTGTTTGGGAAGATCAACTCCCTGAAGGCTGAGACTGGGTGCCGCCCCTCCGCGGCTGGCTCTCCTCTGTGCTCTGGTTTGTTGTGGTGGTGGTGGCGGCGTTGGACGGGGCGGCGGCGGAGGAGGAGGAGGAGCTGACCCCGTTGGAGGTGCTGATGGAGCTGTGCTGGATGGCCTCGCTCTGGGGGCTGCCGGGGACGGACATCTCCTCGCAGCTCTCATCTTTGTCGGAGACTGCATTGGAAAAGATGAGAAAAAAAAACTACTGAGGATGCTTGTAGCATTGTAATGTGTTGGAGTTTCTTATATCGCCTTTTCTTGCTGTTTAAATTATTAGCATTTGCCAGATATGATCCAGAGAGGCTTGGGGAAGCTCTGTCATGTAGGCCTAATCAGATGTAAAGCAGCTATTTGCATGTGGTGTATGCAAACTGTTTTATTAATCCCCATAATGCTACTTCTGCACCCCTTCCTTTAATTAAAGCTCCAATGTCAATTTAAACCCACATCATAAGGGTACATTACATTCTGGGGCATGTGGCAGTGTTTCCCACCCCTAACTGCATTCTCATTTGTTTTTTGTTACCTTGCCAACTACTGCAGCGACAGATGATTACAGCACCTGATTTTAATGATGCTCACACTGGAGAGTAGGGAAGACTTGGAGTCGAAATGCCACCAGCTGTTAGGCAGTTGCATTGAATTAATTGGATCCTGATGGGAAAAAAAGACTCTACTCTCATGCTCTGTTTCGTAAAGGAATAAGGAGCACAGCGATAATTAATATTGTTAATGATATGAAGTCACTTGTTATGGCACTTTGTAATTAATGACTGAGTTTCGTATTCAGGAATGTAAAATACAGATTCCGATGCAAGCAGAAGCAATTTAAGTGCAATACAAATGTCTTCACATTAAAGGCTTCGTCCGCCTTCTTGACTGGACTTTGACCGCATGATTTAGTGTAAGTGAATGTCAAAGCGCTATAAACTCCCTTGCTGTTTTACTATGCAGAAGGTCAACCTCAGAATAAATCAGCTTGGTGGTTTTGTTCCATTTTCAAGTGAACATTATCACTCCTAACGACATTAAGGGGTGGCTAGCTGATATATCATAATACTCAGAAATTCTGGTTCCCCAGGCAGCCAGAGCATCTTTCTGCTCTCTTGATTTCTAAAGTGGGGTTCGCTGTAAGCAGATGGACAGCTCGGTGTGCCAAGTGAAAACGTGTCCTGGCTTGTTTGTGGGGTAGTCTGGGTAATTTCCCCCCACCTGCCACGGCTACGCCTGGGCAGGACGATGAAGGGTATTACCAGGTCTGGAGGGCAGCACAGCCTTCCGGGATGTGTAACACTGATGAAAACTGGGGGCTTGATGGGGCCCTTTACATGAGTGAGGGCCACAGATCAATCAGAATTAAATAATATGCTTTACTAATTAGGCAAGATAGATTATTTTAGTGATTCCAAACCAGGGGCACTGGAGCTCCAGGGTGAACTCATGCAGTTGCCAGGGGGTACGTGGAGAGATTTCAAAGTAGTTTAAACTGGACTAATTTAAAAAAAATTGACTCTTTCAATGAAGAACATTGAGTTGGTCATAACACCTGTAAATTACATTACATTAAAAGTTAAAATAGTTAAATGCAATAGATAAACAATTAACAGAGCTAAAACATTTTGCTATTTTTAGTTCTTTTAGCTAACTATTTCACTACCTGGAGTAGTAAAGACTTCAGAGTAGTGTGCAGTATAGCTTTATGTACTGGACTAAAAAGTGGACATGGCGAAAAGGATAAATGGATAAATAGATGCATTTAATTTCCATCCCCTGTCTTTTCTTGTGTCAGTCATTCTATGTTATATAGGAAGAGCTCCAACACAAGGCTTTCCCTCTCTTTGCTCTCTTTTTGCTGTGTAGCCAGTTTTGTAAATAGTTTGTGATATTTGAATCACTATGCATGCACTTAATATGTTGCAAAGCTATCACACTACTTATGTTAGCTTAATATGCTGTTGTTTCTCTTAGTGTTATACTACGAAATAAAATGTATGTGTGTAAATTGTAATAGTATGATAGTAATAAACAGACTCGTACACACACAGCCATGTGGAAACAAGGTGTGCAACAGTGTGAACACAAACTTGATCAAACCAACCTGAACATTTACAGTTCAGTTGTATGAAATAATTACTGAAGCCATATCTACTTTTGTGTAATCATTTGTCTTTAACAACATCCATGTTAAAATCAGTTCAATTGAACACATGTGGAACTTCAAGTCACAAAACTGTGGGGGGAACATCAGACTAAGAGAGTCGGGGATCACTGAATTATTTCATCCTGCCACTTCACCAAACATTTTTACGTAGTTGGCTTCCATCTGGGTTTGTCTCAAATCAACCCCAGCTGTCATCATGAGCCAAACTGATGAACTGGGGTATTTGGATGAGGTTATATTTTCACAAATAGGGTAAAAGTGCTCCAAATATCATCCTTCAGCAACGTCCAGAAACACAGAACAGACGTCAGCAGACACATGAGAAAGATGATCCAATTCATCTGCGGATCTTGGTTTTTAAAAAAAACCCCCAAAACAATCCAGATGATACCAAATGAGAACTGGCTCTGACAGCCCACTCTGGCCTGGAGACCATCAGTCCCATAATACACATGACGCGTGTCAGTGGGATGGTTAGCAATAAGGGATGCATAATGAACAGCCTAGCTTGCTAGACACCCCACAACGAGAATGCTCTGCAGTCTTGTCAAGCTTGCTGCTTTAATGGACTCATTTCGGAGGCAATCATTGTCAATACAAGTCAGTGGAGACGTTCAGAGCACAGTGGAGAGGTGGCCCCGGAGCTAACTTGTTCTCGGTGCATACTGGCTCATCAGTGAGGGAAGGTGAGTTATAACTACAAAGTCAGAATGACGGTGCCCCAGTCTCAGGAAACAAAGAAATATTGGTGTTAAAATTCTAAATGAGAGGATGTGATGAATAAGAACTATCAGGGAGAGGACTCTGTACAAGCTGTACAGGAAATTTGAATGAAGAGGATGCAAATGGATGAATAATTTTGTATATTCAAATATTATTAAGGACAATCACTGTATCTAAACTGAAGACATTAGAAGTTCAAAGTCTTAAGGAGATCATGCTTTCTTATCCATTTTTTAACTATTGAACATTTGATTTCAAAAAATTATGCAAACATTCAACATCAATCCTCCTGAAAAAAACGTTTTATTTAGGTGTAAAATAAAGAGAATACAACTTTCTAGTGCATACCACCTGTGGCCTCGTGAGAGGTCTCTAACAATGCTGCCAGTACGAATTTATCTCAAACAACGTTGCCTATTAATATCCTAACTCAAGTTTTTTTTAATGTTTTTTCCAAAAAAAGAGATGGATGTGTCAATAGTTCTTTCTGTTTGGCCTTAAGCAAGTCATGTCCTTCTAGTGGTTAGCTGGAGCTCGTTTTAGAGACGTGTCACTGGAAGCCTCGGGCTGAGAATAATGGAGCATTACTCACTGTGATAGCCAGATTTCTTCTGCATGGCGGTTACAGGGCAATCTTTATGAGCCAGAAGAAGCTGCTTCAGCTGAGCCACTTCGTTTCTCAGCAGGGTGACTTCATTCTTTGGGAAAGAGGACACACAAAAGCACTCATATAGTGTGTCAGATTATAACATGAAGACAAACAGAGCACACATGCATACAGTTCAAATGTGTAAAAATTGAACTTCCAAAACCAGATAGACGTCAGCTTCAGTTGCTAACTGAAAAAATGACTGAGAGGCTCTTCATGGTAGTAGTGCTCTCTGGTGGACAAACAATGTAATGATGACACTGTTTCTACATTAAGTTAACATATCTTTTGGTACTATTTTTTCCCTTCTCTATAGCACCGATTTAAGCCAATAGTGACAAATCTGTAAAAAAATTCTTATCTGATTCCAAAACAGAAAACAAGACTAAGACTCAAATCTGAACTGGATCCCAAAACACATATTGGTGCAAGTTAAAACCTTTTTATATACAGTAAATGTTCAAAACAGTATACAAACCAAACTGCACCTTAAATGTGGCTTTTTGCCTCCTCTACATGTGAATAGCTGATTCTTTTATTCACTAATTATTAAAAGGAATCACAGGGTTAAAATTTAAAGACCTCTCTACAGTAAGAAGATGATTACTAGATTTTGTGCACATAAACTTATATTTCCCTCCGTGAGAAAACAGCGAACACAGTGAAAGGTAACAACATAATAAATGAATTCAGATTAAAATATTATGCACTTTATTTTATTTCACTCTTGCACAATAATTATGGACCTTCATTGGCTACCGACCAGTACATTTGTCAGAGGTGAGCTGTTCGCATTGTCAGTGCAACTTTGTAGATGCTGAGATTTACACTCTCATGTAGTTACAGCTCCCAGGGGAGCCGAGGATTTCTGCATGTCGTAAAAGGGAGCCACATTACGCTGAAGGTGACTTTAACTGGATTTAGAGCGGCCAGGGGCCCATGGAACACCCAATGGCAGATTTAAGCTTCTTCTCCTCTCCTTTACAGGACTATGGGTGGCTTAATCTATTAGTCTAAAAGCAGCCAATTTATTTGATTCCATCTGTTTAGTCTTGCTGGTGTTGGCAGGGCTGAGCTATTGTAAGACAGATTTAAACACATCTGGAAGGAGCGTATGTATCACATGTAGCCAACACCATATTCACTGTGCATCCACCATCACTGGCTGCCAGTTGCAGCCAACATCCACGCTGGCGTTCCTCTAAGACTCGTTCTCCACTAAGCCACAGGGAAACATATCAGATTGAGGGACTTATGAACAAATGTCAGACATTTTGACTTCCTTCACAAAAGGTAAACCACCCATACAGCTTAGCGGTGATCCATACAGACTGAATGACTGATTTATGTTGAAACCAAGAAAGGTAATACGTCAAACTGGATCAAAGCTTGAAATTAAAACCAAACAAAACTGGACTTGTGAGAGTTAAACTTGTTTCTTTGTGAATTAATCGAAACTGAGCAAATGGGGCCTTGGGTGATGCTGGGAGCCCTGTAAGCTGCCTGGTCTGACACCTCATTAAAAAGCCAGTTAAGGATGATGTTAAAATAATTGTGCATCATTAGAGGCAGTTTCACTGATCAGCTGGGCCATGTCAGCATGGGGGTTTTAACAAAAACTGCACTGCTGATTAATGCCTTCATATAAAGCACCCTTTTATTCTCTGCCACATGTTGTTCTCATCTTTGTAGTTAGCAGCGATACGATCTGTTTATAACCCCATTCTCACACCTATCCACCCCCCCTTTAATCTACCTACATTTAAACAAAATGTCAGCAAGTACACCAATGACAAGTGGAGATAACTTGTTTCAGAAACAAATATTAACGACATGAACCCGTTTCTTTTCCACCACTGTCTGTCCCCTCCTCCACATCTTACTCTGCTTTCATAGAAAAATAAGACAGTAAGCAAATAAACACCACATCTCATTTAATTGTCTGGAACACCGATGTGCCGCACCCCCGGCTCACACTTATCAACAGAGACAGCAGATACATGAACTGTTTCGAACTTGTCAGCATCAGATCCTAATTGCTTCCAGCAAAATGAAGGTTCAAAAAGACACCTTTCCCTGGGAGATTTTTGAGGCCATTCAGTAAACTGCTGAGACAGAAGCAAAGACACGCTTGTGCGCGGCTGACATCTGGAGGATACATCTTTATTGACAGGGATGTATCGATGTAAAGGGCTCACACACCGCTGCTGTCACACGGCAGCTCTTCTTAATCGGCTTTAATGACTTCATCACCACAGAAGGGAAAAGTCTGTGTTCATACGCTTATACCAACAGCATGTGATGATAAACAGACACTTGCATGCATACATACACACACAAACTGACACATTGATGCTTAATATAAGAGCACAAAATCAAAGACGGATGAAGTAGATGTGGTTATATGCAGCAGTTGTGCTAAAGAGGTAAAAAAGCACCTGTAGTTGTCCGTTCATGGAGTTGAGGTCTTCAGCCTTCTTCTCCAGAGACTGGACCCACACTTTCCTCTTCTGCCTACAGCGAGAGGCTGCAGCCCTGTTACGCTCCAGGAACTTGCGCCGCTTCTCATCAGGGTCTTCACTTGTGGTTCTGCGCCGCCGACCCCCTGTGCTTGGAGGGTTCTGGGCAGGGGGCACTGGGGAAGCCTGAACAACAATAATAACACAAAGTAACATCCATCAGAACGAAACCACCAACACGTCTGTAATGGCCAGCACTAAATATTGCACATTAGGTAACTACAGTTACTGTCAACAATCACACTCTGTGTAGTTGCCTTTAAATGATTATGTAAAGTAATTTCCACCAAGTAACTCATTAGACATGACATGACATGTTTACATAATCATATCCAACTTTAGGTCATCTTACGTCATGTTTAAACAACTGCCATACTTCCCTGTTGTGCTTAAAAAAACTTCTAAGTCAGTAGGATTAATTATCAGAGTAAGCTGTCCATTCAGGTTGGGTTTCGTTTGAAAATTCCAACTGATACAATCCTGGATTCTGGCACCAAGAGTGAAAACACTTTTTTGATATCTCACTTTAAAAATATCAACGGTGTTCCAGAGGAAACCTCTTTTTATTTCAGAGAAGTTAGTGGTCTTGAAAACACTCACAGGTGTCTCTGTGGTGGAGGTGGCTGGCTGCTGAAGGGAATGGGGAGAAGGTTCCTCAGTTGTGGGCAGGTGAGGAGCCGGAGCTGGAGTTAGGACTGCGGGTGGGGCTGGAGTTGGGGCTGGGGTTGGGGTTGGGGTCACGGTCGGAGCAGGAGAAGCGGGAGCAGCAGTGTGGGTTACGGCACTGCTCTGAACTTCACCACCATCTCCGTTGGTTACCTGAGGAAGCTGCTGGCTCAACGTGGCTTTAAGTTTCTGGGGAAGAGAAATTGCAACAAAGAAAACAATCGTGACATGTTCCAAGAATAAGTCCTGAGGTAGTAAAGAAACAACTTAAGTATTTAAATAACCCTGTACTGCTAAGCAACAACTGAACTTTCAGATGCAAGCATGTAACACTTCTCACATTCATTTTCCATATGTTTAGGATGTAATCTCGTCTGAATACGAAGGTGATGGACCTCCACGGCACAAAATGTAACCCACACTATCAAAAAAATCTACTTTTTTTCTTTTTTCACATTTATTGGGACGGCATATGACACACAAACACAGCCCATTCACAGAAACGACTTCTCTGCAGACTGGCGTCCATGATTCACAGGCCAATTCCTCCAGTATCAAACACTGAGCAAACAAGGTGAAAGTGAATGAGCCTTTCGAAGCAATAACAAAGTGAGCGGGAATACATTTACATGAGAAAACAGAAGACCACATTATTCTAACAACTACCTTTGCCAGACCAATCTATCTACCAAATTAGTTTATCGTGTAATACCCTTCCAGAAGCTCTTCTGGCAGAAACAAGATATTATTCTCTTGGAATGGCCCATAGAAAGAGGGAAAAGCCAGTCAGATTCATATTTCATCTCTGCCATGGAAACCTCATCAGTGTAATAACCCTCCATCTCATGGGTGTTATTCAACCATCTGCTACTATATTACTTATCTTTATTTTGCAACTAATTAACAGCATAATCTTCTAAATTCAGCAAGTTAATTATCATTATTGTGGTCTTTGCAGCATCATCAGTCCTTGTAAAGTGCCGTCTCCGCGCCCCCTGAGAGGCGGATGGGGGCGGGGAGCAGGCAGGTTGAGCGGGGGTCTGTTTTCTTGACGCGGGCTCATTAGGTGTTTGCTGATGAGCCGACTGCAGTGGGAGGTGCCGCGAGTAAGAGGGGGGATGCAGGTCAGGCAGGATTCTGCTGAACAAAAGGTTCCATGCAGGGTGAGGCCGACTTAATGTGCCTCGCTAAGCGTGTGCCAGGATGCCCCCCAGCTGGCTTTTGCTGGTAGCCCCCCTCTGGCTGGCCCCGGTGACAGCATGCTGAGCACAACGCTGTCTACGCGTTTGTCATCTCCGTACCCCATGATCCCCGACAACCCCTTCCCCTCCCCTCCCCCTCATCCTCCTCACCAGTCAGGATCAATCCCTCCCTCCCATCACACACACACTCGCGCGCACACACCTACTCGTCGCAGTTTATCTGTTAATTTCCACAGGCGGAGCATGCTGCGAACACTTACAGGTTCTGTGATCCGTGCTTCATCACATTGCCACTGATCTCCCACACAACACTTCATATCCCTGCCCTTCAACTATCACTTTTTGTACAGGAGGTCCTGCTTGCAAGCCTGATATGACTGTCCTCTGCCTACTAACGCATTTCTAGAATAACGCAGTAGGGATTTGGTAGCTGGATTATTCAAAATCACTACAGCTGAATTAATTTTTTTTTTATTTTTGCATAATCTGCAGATTATATTGTTAATAAAATTATTCATTATTTTGTCACAAAAAATGGTGAAAAATGTCTGGTACAATTCTTTAAAATCTAGAATGATGTTTTTTAAATGTCTTGTTTTCAAAATCCAAACACTTCAAAATCCAAAGACAACTGATCTCCTATCATGTACGTCAAAAACAATCAGGGGTTCCTGAGATTTTTTTTAGGTATAGGTCTAATATTGTTTTTAACCAAGTTTAGTTGAGCATGTTGGGCTACAATTATTACTATTATTAATAATTGTATTTTTAATATTTATATTAATAGTTGAGAAGATAGAATCAGCAAAGATTTAGTATGTTAGTTAAGAAATGCCATTTATCCGTTTATCTATACTTAATATTTTTTATTTATTTATTAAATATACTGTCAATTTAATTTTTTTTAAATCAACTAATCGTTACAGCAAAAAAGCTTATTTGATTGTGACACTGATGATAGCAGCATACTGATTTAAAATCAAACAACACAATTCTTGGTAACCTACACACCCAGTCATTCACTACCGCCCTCATCTGGTCCAAGATAGTAACTGCTCACTCAACATCAAGCTCACTCATTACTATGGTTGTTATTTTTTCTTTTAGAAGGAAAATGACAGACTCAACATGGAAATAACATTTCATGTAAAAGAAGATATAATTTCTACCAGCTTGGCTTCTGATTGGACGGGCTGTGGCTGTGGCGAGGGAGGTCCTGGGATCCCGGGGACATTAGGCACTACGGTGACAGGTCTGACAAGCTGACGGCAGAGACAAGGAGACAGATCAGCACAGAGAAAATTAGTCTTCGGCGATGAAAAGGCAGGCTGCGCTCCCCACCAACACAAACACACACACACACACACACAGCCAGAGTTTCCTCATATCTCAGCCTCATTACGTTGGATGGCCTGTTATTTTGTGGAGGCAGCGCCACATGGAGATGCAGTGTTCACGCTAATGAACCTCTGCCTGCCTGCGTGAGAGCATATGGACAGGGAAGCTGAAGAGAGGATGGAGAGACACGAGTCTAAGGGCCAGAGCCGGGCCTCCTCTCACTGCCGCTGACAATGAGACAGAGGGAGGTGGGGAGGGCTGGAGAGGGGGAGAAAAAACTGGGGGGTGGGTGGGATTATGGAGCAAAAGGGGGGCTCACTGGTGGCTCATGCTCTCCATCTACTTTTGCCCTCCTTTCCTTGTCAGCGGCTTTCCCAGTCCCCACTGACTGGGAAGATAGAAGTTTTTTCCCTGCTGTGCTGCTATCAGGAGATAATCATCTGCTGCTCAGTGTTCCACGCAGACAATCAGGATTCCAGTGAACAACAAAACAAGCTTCCACATGGGGGACTTGAAAAAATATAACAACAAGACTTTCATTTACAACATATTTCCTATATGAGACGCTGTCATGGGTTACAGTTATAATTGCTTTGCAGAACACGTTAGTGGTATCATCTATCTGCTCTGCCAGAAATCAAGAGCGTTGATTGTAATTGTACAAGGACAAATAGCAGTGAAGGATCCTGGACCGGAGCCTGCTGTGCCTCAGCCAAATCCCTCATCTTTGCCACAGTGACACACAGTTATACTCTAAAGTCCATTATTTCACTCAACCTCCACAGCTCTGCACTGACTGCCAAATTTGAGGTGCCAAAGCGGTAAATAGTCCCCCTATCCAAGTAAAGCAAAGAAATATGTAGTATTATTATCTCTAAATGTCACTTTAGAATGACTTCAATTTTACTGATGTGAATAAATGTCTGTACAACATATCAAATTCAAAATGTGAGCAACAAACAGTAAATTGTGCCCAACACAGCGTAGAGTAATTTGACACAGTGCAGTGACTTTTGTTATTATACACGCTGGACTAAAATAGTAATCTAAAATTACTTGGCTTGGAAAAAAATTGCTTTAGTTCATTGGTCGGTTTATTCTTGACACTGGAACAAGGTCAGTCTCACCTTGTGGTCCATTTAGCTGTCCTGGAGCTTTGGGACATGACTGGGAGCTCTTACTAAATAAACTTTGACAGCTTCTTTTGATTAGTACAACATTTTTAGTTTTTTAATCATTATAAATCCCTCCCATCAGGTGGTGGTGACATTCAGACAGCTGATAAATCTTCGTTTAGATTCAACAATTAAGAAAAGACAGAGATGAAAAGTAACAAATGGAAACATAAGTATAGTATAGTATTATAAGTATAAGTATTACTATGTCTTTATATTAAATGATATATATGCTTTTCAGGAACAACGTTTTCAAATAATTATTAGGTAAAAAATTCAAAAGTTCCCCCAGTTAATTTGAATTCCAGTATAAACAACAGCCACCTCAGATCTTTCATTGAGTACAAACACAGAGACAGATCATTTTGCTGGTTAAACAGTTACAGAAACAGATAATGATGTCTCTGTGCACTTTTTATGCATATTTAGCACACTCTGTATCAAATACTGTTGTATTGCTTACATCATAAACATTATATGTATACACATTATTCTCATTTATAACATACACATTAGTCTGATATGTGATTGTTACGTAGACCATGCAGAGCACTGGGAGAGGTTTGAGCGTGGGAAGTTCCTAAAAGTTCCACTCAGCTTCAGAAAAGCTTTTGGTTTGATTTGACTACATGACAAGCATCAAGTCACTAGGCCATAAATCTGACACTTTGCTGCTGAGTCACATACAATCTGCTGCATTATGCTTCTTGTTAATGGACAGTCTGTATTAACGTTTGTGGGCATGATTGTCACTGGCAATGGTAGTTTTGTTTGTTGAGGCCTATAAAAAATGTTCCCCCTAGGAGCCTGTGCGTGTCTGTTTGTACTTAGTTTGCATGCATCTGAGATAGCCAGTCATAGAGAGTGTATTGGTTTTGGGTTAGGATGGAGTGTTTGGCCTGTGCAGAGCTCTAGGTCTGTGGGTGAAGGTTACTGCATGCATCCCTAATTCTCTAATAACTTTTATCGGTACCAAATTATCAGAGGGAAAAATTTTAGATCAAACTTCTGCTTTAACTCGAAAAACACTGAAACACAACATGAATATTAGAAGAGCAGAACACTCACAGGGATTGTAGTTGGAATATGTACACTTGAGCTTGTAATAGATGCAGGTATAGCAACTGGCATGGTCTGGCCATTAGGCAGCTGTAAAAGCACCGGGAAAGTGCCAGACACTGGGCTACAAGGGAAGAGAAGACAAATCCCAATAAGGAAAATAATTAAGAACACAGTGATTAACATACATAACAGAATCTGTCAGATATTAAAGACAATGGTGGCGACTAATACAACAACACTGCATCATAAACAAGCAGCAACTTATGGAAACAAAGTGGAACTGAAACCAAATAAACCTGTTGCATAAAAAATTAAAGCAATATTAGGAAAACAAATATTTTGTTGTCACATTAGACCCCTTAAGTGACATCGGTCTGCTCAGATATGGATTTGTGGTTTGGTAAAACACATGGGATTTTTCAGCACTCATTTAAATATTTTATATTTTACATTTTACATTTATAAACCCGTTCTACTGGACTTCTAATTTGGAGCCGTTATTTTATGACGAAAAAGATTCAAGTTTTTTTTTTTACAGCTTTTTTTTTTTTTTTTTTACCAACCACTCAAAAATTAAACTGGAACTTCAAGTCCATATCTGAGCATGGCTGATGTTTCTCATGAAGATGGGACTTATGAGGGGTACAGGCAAATTGAGAAAGGCAATGCTATTTGCACCCAGGTGTCCATAACAAACAATGCTATTTGCTTCCGGTCTCCCACACTCAAGTCTAGTGTTTGATCCTTGAACAACATCACTTGATCACAAGTGTAAATAGCCAAACAGCTTGATTATTACCTTGATTATTTTCACCAGGGTGCAAATACTCTCCAAAAATAAAATTCCTGTCGAGTGCAAATGAATCAAAATCAAAACAAGCACATTCCTCATGAAATATGAGCTTATAAAGACAAAACTGCACAAATATATAATTAATAAAAAAAAAAAAAATGAAAAAGATGACTTAATAAAATTATGATTTTTAAAAATGGACATTTTGAGTTACTTACACTATAGGCCTATTAGTGGATGGGACTTGGGTAATAACAGAGCTAGATGTTGGTGATGGGAGAGCTGGCTGTATTACAACATTAGCCTCTGAGGTTGCTAGAAGTACATTGGGAACTTGGAGGGATGCAGGATGGACTATAGTGGATGTTGGCAGTGAGGCTGGCTGCAAGGATAAGTCCTGAAAACATCATACAAGACCTTAGCTGCATGGAGTGTTTAATAAACACCATTAAATTACTCCTTATGATAAAAAAAAAAATTATGCTCTTAATTTCACTGTATTCTTCTAAATGTTAATAATTAAAGAGATAACAAAAAAGTATTATTTTATTTTAATTAATAAAGTCTGAATACTCTGGATAATAGTTTTGTGCAACACTGTAAGTATTTCTTTACAGTGTGATACACAAGTATCATTGAAAGTTGAAACAAAGTCAAACTCAATCAAGCAACAGATCTGGTCAATTATTGGATTAATATTTGCCTGACGGATCTGTAATACAAGGTTACATAACCAATCATAGAAGCTGGATAAGACCTTTCATTGATTCAGCATGACATCCTTGTAAACTTTTTGTTATTAGTACAAATACCAGAAACAGCTTTGTCAAAGGCTTTACCTTGTCATCGTTCGTAGTAGATTCAGGGTGAGGCAGAGGGCTGTCTCGATGTGCCTCCAAAGGTGTGGGTTCCTCAATTTTGTTGCGTATGATTGGCGTTGCAAGAGGTGATAAATCCAATGGTAACTACAAAAAACAGATAAATAAATAAATAAATAACCTCAATAAAAATATCAGAGATAGAAATTTTTTTTTTACGTGACAGAAACAGAAGTTAAAAAAATATCCAAACAAGAAGTATGATGATGAGAACAACCTTTTTAATGTCATCTTCAGTTGCTTTTTTAAAGTCATGGTCGAATGGACTGGCAAGCTCATTGAAGAGTCCAACCTCTTCGCAGTTCTTCAAAAAGCGGGTAGGTGTAGGGGTTTGGTCTGCAAATTTAAGAAACCCTTCAGTACTTCAAAATTGCTGTAAATGATCAATTACTTCAAAACATTTCAACTTAAAGAGCACTCACCAGCAATGATGACACTTTCATTCCTTGCTGGGCCAAACTTCAGGGTCATCTCATGTTTGTGTTTGTGGACAGCCAAGTGATCCTCGTTTGTAAATCTCTGTGTAAGGTCACGAATGAAAACAGAGTGGACAGTGAGACAGGATCTGTTTGGATAAGCTCTGGGGCATTTGTTGCTAGTATATGCTTTTAATAAAGTGCAGTAAGTAATGTTTCCAAAACTGTTATCTTTAAAACATTTCTACTGTAACTGCTCAGACATAAAAAGTTTTATGTGTAAAGGTTTTTCTAATAGGTGATCAACATTTAAACATCAGTAAGTGTAGATTTAACGCTAGAACCACTTATCTTATCTTTAATCTATAACTGGACATAACAAATTTTGTGGATTTAGGGTTTCAGTTGCAGGTCTTGTCAACATTAAGAGTGTAGATTTCTTGCTCTTCTTGGACTTTAAAATTTCAAACTTAAATAAAATGAGCTTTTAAAAAAGATAGTATAAGCACTTTTAAAGACTCACTATGCTTTTCAGGACAAGAAAAAATAAGAAATACATAACTGCATAAATGCAACAATTTTCCAGCAATGTGGAAAAAAAAACATTTTATGTCATCTTGCAGGGAACTCAGGGACACATGCATGTTTTGAGCTAAATATAAATACAACAAACATATGAGAGTAGTTGAATTAGTTAAACATTGTAAATCATTTAAATGCTTTTATTTCTGTTTTTTTTTTTTCAATCATCTTGGTAGGTTGAGGGGTTGGGAGTTTCAACTACCTTACAGCTTCCATGTACTGCACGTGGCTATTACTATCCAGGCATGGGGAGCAAAGTCCTAAAGCTCCCTATCACCCCCAGCCCCCTGTTTGTTAGTTGCTTTTTGGTTATTCGATTAATTGAAAAATTGGTTCAGGAATCTGGACCACCTTAATATAGGATAAACTGGGTCTAACTTTGCGACATAATCTTGTGGTGCAATATTATGACAGGGTCCTGTTTTAAAATCTTACTCCAACATCTGCATTTTTAATGTTAGTTAGTTTTAGGTTTGTCAAGTTTTGTTTTGGTACAAAATATAGCAAAAGTTATAAAAATCTGCCATTTATGGTGTTGTGTGCTCTGTACTTATAAAAGTCTATATAGAGGGTATCTTGAAATAGTTGCAAAAATTGACTTTTGGGATAACAGAGGTGACTTACCTGTCCACAGCCAGGAGCAGTACATTGGAAAGGTTTATCATCACTCATATTAAGGATTTCCTGTTATGTCACCCTGAAATCAAACAGGAAAATGCACATGCAGGAGTTCAGTGGCAGACACGAAGAAGTGCGTTATTGATTTTTACCAAAGGTTCACTATAAAAACGATAATGGGTCCTTACAGATGTAAAATAAACATCGATGTATGGCAAAAATGAATGCAGGCAAATGTACAGCGTTGGTATCTGATAATGACCGACAAGCGGACGTCTGGAGTGTCACAGTAACGGTGAAAGTCCTGGAAAAGGTCAGCTAGAAATTTGGACAAAGCACATCGGTGATGGGCGTTTGCTTGTGTTGTTTACACCTCAGTGTCATCAGAATTCTCGGACCTGAATTCTCGGTCCATTTATTCTGGACCAAAAACGCAGCAGAGGACATCTTCGGCTATCCCTCACTGACATTTCTATCGCTTCATGTGTTGTAAATGTAACTGCATGTACTAAAAAGTAGTCACAGAAAACCTGCAGCGTTATAACAGAGTGCGATTATCTGTTCCAGTCGCTTCCATGGAATAGCCTGATCCCTGCGTTAACATACAACCGTCGCCATATTTGGACCTAAATATCACTGTAAACAGAGAAAATGTCAGCGTTTATTTCGAGGCCGTTTCGTTGTACCGGAGCAAAAGTTCCACGCAATGCCATAAACTGTGTTTTTTACGACCGTTTTGTGTCCATTTCCTATCGGTTTATGCGCTCACTTACCCCTCAGCCACAACCCTTGATTTCCAAAATCCCACGTCTGTATCAATATATCGCGAGAGCAGCTTTGCCCTCTTCCGTAAACGTCACAGAGTCAAATCTGTTGTATTTTTTATGTTAAAACCCCACCAAATATCTTTCGTTAAGAAGGTACGCGAGAAATCAACTTTAAACCCCCTCTACATATGTTTTAAAGAAAATTTAAATGATCTGCTTTGAGTAATAACATATTCACGCTTTGAAAGTTCCTAGTACTGAGCACAATGTTTCCTGCTGCACTGACATATCCCTTTTCCATTCACATGTTCTGAAGGTATTATTTTCGGACATCCCCCTTGCGGAAGTTGCATACCGTGTCTTACATATCTCAGTGAATTTGAAACGTTGCATTGTGGCACCTTGTGTTAAAATTCTCATGCAAGCATCCCTGGTTCATGGGTGTTAAAGTTACTCAGTTACAGTTATGCAGTGATGGATAGCACTATTTGTCTTCTATATTCTCAGCTGGCTAGTACTGGGACTACTTAGTATACCAGTGATATTCACTAAGAATTTCATTCTGTTATGCAACTTTGTTCTGTTTTGCTTTGTTAATATCTGCGAGCTAAGAGCTGTATTCATAGATGTATTTTAAGATTCATCTTTCATTTTCTTTTTTTACTGTCAAAAATCTTATGTCTATAAAATATATGGAGACAATCACTGGTTCCAAGGTGACGCGTTCAAATGGATTGTGTCGGATGGGAAACCAAAACCAAGATAATGCTCAATCTGCGGTGACACAAAATTTAAAAAAAGAAAAAAACCCCCCCAAAAAAAAAAACAAAAACTCAGATCCTTTCACTGGATGCTGCTTCAGTAAATACAGTCCAATCAAAGCAGCCCACTCCAGCAAGGCTTTTCCATGACATTCAAAAAAGTCAAAATCGTTATATGGCTCAATTGAATCATCTATTTATTTCATGTCATTTACAAAAGCAAGCACTCACTTGCTGCCTAATTACAGTGCTATTCAACTGCAGCTGAACCAAATATCCATTACGGTGGACCCAAAAAACCTTGCCTGTGATGTTCTGTGAATAAAAAGCTGATTCAGAAAAGATGACATTCACGAAAGCTGACTGCTTTCTGCTGTGTTAGCATGATATTTCAGACATTAAAGTTACTGACATTTGGTAAATAGTCAAATACATGTATTTTAATCACGTAATTTCTTACATTTGTACAATACATGTTTTTCTTATTTCGACAGTGTCTGAAAGACTTGAAAATGTACATTTCCATGACACCAACACGGAACAATTTTGGTAGCCACAATAAAATATGTAGTCACATCTGTAATGAAAGTGTTGATGACAGTTTTACATAGCAAACAGGATAAGGAAAGCGACCATCAAACAGAACAGTCCCATGGCTTCAGACAGGGCAAATCCCAGGATGGCATATGAGAACAGCTGCTGCTTCAGAGATGGGTTCCTGCAAGCGAGCACAAACAGTCAATGAATCAATGGAAGAAAACAAAACATGCCATGCAACATGCAAAAATCTTTTAATCGAAGTGAATTTTAACTTTTTCAAATGCCTGTGAAAACAAACCTAGCATAGCCAATGATGAGACTGCCAAACACTGTCCCAATTCCAGCTCCAGATCCAGCTACTCCGACGGTAGCAGCTCCAGCGCCAATAAACTTGGCAGCGGTGTCAATGTCCCTGCTGACAGCACTGGTCTGAAAGCCCCTCAGTGTGACCTGGGTGAGAGGGCTGTGTGGCATCACAGCAACACTGCTCTGAGAAGAAGAGAGGACAAAAAAATGTAAGTCTTCATCTTTAAAACCAGTGTAATTCAATAAGAAAATGCAATTAGCTGATTACTGCCAGTGCTGGATAAATAAGAGTAGCAGGAGTATCTGAGTAACTATGACTAAAACCCAATTTACATGATTTTATCAGTTACCAAAATGTAACAATTTTCCATGATAACTTCTCAGTTCAAAGCTTAATACTATCCCTCAGTCCACATTAATCAGTTTTGTGGCAGGTGGTCAGACTAATTTGACACACAATAGGGTATAGACATTTATGATGGACATTGGGGCTCCATTCAGACTGTTTTCAGTTTTCGATTAAATAATTAGAACCCATTGATCAAAATTTATTCTAAGTTAAAAAGTAGCAAAATGACAGTCTCTGCAGAAAGCCAGGATTTCTTCTTACCTCTGTTTTGGTCTCAGGCCTGGACAGCACAGAGGCAGACAGGGGTCTGTAAAGAGCCCGGGAACCAGCACGTACCTGCAGCAACAGCACAGTACAGACTTAACACACACATGTTCATTCAGACATGAAGCGTATTGCTGTTAGCTTTTCCTTGTCTGCAGTATTGTGAGCAAGTAGAAGGCACCTTGAATGTCACTCTCAACTACAGGGCCATTTATGAAAAAATGTAAACAACTCATGACCTGTGGCCTTTACTGATCAGAGTACAGTCTGTGCTGTCAAAGTCACTCGGGGGATGAAAGTTTTTTGTTCATTTGTGGCGCAAACAAGCTGCAATTAACAATGACAGGAGTTAAGGGAACAAGCATGCTCAGAATTAGCCTTATTGTAATTTATACAGGTTAGAGCAATTACCACAGCTAATAGAAACGGAAATATGACCTTGGAAACTATCAACCTAAGATACACCAGTTTTAGAGCTGAAATATCTAAATGGACTATGTGATTCTTCTTGCAATAAATGCATAGCCCTCTTAACGAGATTTCTGGTGAACTCTGCACTACATCCAGCTAACAGAGGCTTGCAATGACCTTAGCTAGCGGCCATTGTAGAAAATGTCCGCTACGAGCTAAGGCAAAGACACTGTGATGTTTTATTAATAATAACTTGCACGCACCTGCTTTTTGAATACTGAACTACTATAATTTGCATAAACACAACCCGTCTATCATTATGGGCTGAGCATTATAATGAAATTAGCTTGCTAGCCTCAACTGCAGATACCCTTGCCAATCGGCTTCAGTCAAGTTCAACCAGAGGCCCATCGGATTTGCTGGTGATATCAAGAAAAGCAGGACTCGAATTCACAGCACGGAAACACTCCACAGAAAGCAAACTCACCAGAGCCGGCGTGGAAACGAACTTTGCACAGGCGTACATTTTCAACTTCAGGTAGTTTTAACCGGTTCGTCAAATCTGGTTGAAGCCCGGGTCTCTCTGTGGAGGGAAGAGCGGAGAGAAGTAAGGTCATACGAGTGTAAAATACTCCAGAGAAAAAAATAAATGCATTTACATGAACAGTTATATTCATTCTGCATGCTATCCTCACTTGTGCGATTAGTAGCAAAGATAAGAGAGAGGATGAAAATGGATTTGTAAAGATACGATTCTCATTCAAACTGCCATTGCACACTTACCGACTGCAGAGGTCGAACCACAGTGAAAGAGGACGCATGCGCGGTGTGACGTAAGTAGGGGCCCGGATGATGACAGGGGAAGGTCATTTCACAGAAACTTTATTTAAAAGAACCACAGTAACAACGTTTAGTATCCAAGCTAACTGTTCTTTGTTTGTGTTGTTACTGTTCAACGGTGGACACAAGTTCAAAGTGAAGATACAAGTAACGCTAACGCTGATACAATTAGAAGGGTAAAAAAATATTTTCATTAAAAAATTGTTATGAGGAAGACCGTTAGCCCCTGTTGGCATTACTACAATGTTAAGGTCAAAAGCCATTCAATAAAATGCGATGCAGGTCGAAAATAATTTTTATTTAAAGAGAAAATGGGAGTAGTAGTTCAGGATAAAAGGCTCATAAAGATGTGGATTAAGACAATCCTACACTGTCCTCTTAATGTAAATGACCACTTGTGCTGCCGCAGCTGAAACTAGTTCCCCTCAAAACCATGAATGACTACTTTTTGGTGTCATTATCTAAAGAGTACAGTCCCAGTAGTTTTAGGGAATAATTTAGCATTTTGAAACGAAACCTTTCAGGCTAAACAAACTTCAGGTTAAAAACCCCTGACAGGGTTGTGCAATACAAGTGACAGATGACACATGGTTTTGCTTTTTTCATGTGATTGGTTGACAATTACATAGATGTAGAAGGTAAAAAATATAGAATTTATTCTTTATATTTTCCAAGTTACCCTTTTTTTTACTTAGACTATTACAATCTGCACACAATGAATATCTGGGGCTTGTGTGAGTGTCTGGGGCCCTGGTTGGTGATTTAGTCCCAAACAGCAATAGTGTTCGTTCTGTGAGGCTTGATCCCAGAATGAGCAGGATATCTGTTGTGGATCACCTTGCCTAAGTGCTTTCCTCCCAAAAAAAGAAATTTATTGTAAGTTCTAGTGGAAAACCCATTGTTAAGAATACAAGATGTGTTGGGCTAAACTTTAAGGGCAAAGTGTTCAAAATTATACACAAGATTTTTTTCAATTAAAGAGAGTCAGTGTAAATGAACTTACAACAAAAACGTACAACTTACAACTTACAAAAGTGTCGATGTAGAGCTGGATCGATCACAGAATATGTGAACGTTGCTCTGTTATGTCAGAGCTGAAGATCTATTTTTGCAACTTTAAATGAAATATGAAATATCTATGCTATATGAAATATCATAACACCAATTACAATACAGTTCCTGTATGGAGGCCAAATTAGCACCATGCACTGTATGCAAAGTGTTGATGTCTAATTTAAACTGAGCTATTGTACAAGAGTTACATAACATTGCAGGACAAGAGTGCATTGCACTTTAATGAATGTTGACTGAAAGACATGAATTTGCTCCATGTCCATACTGTGTACATTAAAACACTGCACTTTTTTACTGTGACCAATCTCTGACCATTTGCCACACTTGAACATCATAGGAGTTAAAGTAAGGAACTGTACTGTAATTAGAGCCAAAATGTTACATATGGCATCCTTAGAATGACATGATGTGAAGTTATAAAAAAAAAACCACTTTGATTTTAAGGGGATATTTAATTTATTTAAAGCCACATTCACTGTAGTAATTAAAAATATTTTAAAAAAATGTCATTTTTAGTATTTAACTTTTTCTGGGGTAAATGTAATGTCACGTGACCTCAACTTGTGCTCCTACCTTAAATTCGTGAATTCAAAGTAAGAAGATCCACACACTTCCAGGGAAGCTGGGAACAGTTCAGATGCATTTGTTTATGTTAATAATGAAATATATATGTCAAAATTAGACATTCTGTGTTTCTGAAACAGAATAGGTAAAAATCTATCCGTAGTTTTCACCATTAACATAACATAACATAACCATTCTTTAATGTAACTGCACTATAACAGTAGACCTTGGCTAAACTGTGGGAACGAGGGTCTGTTCCAAGGCTGAACATCCCCTGACTGTAGGATTTCTGCAGGTCAAACCAGGAAATAGTGGCAATTCAGATGAGGTTAGCGTGATTCCGACTAGTTTACGAAAGACCATGTGCTTCCCTTTCCTGTACTTTTGTGTCCAGGCTCAGTGAAAAGCACAGTTACACCTGTTTCAGTGGATCAAAAATGCAGCTGAAAAAATTACAGTTTTAAAAGGTGTTTACATTATATAGTAATTAGCATGACAGCAGCACAGAAACATTTGTACCTCTAAAAGACCCTATTTTCTGTCAAAAGTCTACATCCTTTGGCTAAAGGAGAAGCAGAATTTAAACGAGCATTTTGAAAAACAGTTTTTCCCTCATAATGAAACGGGCCTGCCGAAGTCCACTACTATCACCTGTTGTGGTGTGAATTTAACACTCTGCCCAGAGGGGCTGATGGCTCAAGGCCCTGTCTGTGCATCCTACAGGCTGATGGTGGAGCTGTGGGCTACCAACACCAGGTGGATTTGTAATCATGATGAATGGCTCCACAGCAGCTGGTCTGTGATGGAAAGGTAATGAGCACAGGGAGTGTGCCTTTGCTGCACACTGGCTTTAATGGAGGAATGTCTCAGTGACTCCTCAGGTATGATCGCTTCAGTTTTACAGCAAACATGAAGCCACAGATTGCTGACTTCACTGAGCAGAAACAGTCATAGATTATACACCTATCACAGATGCTCAAGAAAACCACGATGGATCATAGAGTAAACAATCATTTCCATCCTTTATTTTCTAATGACGTTCGATTTCTAATTTATTCTATCCTGCATTACTGAATTTTATTCTGTTCAATCACATTCTTGTCTGTTTTTTCTATATTGCTCTGCTGTATCCTATCCTGTTGCAATATATTCTCCTCTGTTGTATTCTGCAGTATTCTGGTTTGTTTCGCTCGATTTTATTCTGTTCTGTTCTTTTCTTGCCATTCTATGTTGTTCTGTTCTGCTCTCTTTCTCTTTGTTCTATTTCATTCTGTTCTATCCTATTCTGTTCTATGTTGTTTGAGTCTCTTTTCTTCTAGACTAATTTTTTGTGTTGTTATATTCTGTTGTTTTTTTTCTGTTATATTTAATTCATGTTTGTTATATTCTGTTCCATTGTTCTTTTGGGTTTTCTTTCTGTTCTGCTCTGTTAGTAGTTTTTTCCATTTGTTTATTTTGAGCTTGTTAACTTTGCCAAGCAGTTAAACTTAAAAAGTCTTTTTTTACACAATTGTATTTACCATCATGTGTTAGCCAAAACCTCTGCAATGCTCAAACCAAACTTCTGTATCATAACACTAGAGACAACAATCATGATAAGGTAAAACTATATCTCATGTAAAGAAATTATTGTATCATAGAGACACTGACCTGTTATTGTGTCATTTAATATAAAGTCTAGCCTGAAACAGTAAATAGCTTGAACATTACTTGAAGCTGTAGCAATCAAGAACAAGGTAATTTCCTTAAAGGTCCAGCAGAGGGTGCAATATGGTCTAATGTGATCATAGCCTTTGTTACTAGGGTCATGTTGACTGCACAAAAGCAAAGAGAAACATAGACCTTGTATAACAACATTGTTCTAAGATTTACGGGCAGATGAAAAGGATACTTTCTGTTCTTGATATAGAGCTAAATAAATAAACCATACATAAAACTACTTTAATCCCACCTGTACCTGCTTTTGGCTAAAGCTTTTAATCTCTGCAGAAGGAGCTTTAAAAAGCAAATCTGTCAAACAACGGATCTTTAATCTCACACTGCTCATGTTGTATTTCTGTTAAAGCAATTGTAAAAATTAAGAATGTATTGTAGGGCTAAGTGTAATGCAGTCACTTACAGGTCAAAGCCAGCACTATGATAAAATAATAAGATTTACAATATATTAATTGCAAGACGGCACATATCAAAGTGGCCGTTAACTACCTGAGGTCAATGTCATACTGTCTAATTAACCAGGCAGCGGCTGTGTGGTCCTACATGGCTGTGGAAGGTGCAGAGAGCAGGCGATCTCACGCACCCCCCCACCACCCTTTACCCACCTTTTACTTCCTCCCATTCAGAGGCACGCACGCACTTGCTGTCTGAGTTGCATAGAACACTGAGACATTCCATTTGCATGCCCGCCCCATCAAGCTGGATGCACTCAGACTGGTAATAAAAGGCATTGACCCCCTTAACCTTTATGAATTACAATTTGTGCCTGCAGCACGTCCTGTCAGAGGCCTCAGAAAAGCAGGCACCTCAGCCAGGGTGTGTGCGTGTTGTTTTGCAGTTGTTAAGGAGAGGGGAAAAGGTTTTTACAGCTCCTCGTCGGAGCTCCTGACAAGCAGGGAGGAGGCGGTCTGACAGGAGAAGCAGGGTAGGGAGGGACTGCAGCGCTGCTGATGGCTCCATGCTAATCTCCATTTCTGGATGCTGCACTAAACTACTGAGGCTCCTTTCTTTGTCAAGACCAAGGATACACAGCCTGTGGGGCTACAGTTCATCTGCGCTCTATATCTGATTTCTTACTCTCCCATACATCACCAAAGACAGTTCCCTCTCTAAAGTATTAACTAAAGCCGCTAATAGATAAATCAGATTAACCCTTTAAGAACATTTTCTGTGTTGAATCTGATTGTGGGGATAGAAAGAATTTAGGTAACAAGTCTAACTACAACACTTGTTGACTGTTTTGGTTAAATAAATAATTAGAACTAAACTACAAAAAAAATTCTGTCATGCCATCCTAGTTTTACTCAATACTTCTGCAGCCAAAACCTACAATTATTTAAACTTACATCATGTCTAAAAATGACTATATTTTTGTTTTATCTGTTGTAAATTATCCCATATGTTTCCAACATCTGAGAGAGATCTGTAATTTTATTCAAGACATGGTGCATTTCATTTTGTGGCCTGGTAATACTGGTCAAAGGGAGGAAGAAGAAGGTCGGCAAACAAGACCAAACGTAACGTGAATCTAACTTTAACATTTCACCTCGTCCGCGAACATTTCTGCCTGAGTCAGTCAGAGAGATTCATGATCTGCAATAGTGGCTGTTTAACAAAGAAATAAACAAATCCCATGATCCAACGCTGCCTCATGATTTCATCAAACTGTTTTATTGCTAATGTAGAGATACCAGTGGCAGAAAGTACATTTTGTGTCTTTAATATTACTATTTTATTTTTCACTATTTTTTTGTACATCTGCATGACAGACTGAGAAGGCCAGTCTTTAATTAAACTCCGTTTTTGTCTAAGATCAAAATCTGTTTATAAAAGAGAACAAATTAAATATACGTAACATCGTAAAAACACAATTCACTCAAACGATGCTTTCTGTATCTCTTGTGGTTCCAGTTACATCCTGCTTCATGAACAGTGAACGACTTACCTGTTAGTGTAAGTGGTAGTTTAGATAACTTCTGTCTAGACAGAAGTTAAAGGATGCCTAGCATTAATAAACACTGCAGTAAAACAGAGTTCAGGTCTTTGAGATTTTTTAAAGTCCCAGATATGCACAGCAGGCTTAAGACTCAGAAACTTTTGTATTGCTTTTATATCCGATTGCTTTGGAATCAGAATATAGGCAATGTTTTCAAAGATTAGTCTTTATAGAGGTAGATTAGGAAAGGAACTGCTTTTTGCTCATTTATAAGTCTCACTGATATTTTTAATATTATTTATTTCTCTTTAAAGTCAAAACTATTAGAGCCATTCAAGACTTTCTAAGACCCAGAGGAAACATAACAGGAATAGTAAACCTCAATAAAAAATAAACGGAGAATCTAAAAAAAATAAAATGGTGCCTTTTTCTTTTATTGTACACCATGATAACACTTGCAGTTTTAATCCCCGAGCAGGTAAAAAAAACTCAAGTATAGACTGAATCCAGGTCACTTGTTTAAAAGACCCGAACACAAAGCACAGCTCTGCACAGACGCCACCGGTGAAAATCACAGAAATACAAGATTCTTTAACCTGTGTGGGTCATTCAGAGAACCTGAGAACCATTTTTTTACTGAGAGAGTAGACAGCCTTCAAGCGGCTGGTCCAATAATCCACAGTAGGAGGAGACAGGCAGATCTCTGATACGGCTGGAAATCATCCCACAGAAATGCAGCGAGTGTTCTTTATCTCTGAAAGATTTAAAGGACATTAGCATTCACAAAATTGATTTTTCAACAAATCCATAATAACACTGATCTTTGTGCTGCTGGTGAAAAGAGCATTTGGAAGTAGTGTAAGAAAAGCTGAGGCTTGCAGTATTATTAGTCTTTATCCTGACTTTTCTAGCTGGGTCTGTAACACCTTTATATCCACTGGAGGCCCTCTGCTTAATCATGTTCAACTCAAACAAAGTAATTTTTGTTCAATAGTTCCTTAACAGCCGCACTATAATGCTAATATTGGCTGACATTGTGTTCTCACAAACACTGGCGTGAACTGAGCTTTATTCCTCTTTCCTTCCTCTGTTTAACATCAGGAAATTCAGGCAGTGACTGTGTGAACAGGAGCGTGGCTGACAGGGGCAGCCGTGCGATGATTGGTTTACGGATCTGTGCCTTTTCCAGTGACTTCAAGGTCACCAAGATTTACAATCAAATGGCTTATGACACTTTAGTAAGAAGCCACCAAAAACTGATGACAGGAAAAGAAAACGAGCCGGCCACTTCAGAGGGATCTGCTTGACCTCATACTGTGGTCCATCTCTGTGACGCACTGTTGTCTGTTTTTATTATAACGCCTAACAAAGATGTGCACATTAGTTTGAGCAGACAGAAGGTTGTTAAGGACGGCATATGGAGGCTGGCTTTGATAGACAGACAGTGTATGGTGCACGCAGTATAGTGGATTAGAAGAACGGTGTGTTTCAAGCTCCAGTCAAACTGCAGTTACAGACTACTACACAAAAGAGCAATTAAATATGATTTAAAGGCCAATCTGTAATGGCAGTGTGCTGCCCCCTGTTGAAATATTATTGCCCTACTACTTAATGTTTTAGAAGGTGATTTGGAGTTGTGTTTCATCGAGTTTGTTTTATTTCAGTCGTAGCTCAATTTAGAGGCTTTCGAAGCTTTGTTCTTTTGTTAAACAAAATAGCTATATTCTAAAATAATGATGGGTTTATAATATCGGCCTCCTAAGTTTATTTTCCATTAACTTGTCACTATTTAATTAATGCAAATGCTCCTCTAAAAAAGTCTCCACACATGCAATAAAACAAACACAGGCTTCGTTTCAATCGTTAACAAAATTACATTACCACCACTGGATATGAGACTTGTTACACATAAGCTGATATTCAAGGCATGTTTACATAGCACTCATATGGAACGCTGTTGATTTTTATGGGACGCATATGGCTGCATTTTATTGAGCTCAATTAAGTTGCTTTAAACCAGGATTAACTTTTTTTGGAGCGGCAGTCCGTTGCATAACATCTCCTCACTTTGAGCTGTTCACCACGCGGCTGCTGCAAATGTCTCCTGAGCACACGGCTCGCAGTCTGGGGTGTCAAATATGAGGCCGTCACAACGATATTTAGTGAAAGAGCCCTTCCTGCTTTTAATGGCCTGACCTACATCCCAGTTCAGAGAGCTCATAAAGGTGGTCTGGTGTAGGTCCCGGAGCTGCACAGTGTCACTCACAGATCCCTAACTCAGCAAGATCCGGAATGCTCAATTAGTTGCTTTTATAGGCTCCATTAATATGCATTAACTCTCTTTCCAACGCACAAGCACAGACAAACAGTCGCTGCTGGCAGCGTGTCAGCCAGGTAAAGGATTTTTCTTAACCATTTCCAAAACTTCAGGAATTCTGGCATCATAAAAACCTTTTGTAGAAATAAAAGGAGCTAGAACTGAGAAAGAATTCAGTCTGGGTCTGAATGCAAAATGCAACTACAGAGTACTTAAGTACAAATTTGACAAACTTGTACTTTACTTGAATATTTATACTACTTTGTACTTCTATGCCACCTCATTTTGGAGGAAAATACCGTTAACCTAAAATAAGTAATTGATTCGCCGATTAACTGCCATTTTGTTATGTCTTCATCAAACATGAAATGTTAACAGACAAGTAAATCCAATAAAGTTTTATTCAAGTTACATTTAGACACATCAACAGATCTCCTTCCTCACTGGTGTTATCATGGAAGTTAGTGACAGGCTACAAAATAAAATGCACCGTTACCTTGAGTAAAATGACATATTTCTCTGAGTTTAAACATTTAAGGAAACATTTGAGATAATCTAAGTAAAGAAATCCATAGAATATTCAACATTCACTTTCATGATTTTGGTGTTACATTTTATTCGATAAAGTGAAAGGATCTGGAAAAATCTTGTCAAAATATGTGTTTTCAAAATGTAAAATGAGCATGTGGACCTTTAAATTCAAAGAAAAAAAACACAATAGTATAACAGTTTTTGGAAAATCATGTAATTTACATATAATCAGGCGGCCTGCCTCGGCTCCACTCCTGAACCACAACGACGGATAGCTCACCACAGAAACCTACACAATCTGGTACCACTCCTCCCACACAATAAACCGATCTGGCACACAGCAAGCTGAATCAATCATGGCACTTTATTATCCTGTCACTAGTCTGCTTCCTGCAAGAGTGTTTACCCTGTCCATGGCCCTGCGATTGTGGCTGTTCAGTGTACATTAAGACAGACATAATTGAGATTGTGGGCGGCCGAAAGTGCAGGGCTCAACCTGTTGTCGTTAATCTGTCATATTGTCGAGAGTCACAGCAGCAGTGACCTACAGGAGGCTCCACCTTGGACGGCGCTTTGTTGTTCATGGCAGAGGGCCTCACCTATTTTAAGTTTATAGGTTTGCCACCAACGGAGAGCCCAAAGAAGGCGTAATCTATTGCCTGACCTCTGACTTCAATTTCTTGGCTCTGCTCTCCTAATCCACGCCGGGTACTTTATGATTAGGAGTGACTCTCTTAAAACTCATCACCTCTGTATTACATGCTGGTATTCATGATGTGAGTGATTAAGGATCTGACTAGGCTTCTTATTTTAAGGTGTTATGATGAAGTCAAAAAAGTCAATAGAGCAAACAGCCATGCCCAGCATGATGAAAGCTTAATACTGCTCTTTGTAATATGCTAAATTATACAGGCAATCAATCTGAATTAATTGGTAACCCTTCAGATAGCAGCAGATTCTTTCTAAATTAGATTACTGATGGCTGTGCAGAAAATATGCCTTCACTTTGTACAAATTAAAGTTCTGGAAAAGCATTTAAAAAATAACAAGATATAAATGAATGCAATCGTACTGTTGGAAAAGGTGCTTTTTACAATCACACAACATATTAGAAATAATAGCTAAATCTCGCCTCAGCGGCCTGTTATTAATTACCTGGCAAATAGGAGCTGTCTGTTTTCAGACTGAGTTATAGTGGTGTTGAGAGATCACCAAAGAAAATTAAACAGCAATCAAACTGCATTTCTATCATCATAATTCTGACTGTCAGGATCACCTTTCCCAGGATGGCTCATAGCAGCACAACAAATCCTAGTTTTTATTAAGTGGCCCAATTTGCTGCCGTTCATATTTTATATTTATGTCGTATTACAACGGCTTCATACATGTATCCTGCCCCTCTGCTATGCAACATGATTTATTAGACCCAGAAATATGAGAATGCTGCCATGAAACTGAATTTAATTGATAGTTAGACAAGACGTAGCTGTAATCTGTGGCATCCTCAGTGCAAAGCAGCACGATAAGTTTACGCCACACTGACACAGAAACAGCAGCAATAACATGGAGCCTCAGCGAGGCTTTTTATCACATCCTCTGTGCCTTTTATCCAGCTCTGATTTTGTGCAGCAAAAAATTCACAAAGCGACCGCTTAAATCTCAAAGAGGATGTGAGTATCTGGCTGTGTGTCTTCAGAATGTAGCTCCTTTTATAGCAGGCGGTTATATCAGCCTGGAGACCCATAAGTTATGAAATGTCAGGATCCTATGCATTCTAATTGAGTGTGGAACAGTTAATGGCTGTGGAAATTCAGCCACTTGACGTCTTATTCCCATGTGTGCCGTTTCACAGCCAAGCCCATGAGCCTCAATTAAATGACAAAATGGGCCCATTCCTGAAAATAACAACAATAAAAACACAAGCCTGTATGGCAATAATATCAGGTCTCACCTTGAATCAACAATGGTCACAGCTTGCAAATGGCTAAACAGAGACACTATGATTAGAGCAGAGACAGGGGGGCACACGCAAGATCTTTCTTCACAACTAATAAGGGAAAACACCGTAATAAGGCTGCAACTAATGATTAGTTTCATTATCAATTAATCGGTTAGGCCATAAATTTTAGAAATTTTACGATAAATGGCAATGCCACTTTCCCTTCTGCTTTTCTAAACAACAATCGAATATTATATTTGAATATCAGATATTCAGTTAAATGTTCAAAAAGACATCAGAACCCACAAATATTCATTTTGCTGTGAATTATATGCATTCCTGCTTAAAAATTACTTAAAGATATTATATGCAACATCTCAGTTCCAATTACAGCATAATTCCTCACTTTGACTCTCAAGATCTAAATGTGGTCAGAATGTTCAAATTTGTTAGACCAAAAAATAAGTGATGGGTTGCAATGTAAAGTTATTGTTTAAAACTTAAAGCTCCTATATGCTCATCAGCAGGTCAGATTCCTGGTTTTCACCCTGGCAGACCTGTGGAAAGTTTCATGTCAGTTTCAGTGAACATTTATTACATTGCCATACATTCTTGTACGTCTACAGCAACTGGTTCAAAATTTTACTTATAGCACCTTAAAGTGAATAATTGATTTTTAAAATCGTTGCTGTTGATCTGCTCATTCTTTCAACTTTATACTCTATCTTTAGGGAGTTGATGATAACCGTGATATTTAAAAAATGTAATGCTGATATTGTGTTAAACATACACAGATAATACAGTAAGAATAACACAGCAGCGTATAAATCATTTTTCTTTTCCATCATTCTCACTTTGTCAAAGCGTTGGCAGTGATGCATCTTAATGTTGGTTGCCAGCCACTTTAAAATGGAAAATTTCGTTTAGTGTAATTGTTCATTTTGTCTGCTTTTGTGCTGTCATGGTTACACACTCTTTCTCCACCTCTCTACATTGTATTTTGAGTTTAATTAATTTGGCAAAAAAAGAAACAAAACACAGTAAACAAAGTTATAGATTAAATTAACACACTAGATTTTTTAGTTTTTAAAATTTCTATAGATATTGTGTTCATATTGCTGTCATTAATATTTTAAGCCGTGATAATAATGTAGTGAAAAGGTGATATCATGACATCCCCATTGTACATATAGCAGATATAATGTATGTAAACTTTATGATGAAATATGTTATAGAATGAATGAATAAAGGATCCAATCACTTGCACTTCTAGCTCACACAGAGCTGGTAAAACTCAGCCTGTCCAGTTTACCCACAGGACTAGAACAAGTTTGTCTCAGACTCAGGCCTACTTTTCCTACCAAACTAGATCATGTCCTAAAATATATCCCCCCAAAACTTAAAGTTACCTTTGCGTCACTGAGTAAAACTTTTCAAATCCAGAATCAATAACACCTAAACCTTTTCCCCATTTCCAGCAGATGTGTGCAATCTATAAATACACGTGGAGCATGTCCTATTAAATCCTGTGATATGGTTAGGGCCTAAATATTGACCCAGCCCTGATTGGAATATTGTTTTTTTTCACACCCTTGCTTATTGTTTTTATGACTCTTTGACTTTAACCCCTTTGCTGCTTCGCTGATTTCATGCAGCAAACAATAACTTTTCAATAATTCAATTTATAGCTTGCGATAAATGGAATTCAAAGGACAATGCTGTTGCAAATGAACACGGAGGATGCTTTTGGCTCCAGCAACGCCGCGTTTGCCAGAGGAAAGAGAGAATATTTATTTTACGGTTGCCTCACATTCCCATTAAAACGAGGAAGCTACATTTCCAAGCGTGTGGTATAAATGTAATATAGAGAGTTGAAAGAGACAGATGGTGGAGTGAAACTCTCATGTGGCAGCGCTGTGCAATGGTACCACTGCAGCCAGTGCCAATGAAGAAAGCCTCCCAACACCATCCAAGGCCAGATTACATCTATTAATAAATGTTCATGTGCCTGTTCACATACATGTTCCTGAGCGTCCCATCCTGATACACATGTGGCCCCATCTTGTTCATCATTTATTGTTAACGCCTCAACACTGAGAAGTGATATGTGGAAATGGATCTGAGACACAAGCACAGAAATGAATTACCCTCCTATTTATTTATCCAGGCCTTTTCTGTCAATCAGGGCAATAATCAGATCTAACTCATTCAAATTTTGAGAAAATGAAGGATGCATTCCTTCCAATTTTCAATTTGGAAGTGGCAACTATGGCCATGATGAATGTCTGAATAGTCCATCTTCTTTCTCTCATTTCTCCTAACCTTTCCTGACAGCTTAGATATTGCCTACCTGGTAATTTGCTCTACAATAATTGTTACTGTGAGATTTCCCCCAGCTTTTAACAAGGATTCTTAACACCCTCTGTAGGTGACAAAATGCAATTACAAACACAAGTGCCCCCATCGTGACTGGTCATCAGCAGCTGCCACCTCCATTCCCCAGCCCCAACTGGTTCCATTAATGAAAAACAAAACAAAAATCAAAAGACACGCAGACAGATTCAGTAAACATTTGCTGCGAATAAAACTTTAATTAAAAGATATGAAGCTGTTTTATTGATTAACAACATCAGTGATTAAAGTGTACGGCTGACATTTTTTTCCAGGCTTGCTGCTATGTTCCCTCTCAGAGATCATTTATTTGTTGCGCGGCCCTGTTTATTGATAAGTGTGTTTGATGAATGCAGATGCGGCTGTTTGGAGAGCGGGCCTGCTGATGGAGCGATCATATTGTGCGAAACACCAGGCTCGGGCAAGAACAGCTGTTGCGGCTTCATCCACTGGGACGCCATGTTTCACCACCACCCCGAGTGCACGTGCAGGCGAGCTGCTGTAAAGCTGCAACCAAGATTCCCGGCGTCCTAACAACTCTATGAATTTTATGACACATCACCAGAGCTCTCTCATCTCTGTCCAACACTAAAATCTTAACTACTGGACTAATTGCTATAGCTATATTCATCTCTCTGATAATCCTTTGGTGATTACATTTTGTGTTCAATTGCAGGTTTATCCTTCAATTAAAGGGATTATTAACCTTTAAAATAGAGCCATTTGGGATTAAACCCTCGAAAGTTAGTGTCAAAAGCAATTTTTTTTCCTGCAAAACAAGCTTAAAAAAAGTGGTGCATCATTTCCAATAATAATCAAAAACATGTGGGCTGGTCAGAAGGCTCGTAGCTGCACTACAATGCATGTTAGCCTTTTTAAGGATCCGACTTACAACAGCAATAAGCCATCATCCATATCTCCTTCCAATTAAAGTCAGACAGAATGCTGACAGATTACGCCTGGGGGGCAACAATCACTGCAAAGAGATGGATAATGATACAGTTCTGACCAGAGAAAATCTAAACATGGTGAGAACAAGGCGAAAGGGTGAAGGAGTCAATGATAAAAAAAACAAAAAACTATGACAGAGCGGCAAGATCTTTGCCATGGCGAGCCTTCAAGGTCTTTCTCCTCTGGAGCAGGTGAGTTCAAAGTTCAAAGTCAGCCTAAGTGGAGCGTGATTGAAAATCATTTGGGATCTTGAAGAATATGAGTGCATTTTCAGACAACGAAGGGGGTGGACTGATGTGGTTTGAGGACACATTATTGATCTACATGAGGCCTCTTTGTGTGTGAGAAACTGTGAGGAGATACACATGCTCTGATTACTTTATGAATACATTAATGTAAAAGATGTTGAGTTGATACCTTTCGTGTCACGGCTGCTGCTGCGGTCATCCAAAGCAGCGTCTAATCAATAACTGCGCTCATCAATAATATAACAGAACTATTTGGCACCAATGAGGTGAACATGAACCATGAGCGGGAGAGCGTGATGCTGAACCTCCCCGAAGCTGAGTCAAGCAGTTAGAATCAAGAGCTGTTTGCCCATGCCAAAGCCACGCTGCATTATCCAGAGCAAGTCTTCATTTGAATGTCCTAATTAGTTAATTAGTTGGTGGTTAAGGATGATATGAGCATCTCATCAATCTCTCTATCTCTAAAAATAAACACCCTGGGACGGCGGCGGTGAGTCATTAGAATACTGATGACTGTGGGAAGTGTCTGTGAGGATTAGAGGTCTGCTTCTGACACTCCATATTTCCACAAACCACCCGGCTCCATAAAGAAGACTAAAGAGCCATTGCTGTGAGCATTGTATGGATGACAAGCCAAGCATGACATAATGAGTTTACAGAAAGTCTGAGGAGCTCAATTAATGTTTTTTCATGCGTAGCTTTTGGGATCCATTTACTTGTTTATCACTGATGGAGGGAAAATGAGAATTAGACATGAGAATGAAAGTTGTTTTCATAGTCACAAATGATTAAAAACAAGTTTATTTTAAGAAGGAGTTCGTTATGGCTTTTAAAAATATAAAAGTTTCATTCTAATAAAGTGGCTGTTTTTACCCCTACTAAGCTCCTTTTTTTGTCTTGTGGACTTTTAACATTTATTTTAGCCAAAGTAGGAGCAGTGCAGACACAGAGTTTGTTCTTCATTTCAGCAGTGAAATATAAGATGTAAGGGGGAAAGGAGAGGGAGAAGAGGAGGAAAGAATAGGTTAAAAATAGTTAGCATATGGCAGCACATGATTGAGTTTCCAGGCCTCTGAAAATTCACTCTAATTATTCACCAGTATCCCTCTGTCATCCTTCCCTATATGCATTCCTTTGCATGGAAGTACAAGTGACTCCAACTAATATACATAATTCTGCTACTTAATTGGCACAGATCGGGTAAAAGTGGGCTAGGAAAACTCCTTAGAGACTAATAGGGGCACATATCATTGGCTCCATCAGAACAGTAGTCCCATAGGTGAAAGAAGTCAGCAAATATTTCATGAGCTGTACCATCAAAGTACCTCACCTCTGGAGTCCCGCGCACCATCCTGCGAAGAACACTTCCGAAAACAGTTCTGCTGTCAGGTGTATTTATAGCAGGTGGGCCGATGACTGATGCCATTGCCACTGAAATTATGCAGTGCACTGTTGCTGTCATAACAATATGTTAGACTTAAACAGGAAGGTTAACTAAACTAGTCATTTAAGTTATAAGTGGGCCACTGATGTTTGTCTGCGTCCACAGATGTGGATTAGGCTTTGTGCTGCAGTAACTCCAGCTGGGTTTCATAGACATGGTCTTTGAATTAGCCCTGTGTTGATTTACATAATTTGGAGTTAAAGGGTTAGATTTGCTCAAGGGTTAAGTAGGGAATTAGGTGAGATTGCCACAGAGAGCAATGGTTAGCCTTGTGCCAGAAGGTAGCCATAATAACCAAACTGTCCATTAAACATATAAAGAGCCAAAGTTACATGCACAGTGAGTAACCAATAGTTGAACTGCATCATTAAGTAGAAAGAGCACAGATCATTGATGACTGACAGGGATCCAAAGCCTAATACTAATTTAAATCCAAAATGAACGACCTCAAAAATTACTAGAAAAGTAAAGGTTTCAAGATTTTCTGACACCACTGCAACAAAAGTGTGTGTGGTGTACCAAAAACTAGCATATCTGAAAGGGTTGCTATTAAAAAGTTATTCAATTTAAAAAATTAAAGAGTTAAAGAGCTGATTAATAACAAGCTCAAAACATGAACATTTTTTGAAGAACTCATTTATGAGCGGGGTTACTGAAAGGGAGAAGGGGAGGAAGACATGATGGTCCAGCATCAACAGCAAGGATTATCACATCTAACTGGATGGTCAAATGTTCATTTCAACCAGAACAGAATTTGTGATTGTTGGCACCAATGAGAAAGACAAACCAAGACGGTTTTGTTAATTTTTTTTCTCCATCCAGTATGATTAAAGTGTATTTTAGAATGAGTTACCAAGGCAATTTAGCTTGACACAGGACAAGCCAGAGCTAGCTGGCTAGCATGTTTATTTCAGTAGAAATGAGTGCAACACAATACATTAATTCTTTGACATAATGGTTTGTTCAACTATAGATCACTTTAGACTTTAGAGCAGGACTTTTCTTTGAGTCTGACTTGTGTTTCCAATGAACAAAAAAGGGTTTCACTGTTTACAAAAAGTTATATTGCTTTAGAGATCCATTTGATAATGTTTTCAGACAGTTTTAAGTTCACTTCAGTTTAAGTGGACACAGCAAAGACAGCAATCTACAGGAACAGTTACAAAACATTTGATCAAGTACCAGTCACAAGCACTTTGAGGACGCATTTTGGTGTGATGCTAGTTAGTATAACCTCCTACAGTGTACACTAAAGTGCAGGTATGGATGGTGTCATGAACCAATCAATCTCCCAACAATTCAGTGTATTCTTCCTATAGGACGAGGCCTTTTAACCTTTAACCTATAATGAATGTAGATAGCCACAAATATCAGGATGATTGGTCCCCTCCTCCTCTGATTGCACGTTAATCTTTGCCGTCAGCAGCCTTTTGCTTTAAACTAAAACCTTCAGAAACACAACCACAAATAGTAAACTAGCACCACAATAAAAGGTTCACACTATATCAAAACAAATTGTGGCCACTAAAGCAATCAATTCCTGACATTTCACCTCTATCTATGTAGAGTTCACTGACCCTGGCTTTCAAATTTACAGCTCTGGACGGCCTCAATCAAAGTATTTGTCAGCAACGCATTTTGTCAAAAGTTTTAGTGTAACACGTTGCAGATCATGACATGTATGGATTTAATGGGCCCTTGAGCCACCCTTTCACGTTGTTCACACAGGATAAATATCTTAGCTCTCAGTGTAATAACGCAGGAGGAGATTTGTGGATGAGACCCCCCATTTCTAATCTTAGATCTATTAAAGTGCTTCTGAATGAATCATCAAAGGTATCGATGTCACTATGGGCTTGTTAGCTGGATCTTGGAGTCAATAACAATTTCTGATGGGGTTTGTGGGCAGGGTCACAAACAGTAACATTTTTTATAACACACCCATATATATAGATATATAAACAGATATATACAGACACAAAAACAGTGAGTGAGAATATTCTATTTGGTATTTACATTTACATTTTGCTTCTTAAACACTAGAAAACACTGAATATTTTGAGTTAAGCCCTTCATAGCTCATAGCACATTGTTTTGGTGACTTATCAGCAGTCAGGGAAGAGATGCAATACTAACAAAGAGGAAAAAGCAAATATAACCCCAAATCTTTCTTTTTCCAAGAACAAACACAACCTACAGGCCAGATCTCTTTTGAGAATCACAGAGAGAAGAACTACTCAAGCTGAGGATTCCCTCTAAGCAGCAGATATGACTTTCTCCATCGCGGTGAGAGGCTGTTCGGTTAGCCCGCGGAGAGGGATCATGAGTACAATATTGACTTTAAATTACAGCAATAGCTGCTGTTCATGCTGTCTCAGGACCATGCTGCGGATCAAACACAAAGATCAGGCCAGGATTAGGCGAAAGCCACTGACAAGCACCAAGCCGCCTCTCTGCTGCGGCAGCACGTGTACTCACACAGCACCTCCCCAGTCTCATGCTAAGCTCTCCCCCGCCTCCACAACATGTAACACACAGACCTTAGAGTCAGCTCATTTGGATTTCAAAGCCAAAATTGATTGCGAGCAAAATTATCTAAACACAGAGGGTAAAGGCGGCTGGTTGTGTGTGTAGGTTTTGTGAGGACACACCTATTGTGAGGACCGGAGGACGGCAGCGTTTCCTCCCTGATGGTGAAGACTCTCACGTTTTGCTTACAGGATACAGCCGTGCTCTTGCAACGCCTTGTAACTGGGCTTTTATTTTCCTTTTCCTGGCAGTTAAACACAAATAACAGCATGGATGATGGGCTGGGATTCATTGTCTGTGCTCAGGGAGGAGTGCAGGATATGACTGGTGTGATAAATGATCATGCCTGGTGCCTGGCGTGACAAAGGAACTGCGGCACAATCTGCATGTGCTCCATCCTTTTGCCATCATTAGGTGTAATTGGGACTCATGGCGAGGCGTGTTCCTTTTTCTGCTGTGGAAGTATCAGGAAATGAAGCTGCAACTCCTAATAGGACAAGCTACAGCAGGGAGACACGTCCAGGCCACTGCTACAGCACTAAGAGTGTGTCCCAGTATCACAGCACTGGCCTCAATGGGAGCTCAACAGATACACTGTGTGCTTGTCAAATCTCCTTAACTCTAATGTCAGACACACTCTATTGTCATGTCAAACTACCCTTTTTGATGTTGACCTTCAAGGGTGTACACACACAGGCTGTTATTGGCAGCTGTCTGAGGGAGGTGGAGCACGTTCCTCCGCTCTAAACACAGTGCTTGTGCAAAAAAAAAAAGGAAAAAAAACCAAAAAGCACCCAGTCAGGCACTGATTACACTGCTGCTCATTAGCTATAATGGGGATCCATGTGGAATTTACAGCATTGTGTAAAGAGGTTAAAAACAGACTCATGAATCCTAGTATTCATGCAACCTTTTTTCCTGCAGCACTATTATTCATCATTAAGACAAGAATATCCAAACAACACAGCTGAGTATATACAGGGAGTCAGGACTAAACTGGCAGAGAAATAATAAATGTGGAGAGGTAAATGAGTGTGCAAGTTGCTCCTGTTTGTCAACCAAATACTCTAAAACCCCCACGTGCACCCTTTAAACGCAGCAAGTTGCAGCAGCAGCAGCAGCAGCAGAAACACAAAGTCTTTGTTTCATGACCTCAGTCTGTATATCCTTTCCCCTCCTTTTGAATCAAAGCCCCCACACCATCTTTAGCATTTAGAATTAATTGCACAGTTATCCTCAAATTAATTCCTAACTGTTTTACAACACAGAGAGAGAAAAGGGCAAACCAATTATTATTCTGTTTTCACCTTACAGAGGGGGATATTATGCAAATGATCTTCTCTACATGAGAAGGAAAAGGGGCTTTATTTTCCTCAGCAGATGCTACCTAGACAGTCAAGCGTTCTGTGGGGGACAGGAAGTGGGGATGCTGTGAAGATCTGATCGCTCCACCTGGCTTCCTACTGACTCCATATCCAAGCAATAATAGAAAACACACTGATTAATTATTTATTCAAAAAAATCTTTTATTTTTTTTTCTAGATTTCATGCTGGACAACTAAGGTTAAAAGGAACGTTCCAAGTGCTGTCTGGAAGTATTTTACAACTTCTGCACTTACGAGCTAGAGGTGTTTCTTGATGGAAGACAAAGTCCCGTGGCTATGCAGACCTGCAAAATGTTTTATTTGCTACTTTCCCAGGAAGAGAATACACACTAAGAGCGAGCAGCAAGCCAGACATCAAGATGTGGCTGACAGGATGGCAATGCTGGGTTTCAGAGAGGACAGGGGGTATCTCACCTCCCTCAGCTGCTCCACATTTCTGACCACAGCGAGTGTTTATTAATCTGAGACCTTGAGACCTCTGAGAAGTTGCTAAATGAAAACGAAAACACAAACACGCAGCATTTCCAACTTCTTAACAGTCAAGGGCCATAATGCTTTGCAATGAGCTGATTTAAAATCAGCTTCTTCTTCTCCAAGGTGGAACAAACAAAAGCTTTAACGAGCTGTAATGATGAGTTGAGGTCAAAGCACTTATCATCTTTACAAATCAGGAGAAGATGTGTTCAAGGAAAATAAGCTCCCATGAGTATCCATCATCACCTCAAAAAACTGTGTGCAGTGGCACAGCTCCAGGTGCTGGAGCAAATTGGGCTTTCGGTGTGGAATGGATCAAACGCCGGCTCAATATTCATTATTCTCTCTGACGGTGATCTGCTGCAGTTCTGTGAGTGGGTGGGTGAGGGTAATTGTGTACCTCATTGTATGCGTGTTTGGACCAAACTTAATCATGATGTCAGGCTGTTACTAAAAGGTTATTAAAGGAACAAAGATCCAGGTTTTACATATGTTAGGCAGGGGGGGTCTCGGGAACTCCTGTCTCGGAGGTAAACACAGGCCTTCATGACAAATGACGCTCACACTGAGATCAGATAGTTAACAAGAGATCCCCTTATTAACCAGGTCTGCATAGATAATTGGCACTTGAGCCTCACATTTTGAATCTGGCCTGAGCAGTGTCATTTATCAAGAACCCAAGCATGCTGTCAGGGCTCCATAATAAGCTGCAGTAACTGATGAATCAAGATTAAGCAGATAGATTGAGAATGGAGGAAGAGAAAATGGGCCACAGCCACATTGCAGGGGGCTTAGCTTGATATTCATAACGTTAAAGTGGTGTTATTCCTTACAGCGAGGGTTCTATCCTGCATTAGAGGCTATAGTTGTAAAAAAGCTCGACAGCATCATGATGAAGAGGCTCGATGTAGATTGCAACACTTTGCTCTCATCTGCATATGCTGTGTGCAAGCTGTTTGACCCGGGGAGGGAGAATTTGTGAGTTGCTGGCTTGACAGGACATTTCATAAACCATCTCTAGATATTTATGCTTGAATTTTTGAGGGCTTTTAAAATATATGTTAATGTGTTGTGAAAAAAAAAGCATACACACATCAACATAGTCGATTAATCTATTGGTCAATCCCCAGACAGTTAATCAGCAACAGATCTGTTTAAAATCAATTAATGCAAAAACCTTCTCTGGTAAGCTTAAGCTTTTCAGGTGTGAAGATTTGCTGCTTTTCTTTGCGATGTGTGAAAAGTTAACTGAATTTTTTTGTTGTTTTTTTTTTAAGCTGCTTTAGGACAGAACACGTAACACAGGAAGTCTCCTTGGACTTAAGGAAATTATCAGCGACAGAGATTCCACACAGATTGGCAGACTAATGGATAATGGAATTTTTTTTTGCAGTCGTAAGTAACATTGCTTTCATTTGTGGAATATAAATATGACTCATAAAAAACAGTCATAGATCTCATTGTTGCTTTAGGGTTCACTAATAACTACTGTTCACAGTTTGAGCAAATTATTGTTGTTATACAATATAATTGGCATTTGCTAAACAATGAAGGCGCGCATTATGCCTATTACTGCTGTACAACTATATCAATCAAAATAATTATAGCAGATACAACCTTCTCATCAGAGCAACATAATTAGCTGCATTCATTCCAAACTCACTGGTTTCTACTGGATGGTCAATGGTTCAATGGTTTTAAATGTGATTATAAATGTGTATGTGTATACGTGTTTGAGAATGTGTGTGTTCATGATCCCTCTTTTTTTTTTTATCTCACTGGTATATAAGTGCAGATAATTACAGATGATGGGCCGGTGATCAGCTGCAGGTATGGGAGCCACCTCAGGCCTCGCCCAGCCTTGCACCTCCAGCACTCCCCTGCTCTGTCAGGCATGTTTGGCAGCGTCTCCTTTCCCTGAGTCTCCAGCTGTCCAGTGGGGTGCGCCAAGTCACAGCAGGAGCGCCTGCCTCTCCATCTATGGCCCATCTCTTTCTAGGAGTGTGAGATGTGTGTGTGCGTGTGTGTCTGTTTGGGGGGGATGTGGGGGGGGTGGAGGGGGTCGTCTCTGTACTCGCATTACTCACTAGCAGACGGAGCATGCTGCCAGCGCCCAGCATGTCCGCCCACACGCCCCTGCCCTGCCGGTTAGACCTCACGGTTGGAGGAGATGATGGAGAGAATCTGGGATCCAGGAGGGGGGTGGATCCAGAGGAATCTGGGAGACTGAGAAAGACAGACAGAAGCCCAGAAGCTTACCTCCATCCCACAGGCCGATCCTCGGACAGCCCGACCTGATATGGTAGTCAAAAGTCTCCTTGTTGGGGTTCTTTTTTGGGGAGGAGGAGGGAGCTGGAGGGGTGTTACAGTGAGGTGACAGCTAAATGATTAGTTTGCTTTTGTATTATCACCTCCCCTTATTACTGCACTATGGATTCTACAGACATCTTTCTTATAGAAAAGTAGCTCTGCGGTAATTTTGATTTGGATGGTGCAATTTTAATTCATTATCAATTCGTATTTGGCAGCTCACTGACTTTACAAGAGTAATTACTGGAACAAATCTGCAAAACAACCAAAGTATTTGGACCTTTAAAATAATTGCAAAATGTGATTGCAAAAAGTTTGATAAGCACCTTTTTGCATGCGCTTGACCACTGTTGACCACTGTGGAAGAATAAGTATCTGCAAGATTAGTAGAATAAGTGACTTCCTGCATTCAAAGAGAAAAAAGTGTAACTTCATATTATTTTTTTTCTAAATATAGCAATTAGTGGTATGTCAAGAATGCAGATTGGTGAAGAATTATAGCAGGATATAATTAAAAAATGTGTGCAAACAATAAAAAAAACATCAGTCTGATAATATTCATCATGAACACTGGGACAAATTCTCAACATCCAAGTACAAGTAACTATGGCTCATTATTACCAGCCAGCATTACTTTCATGTGCCCACAGGGGGCTCTAGTGTACCACACATTTTACTGCCCAGACTCTGTTTGGCTGCTCAGAGACCAAGGCGCGGATTGTGTTGAGGGTAGACCTTTTGAACTGCTGTGCCGTACGATTGATATAAACATTAACCAAGCTTATACACAAATCTGAATGTAAGCATGCTATAATAGTGCAAATTAAATACAAAACAGGGTGAAAACAGTGAAAACAAAAGAAAGATGTGCTATCAGTGAAACGCACTACAACAAAGTGGTGCAAAAAATCTGAAAGCCTGTGTGAATACACACCTTATCTTGATCCTGATTTTTCTGACTACATATAAATATATATATTTGTGCGTGTGTGTGTGTGTGTGTGTGAGTCTGGATGAAATTCCAAGGTGGTGAACAGTACTTGATGAGCTAGCTCTGGAGACCTCTGAATTTTAATGATGTTGGAGATGATATTGTGTGTCCTTCAGCTTGTTATACTGACACAAGCACTCCATAAATCATCATACCTAGCTATCGTAAAATCAATACCAAACTGCTACCTCAGCGCTAACCCGTAATAAGTTTTTCAGCCATCTAACAGCTTAAACTTTGCTGTAATGCCGTTCGACCTATAGGTTAAGATCAGAGCATGCTTAATTTGTTTTGTAATAGAGACTTTCTAATCCTTAATGAAGCGCCTATTAGGGAGGCTTTTGTTGGCACATTGGTGATCAGTTGGTGGAACAGCCACTGCAATTAAGTTTGAATCTTTGTCCTGGAGCAAAAAAAGGAAAAAGAAAATAAAAAAGGAGGTGAAAAAAAGGAAAAGCTTGAACGGTCAATAAATGTTAATCCAGTCAGAACTCGTCTGTGCCTTTGAACAGGACTCACGCTGGGTTTTTTTCACATGCACTTGTTTCATCCTTCCCTAAGAGAGGCCATCCCTTAAGGATACTGCCACTGATCCTGAGACCAGACTACCACTCACTAATAAGAGCCCATGTGTAAGCAATATTGTCCACATTAAACACATTATTACCAGGCTTTGTGTAAAACATAAGCCATAAATACATTTGCAGAAATTGCTCCTAAAAAATAAAAACCATGGATGGTGGTGGTTTTTTTCTGTAACAATGGAGAAATAATGGGGCTGCTGTTAGGGTTTATAGCGAGAAAGTTGAAATAAATCAGAGGTTCCATTAGTTTGTTTTATGGCAGGAACATGCAAGAGAGCATTGCTACTTTCATTCTGGTCTTCTTTTTGCACTTAAATGATCTCTGCTGCTTTATCCGAGGACCAAACAAGATGCAGATGACAAAAGAAAACTGAAAATGACAAGCTTCATGTAACCTTGTGGGCTTGTTTCGTGTGGGTTTTTTTTGTTGTTTTTTTTTTTAAAGAATGATAGCAATAACTGGGGCAGCATTTCTGAGACACACAACATATGTAAAAGCCTTTGCACAAGAGAGAAGCCATTGCCACAATTTCTGAAGCGTAAACAGCTTATGAAAGTCAAATGGATATGTGGCATAATCTGACACGGCGAGTCGCCGCTTCAAAAACATCCCTAACAAACCACGATGCCAGACAACAGCGACAATAGTTGCATGTTTTTAAACGCTCCACAGGTGATTGAGCTATGAGATCAACCGGTCTGCAAATTAAATTAGTCAGGTGTTTAACATGAAGAACGCCATTACTTTGCTTTCTCTTTCAAAAAAAAGTGCTAATGAATCCGGTAAGACCAAAAGCTGTTTCATGAATTCCAGCTTTCAGCTCACACATAGTGTTTATAAAAAAAACATGAAAGGGCTAAGATGAGTCACAACTCCAAAATTTCAGGTTCAAACAATTAGACATTAAAGGCACAGCTATCAGCTTGTAACTCAAGTTTTTTGGCATGGGGAACACCCACGGTCCCATAGTTTTAGGGGACGCTGACGTTGGCTGTGATTTACACGCAGTAAGAGGTGGTAACCAATTGTCAGAGGTCTTGCTGGCTGACCCTGAAACATCTGTGTTTAGGGTCTGTTGCTGATTACACAGCAGACAAGGCAGCTAAGAGGACAATATAACCCTGGCAGTAGTGCTACCTGAAATATTTGACTTGAATTGTGGCAACATAAAATAATGTGTTTATTTTTTATGTCACTTTGCGGCAAATACTCTCAAAGGTCCAGTAAAACAAAAAAACCCTCTGCAAAAGACTTTAAAAAAGACCGGTGAGAGTTACATTCTGCTGTCTCGTGTTGGTTCTTTGTTCTTGCGTTGAAAATTAGTTTCCTAAAGGTTAAATAATAACAGATAAATTTTCATGCTTAAAGGTGAACATCCATGTTAACACTTTCAATGCAAATTCAAAGGAAAAAAATCACTCAGCCAGCATGTCTTGTTAGTTTCCAAATTTGAGGGAAAAATTTGCCTTCTAACAGAATTTCATGCAAAACTTTATTTTTGTCAGTTATGTGTGACTTTATGGACGAGAGTTTAAAGTGATAAATGAAGAGAAAATAAAATGCAATTATATTCATCTAAGGTTTAATTTTTTTCTGGCTAATAACTGACCATAGTAGAAAATGATTTAAGGTCTGTTTTTGACTTTTTAAAGTTTATTTTTTAAACTCGTAGTAATTAATTGACAGAATCATCAGAATTGGCTGAGTGAAATCTTTCTAGAATGCAACATAATGATGGAGCCATATTTCATAATGACCATATTTAATGCTGTTTTTAGAGTGCAGACTGTAATTAGATGAAAAGATTTTTGAGATTTTTTATTATACAAAGACACAACAGTGTTTTCTGTTTACTTACACAGGATGTTACTATCCTTTTTTTTCTAATTATTATTTCTCAAAAATGATGATTGTTGCAATCAACTACTCTGCCTGTTAAACATAACACTGCTTGTAGTTAAAGTGTACAATGTGAAAAAGTTTTAATTTACACAAATTTATTTTTGATAATGAAAGTGAAGTACATGCTAATTATTTCTTTTCAGCAAATAAACGAACAACTGCGTTTTTTAAAATTTGATTATTACACAATGCTTCAATTTTCTCTTTCCTCTAAGATAACCAGCACCAGATCAAAGGGAGGACAACTATACATGATTTCCTTTTGGTAGATTTTTCGTTTAACAAACAAGATTGAGGCTTTAGGCTTTTGGTCTAGTGAGAGCATTTGTTGCACGGATACATCCTCTACATTGATTGTTAACATCAATATATGTCTTCAGGTAGAATATACAATAGGTTTTGAAACATTAGTTAGGGCTGAAAAAATATAGGTATATTATTGTTTTACCATTATTTAGTATGAGTGTTGTCTTTTCCAGGTTTCAGATGCTACATCACAGTAAAGTCATGTAATTTTCTGTACTGACCAGACTGTTCGAGTCATTCTTATATTTGCCTTTACCCACTTAGTCATTATATTTGCATAACTGATGATTATTTATCAAAATTCCCATTGTGTAAATATTTTGTAAAAGTACCAAGCCCTGTTATTTATATTTTATCAAATTTTTTTATTATCATATTTTGCAGCAGTGTATCTTCAATCAGGGTAGGAAACCCTCTCTTTGCATTTCCTTTTATTTTAATCCTAGTCTGAATAAAAGTGCTTGTGATATCTCAACTGTGGCTTTGACTTACAACTGAACATTGAGCCCACTTTGTAGAAAATACAGAGATATATATTACATTTTGCCATTCAGCCTGAAAATACGGAGATATAATCTTTGGTCCGTATCACCCGGCTCTAACTTTAGTGTTATGTTTGATCATGGCCACGGCGCCAGTCACAAACTTAGGAAAGATGATGACATGGTGACTTTGCAGAGAAATGTTTTATTTGAATAAAGGGGTAAATTGGAGCAGCCTGGCATCTTGCATGTCTGTCACAGGCCTCCCATGTGGTTCTGATGGGGCTGTTAGGGACTGGTGAGGCCAAACCGGGGCAGGGAGCTACAGCGGGGGAAGGGGAGGATTTATACTTAGGGCCAGAGCTGGGATCCGTCAGCGTGGGCGTGCTGGGTCATCTTTAGTGTGACCTGCCGCCTCTGACGGAGCTCTGAAAAGTGCAAACTGACCCTAAATGCTGAGCAGTCGTCCCTCTCTGTCACAAGCCTGCGTCATCTGAATGAACACAACATGCTGTAATGTAATACCCCTCTCTCTGTACTGGCTATTTGTGCAATTTCTAATCTTAATAATGATTATATGAGTTTTTCTGACAAAAAAAGGATAACACTTAAATGTGATGTCCAAAATTCTAATTATAAAATGCAGCATGATAAAAACTTGTCCCATCTCTGCATGAAAAATGCAGCAATGCCTCTCAATTAAACCCACACAGCAGCAACCACCGCTTTAAGACACATGGATGTAGTTTTTCACAATTGTATGATCTGCCAAAAAGTCCAGTCTCGCCCTTTGTTGAGCATCTACCAAGCAAGAAACGCGGATAATAAAGGTCTCTTTATGATGAGGCTCCTGCACACAGAGCCACAGAAAACTTAAGAAAAAAGATCTATCAAGAGGTGGGAATTACATTGCCCTGTGCTGGGGTGGGGAAAATGAAGCAGGCATTTCTGAGCTAGCTGGCAACATAACCTTCAGAAACATCCTATTTTTCATTAGAGTTGTGTCAGACAGCTATGCCTTTAATAACATTCATCCCCGTACCAAGGAGAGGATAACTCAAGCTTTAGGCACATAATGAATAGGAGAATAGGCCCTGGTGCTGTTAAGAACAGGAGGGCTTGCCAAACAGGCAGAGCTGCACTGCTGCACTCATGGCAAGCCTTTCACTGCATGGCATCCTCCTGTATTAACGCCATGCAAATGAACGCTCAGACGCTTCCTGAGGTGGCTCGCTAATGTGGCCTTGTTAATTACTGTCATTAGAGCGGGGGCTAGGAGAGAGGACCAACAAGCCACCGTCCTCATGATCTCTGCATTTGAAAGTCATCTTCAGCGATAAAAACATGTCAGAACCCCAGTAAGAAAATTGCAAATTGCCAAATTTGCTGACAGGGTGGAAAAATTTCTGCTGACTCTAAGAAGCCTGCCGGTGATGGATGCATTCTTGACACAGTCTTGGTGTTTAGACTTAAGAAATAATGAGTATCAATGTCCCAGCCGTGGAATATGCAAAGATGAAAGAGCACTGTGTGGGTTTAATTAAGGGAAGCAGAGGCAGGCGCTGCTTTCAAACAGAGTGACCCAATATGATCAGGTTCTTATTGCTGTCATTTCTGTGCTGAAATATGGCCAGTACGGTACAGAAAAAGCTTTAATAAGACCGACGTAAAGTCACAGCACACGAGGCGGCTAGTGCATTGTAAATGTAGTCCAGAGATATTTCTGAGCAGCATGTGTTGGTTTCAGGTTAACACGTAGAATAACGCATTCAAATAAGGCCAGAGTTAGGCTCTGTGAATCGAGGCAGTTTTGTTTTAAGAACAGCTGAATTGGTTTTCACTGCATCATTACAACCACGGGGGGTGTGGGCACTCATTGTTTCCACCGTCAAGTAAAGTGTTTTGTTTTACAAATGCCCTCCCGCAGTTCACACTCCCGACATCAGGGAGGTGTTTCTCATACTTCAGAGAGCAAACCAAAATATCCCCGATTATGTCTGTGATGCATCAAATCCCTGGTGTGGCCTTGAATTTAGTTCCCCCCCCCTCAAAAAAATGGAGGGTTTCACGGTCAATATATTCAACACACAAGGCCACGTCCGGGCCAATATAGAAGAGTTTTCTCCCCTGTTCTCTTCGCTTTCTTTGTTTCACTTTCTCGCTCTCATTCCCTGCTCTGTTTTTCAAACGTCTGTGCTGTTGAGGACAAATCAAAGGCTCTATTTTACTAATGTAACACTGAGCAGACTGTGAGGTGGCTGTGGAGATAATGAGGGACTGCAGAGATGTGAAACAGACAGGCTGAAATGGATAATTAGGACAGAAAGTTTCTGCGATGCCAATGACACTCTACAGGAAATAGGATCATTAAGTTCTATATAAAATCTCTCTATGTACAGTGTATCTATATAAAATTGCTCGTCCTCTTCATCCTTTTCATTACAACTTTTCATTTCATTACAACAGAGCTCTGTTTAACTTAAGGTGCAGCTCTTACCTCTGTTTTAGAGAAATGTCAAAATGTAGCCACTTTAACTATCTTTATAACTACCTGTGAAATATATTTTGCATAATTACTGCTGCGACCTGCCGGAGAAATACAAGAAGTCTTCTTGTCCTCTTGCACGACTGCCCACTTGGAGTTACTGTTCAAATCCAACAGTCTTCTTTTGAAATGGTAGGTGTTGCAGGCAAAAGTCATAGTGTTTGACTGTTAAGATAGCGTGTGAATGAAAAGGACACCCTCACAGGTCTGTAGTTACTTCACACCGAATCAGAGGCAAACGGGATAATGAGCTGCAATGGCTGTTAAAAGGTGTTTGAGGGAGATATCATGCTATTCTGCTCTATTATGATTAGAGTTCTCCTTGACAATATGAAAAGATCAAATCAATATCTACTGAGATTTTGATGATCCACAAGCAACCCCCATCCAGTTCCCCCTCCCCAGGCTCTATTGAGAGAGCATGATCTGACATCACCACAGTAACATCAGGCTTTTCTCTGCTCCTGTGAAAATATGTAACTTCGATTAGTGAAATGCTAAACAAAATGACCTGCATTTTGGTTTCACTCCCAAATGTTGCTGTCTGAGTACTGATGACAGGACCGATTGTGTTTCACTTTAAAGCAATTCAATTAGGAGTCATTAGTCCTCTGAGTGATTACCAGTGGCCTATCGATAGAGAGGAAGGACACACTAATTAAAGGGCATTTAAATGTTTCTCAGCACAGAGTAATGGGGAGAAACACAGCATTTAAAACGCAGTTTGGAGGAAAATATCCTTGCACAGCAAATGACCGACATAACATGTTCATTTTGCTCTCTGCAAATTCCCTTTATAGACGCATATACAAGAATGGATCCCAGAGGAATACTAAAACACGGCCATACAACAGTCACCAAGAAGCTACCAGCCCTGCTAAAGCGCAGGTAAATATTCAGATGTTATGGTTTTGCACTTTAGAAAAAAAATAAAAAGACCAATAAATAGCCAAACTGATGTAAAATCATGGCAGGTATTTATAGCACATATGTGAAATTGAATATAAGCATTTCACTAAAAAGCAAGGAGTGGATTATCTTTCATTTTTAATTGACTGTCAGTGTAACGCACCTTTGAATTCATTGTATCTGAGATGGATAGGTACTTTCACTGCCTATCATGAAGTTAATAACATTCTTAGATGAATGGTAGTGATTATGTTGAGGAAAGGTGACTTACTCGAAATCTGCTTTCCTTTTCTATAATAGGTTGCTTCTTTTTTATGCGCTTGCACTATATACAGTGGGAATCATACGAAGTTAAATATTTTCTGTATGAACAAGATGAATACAGAGAGGCTGATCGTTTGGATTCATACTAAAAACCAGCTTATCGTAATCTGGAAAATGTATGCACCAATCTAATAATGCAGCATTTGCAGAGGTCACAAAATCATGTTTCATTTCCACATGTGTGTCCAGAGACTCGTCATCTACAGCACAAGGACACTACACCTCTACAGTGCTGAGAATACTGCTTCGTGTTAACATAGGGAGAGAGACATTGATTAAAGTATGATAAGAAGAAGCTCCAGTCCCAGAGCAGAGCCTTTACAGCAATGATTAAATATGCTGCACCAAGGTAGGACCTATATCTAACACAGTAGCTTGTGTATCTATATACAGCAAATGATCTTTTCCACTTATACAGAATCAAGAGTATAACACAGCTCTTTTGACGCTGAGGCAGATACAGTCTTTGCACTGTTCTCTTTAAAATAACTGTCTCTTTCTGAATGACACCTCTGCAATTTTTATGTATTTTTTTTGTTATTTCGCCAACAAATGTCAAATGTGCCTATTGATTCTTTAAATAATGCAAAACGAACATTCAACATTATACAAGTGATCATACTAGTAGACAGCAGGTAAGAATGTATGTGGAATAGTTAATATGAATCAATGAGACAATAATAAGAAGGAAGCGTAATAGCAGTTTGTTTCAAAATGATGTTATTGTGTGTGCAATTAAAGTGACTTAACATGAACTGGTATGGTATTACAGGTGAGGAACATCTCTATAATAAATAGTTATGGACAAGAAATCTTAGTGATCTTAAATGTTTTTAAGATCAATTTGCTTCACCGATGGAAATACACTACAGTTAAATTAGGTTATAGAAAATTATACGCAGGGATTTCAAAATTTAAGCCAAAGTTTTTTCTATCTACTATCTAAATATTAGTGGATTATTAGTGGTATGTGGACTAGTTGTGGTACAAATAAGTGTCAGAAATCTTCAAACTGCTGCAAATGTAATCTGCACTTGACATTATACCCAAGTTAAGCTTTCACATGTTGTTGGGTCTTACATGAAGTCATCATGTAAACAAAGTCAGGATAGAAACAATATTTCAACAGGGGGCGCCATACAATGATACTAGCAGGGCATTTTATTTTAAAGTTTGCATACATGGAAATACTTTAATTAAAAAAGTTAAAAAGTTGAGAATATAATGATCAAAAATTTAAAAATGTTTTCTAAAATATTTTTCAGCTCAGAAATAAATTTTAGTTAAGTTCCTTCAGTAAAATCCTAAAATAAAATAAGTTTTCGATTGATAAATAACTAAATATGATTATTAACAAAAACAATTTTTTTTTGGTTAAGTTTCATAATAGCAGTTGATAATCTACATTGATCCTACAGAGGTTGGTTTGGAGACTATAATCCTAATATATGTTACAACCAGTTTTTAATTTTTTTCCTCTTCCAGGCAATAAAGTCTTATTGTGAGAAGCTGCTAAATATTTACATATTATCCCACAGAGATGACTTTTTCTTACATTTTATAAAATACAAATTGTCACAGTGATATAAAAAAATACAACATAGGCTATCTGTAGAGTTTTGTAAAGCTCACAGAAATTACTTTTATGTAAAATTTTGTTTAAAATTCAAATTTGTAAAAGTGCATGGATAATCCTTATGTAATTATTTCTGTATTTTCATTATCATCAGACTTGACATACAGACTCCACCACTTTATAAATTTCAAAGCAGAGGAGTTCTTTGTAACACCATGACACACAAGCAGCTGTCCGTCAGCTGTTTTTTTCAGCAATAAAAATAAAGTGTTAGTTGTTGGACAAAAATGCAGATTTATTTAAAAATCTTAAAACCTGCAGTTACTGTTTTCAACTGTCTGTGAGTCCAAGAGAGCAGATTTTTGCATCACAATAGGAAGCCTAGTTGTTTTTGTGTAAAGCTTGTAATACTTTTCTTTCAAAACAGGATGTCCAATTTTGCATGCCAACTGCATTCCTTGCTTTAGCTACGCAGCCGAAATAACTGTGAGAAATGTCCCCTTGGTCTGACTTTTATTCCTCACCTTATTCCCAATGTCATTCATTTGCCACTGAAGGTAACAAGCCTTTTCCACTCGGTGCTCTGTAACGGCAGACCTTTAATAGCCATTTCCCGGTGTGGCGAGGGGAGAGAGGGGGAACATGTTTATTTGTGTGTCTGCACATGCCTCTCCAGCGATTCTCTCTGCTCCACTCACCCAGCTGCTGGCTGGAGGAGTGATTCATGGGCCTGACAGATGCCTGGTGCAGCTGGATCTGTCCTTGATCATCCCAAAAGCCTGGACAGCACTGTCATTCACCATTGCCCAAATTATCTCTGTATTGACTGCAGAACCCTCTGTGACAGCGCCGTAATGGCTAATTACCCAGGATGCTTTGGGTACTTTTAAACCCCTGAGTGTTCTCTTGCTGTCTTGCCATGCGGCTGCTGCTGCTACCACGTGTCGCTGTGAGGGCCACCGTTTTCTCAAACCCCACCTGAGCACCACAGACTGAGGAACCCACAGCAAAATTACAAGAAGAAAAAAGCAGACACACTCTCTTTTTTTAGAAATTATACAGCAATTCCAAAGTGAGAAAGCACTCTCATGGTCATCAGAGACATCTCCTTAATTCTCATTGGAATGAAATGATCATATGATTTTTCCATTTACAGTTTGTTTTTTCTCTATTCTTCTCTGCATTTTAGAGGAATTACCCAATGAAACACTTATGCAGTTATTTATTAATATAAGTCTAGTCACGTTGGAAAAATTGTCATTTTGAAATCTTTCTCAGGTTGTAAATATGAAACAGTATTTTATCATGAAAACATATTTTGGCGGGAAAAAAAATCTACACAAACAGCTGTCAAAAGTTTCACTCATCGGGCAAAATGTCCGCCAAAAGCATCCTCATCTACAATTCTAAAGCTGCAATGTTGCCTTAGACTTTGAGATGCATTTCAGGAGGAAGGTGACAAAGGGAGGTGAAAGGAAATGAGTGGAGAGACAGAAAGAGGGAAGGAGAAGGTGAGGGAATAGAGGGTACAAAATCCCATCCTGACTGTTAGAGAAGATGATGAGGTCCCCTGAGAATGGACAGAGCAGAGAGGGAGCAGCTTTTCTTCACAAAGACTCCAGTAATTTGCCACATCCTGTCCGCACACCCGGCATGGAAGCCACTCTGTCCTTAATTACCGGGATAACAAACCCATCCCCTCCTGGCTCCTCACGGCGCCGTTCTCCTCATGTTACTTTCCCCCTCAGCCAGCGACGCCACCACCCAGGCTTCCGTGTGCTCCCCCTTCCCATCAGTGTCCGGGTAGAAATGGATGGCCTCTGCTGCTGTCTGCAGACAGTGGACGGATGGACACCAAATAAAGTGATAAAAGCTGAGAGAATGGCCCTGCCTCGGTTAGCGCCTCTGATCTTGATGGACAGGGGCACTATAATGACATGGAGGCCTCACCTGGGTAAGCTAGCAGTTCAGACAGCCCCTGTTAGCCACATACACAGGAGAAACCCTTTACACAAGCCCACTACCACTGATGGTGTCCAGTCTCCACAGTTACAGCAAAAAATATGTTAATTAGTCTTTAAACACAACTATTAAATATTTTATCAGTGTGAAATTCACCTGAGATAAAAATTTATTTCCTGTCTTAACTGTAACTTACAGTTTCCAGAAATTAAGTTTAGTAGACATTAAAATATACATCATAAGACACTAAAAACCTTGCGCCTTGTAATGACATCGCTGTCACGAGCCGACCAGCGTATAGGGGCCGTGGCCTTTTTGTCTGGTCGGCGTCTGTCATCTCCAAGATGGCGCCGCGTCTGCCTCGACTTTATTTGCATTAGCTTTTGCATACGTTGCTGCGTGCATCCTGACTCCACAGAATCAAAACAATGGGGAAGAGCCAGGAGTGACACTACAGTCCTGCCTCACCACAGTACATACAAATACATTCAGCTCAGGGGGAATGACGAGGCTGCATCAGTGCAGTGTTTGGATCCCTTTTTTCAGGGAGCAGGCTGTGGGAGGGTCTGATATTCCTGGGGGTGAAGGGGTTAGAGGGGTGTGTGTGTCTGTGTTACCAGTCACCTGCTGCTAAATCCTATTAGCAAGGCCCAGGGGTTAAACCAACCATCACCATTAAAGGCCTGTCAAGGGAAAGCCCACAAATAATAGGGCTGATTGCTACAACTCACAAATAATAAGGTGCTTTGATAGAGGATAATCAATTAGGGATAATAGGAAAAGGCTTGACATTCTGGAGGAGCATATGAAAGGGAAAAAATAGTGGCATAAAGACAAAAAAAACCCATTTGAAATGAATATGAATGACAATTTAGAATTTTAACCTTGTTTTTAGGGGAGCAACATTAAAGCACAGCAAAGATTTCTGAGAAATGGATTTTCTTTCCACTTCAATTTTGTCATTTTGAAATGAACATATTGGGATGTTAGAGCTTTAATATATTTATGTTTTTGCACACACAATGCATCATCTGTAAACATTTGCCTTGATTATCACACATAGCTGCTCAGCTGTTGATGATGACGTATTAGTTATTGATTAAGACGAAAATAAAAAGGCAACTTGAGATCACATGGTTACTTACTGAAACATAAGTGTCAAGACTTTGCATGTCTGATGTTAACTTTGCTCAGAAAAACTGCAGCAATTTTTCATATTAAAACTCCAGCTGTATTCAGACTTTGAACAAACATTAAAGGTGTCTGTCTTGACTTCTCAGCAAACTCAAGGACGAAACACTGAAAAGTTTTGAGGCCTTATCGCCCCTAAGAAAAACACTACAAGTGAAAGTCATACAGTAGATATTGTTATTCAAGGATTAGAGTGTCAGCCAAAACATTTCCATATGTTTTCTTAAGCGAGGAAAATGAGGTGGGAAAAAAATGGCAAAGCAAGTGTTAAATGAGATGAGAAGTGACAGTTTACATCTCCAGCCACAATTAACACGTTGATGGCGTTTTTCGCCGGGCCCCTCACAGTGATAATGCCTGTTGTCAAATCTGTTTAGCACGCCAAATCTCCTGGAGCCTTCAGCTAGGCAGCAAGCTTTTGACAGATTGAAGGTTCAGAGATAGGCTATCATGACAGATGGAAGCTGGCATCGATGTTCAGCTCTCGCCAATCACAGGGGACCTGCCCCCCTTATTCTGCGGGGCGCAGCTCCGCAACCTTCCCCCCTCTGATGGGAGCAGGGGATGGCATTGTTAAGCAGTGCATCTGTGAGACTCAGTCTCCTCTGATGGAAGCATAAGGCAAAGAGCTCTCAAGCAAAAGACGGCCACTGCTGTAAGCGCATTTCAGATATGATGGGAGGCTAGCTCAAGGGACTTGTGAAGAGAAAAAGTTTGAAACATTTTGAGGAGCAGAAGAAGGAGCCAGAAGGGAAAAGCAGGACTGCAGCAAGCCTCAGCTATTCAGTAATGCCATCATTAAATTTGATTATTGCCTAAATGCTAACAAATGCTCTGCACAGTCACAGCAGAGTGGAGTTAGACAGAAACGTTTACTTGATCAGTCTTTATATCTGATTAGCAGAATGACATTTTCTCTTTGACCATCAGAATCTCACCTGTTAAACACTCAATACTGAGAGGGAAAATCAATTTAGATAGCCTTGGCTTGTGTATAAAGTCCTCCTTAGAACTCATACTACAGTATGATTACCCTTAATGAGATCCACCTGAAACAGTGGCACAGGAGAAACTCATTAAACGGAGCTTGTTCTAATCAGACAGGCTTATATGGATTTTGCAGACATCAGAAATTGTTCTGAAAAAGAAAAATACACCAGGGCCTCTGAAACAGAAGAAGGGATCCGATAATTAAGTGTCTGCCATGCGCTGATGATATCACAAGTGTTAATGATCACTATAATGACAGTTCACGCTGCACCCAGTTGATTTACAATACACCTACTGTGAGGCACCACTGCGACAAACACTGCAGCAAACACACCCAAGCGAAAACAGTTTAGTATAGACTAAAAAGCAATAAGTTAGACCCAATAGGCACTTTTAGGGAAAGGAATGAAATGCTTACTTGCACAATAAAAATCTGCAGGTAGATAACTTTGAGACGCAGCCTTGTTGGTTTACTTGCTGGCAGACAGCCCTCTAAGTTGTTTGGTCTCTCCCTCCCTGTTTAGGCGAACACATTGTTGATTCAGACCCATCATGTTGAGGCTTGAGGTCACCCTGTCTCAGGCTTGGCTAGTTAGCAGCAGCCCACCTGATGGCCCAGAGGAAATCACAGCAGCCGCACTCACAGGAGAGGGCCTGACAGCCAGGCCCCGCACCAGAGAGAGGGGTCCAGCCAGGGGGGTGGAGAGAGGAGGGTCAGTATGTGGGGGGGAGGTGGGGAGAAGAGAAAAGGAGAGGGTTCTGGAAAGAAGGGGGAAGGGAAGGGAAGGGAAAGAGGGGAGGAGGGGGCCTTCAAACATAGGGAGGGATGAGAGACAGTTAAAGAGGGCGCAATGGTGAGTTGTGTTGTGATCGCTGCTGCATTAAGCGAGAAAGTCTAGTAAAGAAAACGGAGAGAGGCCTCAATGATGAAAGATGGATGTAAGAGGAGAAACAGGGGATGATAAAGGGAGTGATGCCAACTTACTGGGTGGTATACCAGAAAAGAAAAAGAGAGAAAAGAAATGAGGAGGACAGCTCCTGAGTCAAGTTGTACAAAAAAAGGGGGAAGGTCCAGTCAGTGTAAGAGAGTGATCAGGAGCCTCATTCACAAAGAAAGATGCTTGATATTTGGAGGAGGGGGGAGAGAAGGTTTTCTGTTCAGCGGTGTGTACGGGGGGTTGGTGTAGTGGTCTAGTTTTCCAGTTTTTTCCAACACCTAACAGCAGTTTCTGCTCAAGCAGAAGCAAAACTGCACTGTGTAAATGAAGTGAGGCATCAGTGTAAGTTATCCTGGGGCAGTGATGCTGCTCTAGCAGAGAAAACGTTGGCTGTAAAATGCTGTGATGAACAGCAGACATTTCCAGTTCACAAGTCTCCCAGTCTCTCCTGAGAGTCTGCTTCATCCCTATTATAGCCAATAATAGCCCATTGTAGTCATATGCTCTTTCTCTTCACTGTGACTGAATGAGGACACATTATTTACTGAGAGGAGACAACAGCTAATACTCCGCTGCAGGAAACTGCTGACGGGAAGAGGGCAAAAATCATAGGTTCTCCCTGCTAGAGGACGTTAGACTTCTTTACATTTATATTTATGTTTAAAAACATCCCACAACCAGACAGTACACAGCTAGACAACTTCCACAGTCAATCTCACTGCAGTTTTATCCACAAGGTGGCAAACTGAGGGGATAAAAATGAGATTAAAAGTCGGACATTACAACAATTCACAGCTAAATGCTGCAAAGTTATGATAACAAGATTTCATTAATGTTTCACAATATCTTCAACATGGGAACGCAGATTTAATTTATGATTACTGTTTGTGAAGATCATGAGCAATGCACAAATTAAAATGTAAAAAATGAAGTAATCAAATGAGTCCTTTAATACTCATTAAAGTGTAATCTCAATGGTTAAAGGCCCCCTCCTCTGGAGCATTTCAGCTGGACAATAACTGTAAAATGCAGATCAAAAACTCACTGTATCCATGTGCCATTGAACACGGTTTCTTTAGGCTCCCATTTTGTGCTTATGTCCAAAGGCATCTGGAGACAAATGCCTCACAGCAAAGTCATACACCATTAATGCAGTCAGTGGTGCTGTAGCCTCAGAATCTTATTATCTTAGTTGGTTCAGCCTCATTAGCTGTTCTATGCATATTAATGGATGGGAAATGGAAAACTATACCCCATTTAAGAACAAAACATGCTCAAAGTACTCGCTGCTTGGAGGTTATAGGACATAACTCACTCTGCAAATTGCTATCATCGTGCTCCTGGCAGAACCCTGCTGTTTTCTTTACCCAAAAGCCTCTGGTTCCCTCGCAGAGACAGAGTTTCATTAACCTGCACTGTATTCAGATGCCATTATGGCTCTAATTATGGCACATGCTCTTGTGAGGAACTGCCTGGGTTCTCGAAAGCTTTTATGTCCAGCTGTCCTGTCGCCAAGGCCAGGGTCGTCCCCGCGGCAGCCGAGGTTCCAGATAGAGAAGACGTGTTAATCTCAGATTCACTGAAGCTGGCTTTGTAGACTTAATCAGGCTTATCTATCATGGTCGCCACTGCATTAGACATAAGACCTTACCTTTGTAGGCACAAGAGAAAGGAGAGCAAATTAAATTCTTCTCATCTGCCTTCTCAGCGGTATCCAAATTGCATCAGTCAAAAAAAAAAAAACAAACTTGTACTTGAGAGGATAATACTTGCACCTCGCAGAGCAAAGGTAAGTATTTATGTACTCCATGTTCTTCACAACAGAAAGACAATGCTATTATCTACTGTAGCAGTCTGCACTTAATGATTATAAAAGTAAGATAATGATAATGTGTCAGCCATTCTAGGCTCAACACATCTGCCAACAGACCAATGGAGACCTTAGCTTGGGAAACAAATAAAACCTCTGTCCAGTGTCTCATTATCCATGAAAGTATCTCCTCGGCTTCCTCTGTCTAATCAAAGAGAGAGGAAACACAGGAACACACTGAAAAATTCCAGCATGAGGGAGATTGAAACAGTTCCCTCAGCGTTGAGCATCGCTCACTCACAGCAGATAGTGAAGGTAAGAAGATCCTTTGGCAGGTGCTGCGGGCTGTCAGAGCCGTAGATGAGCTCTGCTGCTGGATAACATCTTGCCAAATGCTCGAAGCTTGTCAGTTAACAGTCTGCCAGAAAAAGGTGGACAGCTACTAACCTCTCGGAGAAAAAAAACAAAGACCAACAGTAAGTTCTATGGCAAGAAAAGAAAAGTTAAAAGTTCCCTGAGTGCAAAAGCGGTTACTGTATATAGATTAAGGTAAATCAATTTAAAACGCAATGTGTTTTATTGCATGTCATGCAAATAATCCAATGAGAGTGTATTTAAGATATTAACAAACAAAAAAAACAAAAGAACAAGAACAAAAAAGAGAGCCAAAGCAGTATTTAGAGTTCTGGTCACAGTTTTTTTAAGTTTTAAGTTTTGAAAGAATATTTTAAAGGTCATAAGACTGATTTCACAGATTCCACTTACAGCGTCTTCATTTAGTTTGGCAACGTATGCCATCTTTAATAAGTCTGCTGGTAAAAGAGGTGTCTGTGTGTGTTCACATAATCACAAACCAGTTCCTTTAGGGATCTATGAAGCATGCAAATTCACTTTTTAATTTTCCTTGTTTCGACTTGCTCTTTCTTTTTGCAACCTTTTTCAGTAATTCTAAATCATTCTCCAAACTCTTAAATGTTGTGAACTGTAATTATTAAAAAAAAATAAATAAAACACTGTACAAGGATAATTTTGTTAAAACATCCAACATTCAAAAATTATCTGGTCTGATAAGTAAGGAAAGTAATTTCTAAAATGTTAGCACAGTCAACAGTCCAAATGCAAGCAGAAATGAAGCCAGTCCACCAAATATAAGAGCACATGACTGGAAGCTCTTCTCACTGCCAGGAACATTTATAAACAATGAATGTTATTTACAGAAAATAAGCCTGATGGTCAGAGAAGAAACATGCAAAATGCTCATTAGAGTATTTGAAACTATGTCATTTTTCATAAATGGTTAAACAGAGATAATAAAGCGAAGGGTTTCTAGTGTTATGGGGTTTAGGGTTAAAGGGCTCTCCAGGACTGCAGGCCGGCCTGAGAATTGAGAACTGTGACGCTCTGATATACTTTCAAGGTGCCAAACAGCACTTTTGATTCAGATTGTACAGGTAGCTGTAGTCTCATTTTCAGCATCTCTGAAGAAGTTCCATGAAGTGTCAAAGGTAAACTCATCTGTGAAGGAAAGGTATGTTCACTAATTTCTCTCAGGTAAGTTCACCTCTTTCACCTCGCATCCAATCAACCTCGTCTATTACCATAATTAGTAAACTGCTTGAGTAATTTATTGAGTTCAATTATTAAATGTTAGCTGGTTTGGAGCTGTAAAATGTGTGGCAGTGCTTTCTTTCCCCAATGTAATGTCACTGATTAGTTAATATTTGTTTTTTTGTTTGAGTTTTTTTTTAATGTACCATTTCTATGTATAAATTCTTGAAACTTATAATGATTTGTAGATATTTTTGCCATTTTAAAGACAAAATAATGACTTAATCGATATTGGGCAATAATAATCATCTTTATTAATAGTATACATAGCCACAAGAAATAATTTGACTAATTTACTATGTTTCAATGGAAAACAGCAATGAATCTGACCTATTGAACTATTTTAAAATAGAGCAATAAGACCTCAAAGGCTTTACATATAGAATATTGCAAGCGTTATTGATCCTTCGAACATAGGAAGGATTAGCTATCTGTAAATCACTGCAGTTGGTTGAGTTGTGTAACATGAAAATATATATTGTGTGATAACAGTAAAACATCTATTCCTTTATATCATCCTGTGCTGCTTAATTTGCTGTGTTACATATCTTTATATGGCAATGTTTTTTGGCATTGATTGAATGATGCTGCATACTCTTCCGGATGGTATGGATGCAGTAAGGAAATTTGCATAAAGGTAACACAAACAGACACAGAGGAGAGTGAACCTAAAACACAGAATGAGTTTATTCTGAACAGGAGAAGGACTGCAATTGGCCAAGATAAAACAAACAGTTAAAAATAGGGAAAACTTCTCTTTGAAAGGATATTGTTTGTGTATAAATGAGTAAGCTCCTTTGATTCGTCCAGCATATGATTCAAAGTGTAATAATAAATAGACCTTTCAATCTGATCACTTGAAAATTAAACATAATTTATTTAGAAAATGTGCTATATGTGTTTTGTATCATCATCAGCATATGAGATTTTGGTCAAATCGCACAACTCTGCCAGCTGATACTCCACATTTCTGTGGATTTAAGCAGTTTTTAAGAAATCCGTCATAGTTAGAGGAGGTCTGCCAGAAACATCCATGTTAATTAATGCAACCTCATGATTGAAAACACAGCTTAAGTTAACACACTCACAAGTGTAACATTAATTCCAATAAACTTTTCCTAAATAATCTAAATAATTTTGCTTTAATTATAACCACCATAACAATGAGCCACAGTGAGATAAATAAATAACTTCACTGTCCTCCCTGGAATTGTGCTGATGCGGAGGCCTGCCTAGGCATTATAAACCTAATTAGCAGAAGATTACTATGCAGTGTGCAAGGCTGTGGTCCAGAAAGACATCATTAGGTCTTCTGATGGGGATATGCCTTTAGCACATTGATTCTTTTTCGCTCCAAGAACAATGCAGATTGCAGACTTTATAATTGGGCTTTCAGGTCACTTGTGACTTCACTTCCACCATGTGTGTCTGGTGATCTCCATTCAAACAAAAGAAGCCGATAACAAAAAGACGTTCCCGCTGAGCTCGAGACATGCAGAGGATGTTCATGGATTATGAGACACACCAGCGAGACTGGGAAGAATAAAAATCATGTAAGAAATACATATTGTACGACATCATAAGTATTCAACAGAAAAGATAATAAACTTTTCAATTTATTCAGCTTTTAATACAGTTTTTATTAAAAAAAAACCAATAATGTTTGTATCAATTTAGCATAATGGGTCTTAAAAATGTGGGCCTCTTATGACTATTAAATGTCACTAATAGTCTTAATTAGATCTATCAACAAAAACCTTCCATTGCTTTTCAGATGGAAGACTAACAGAAGTGGGAAACCTTCAAGCAGCTGTGTTTTTGTGTTGTTCATTTCTTGTTGCTATATCCTTCTTTCTGTCACTTCAAGTTGAAATGTATACAAGCAAGAAATTACTCCTAAAAAGAACACCTGCTTTAACTCCACTGTTTTTATATGGTTGATGATTTTAGCAGAAATTGTCTCTGTGTCATGTATGTACACCAACTAAATTTCTGTATTATTCTGAAGTGATATTATGAATTTTACATAAACAAATTCCTTTTTTACTTTTACAAGTTTTTTTACATGTTACTGTGGATACTCAAACTGAAATGGACTTGCCCAGCTCACTGAGCTAAAACTGATGTTGCTTATGTCCACTCTGAACTTTTAATGCACTCACACAGTAAGAATCATGTCTGTGCTAGTTTAAAAGGTGGCTACTGTAAATGTAATGATAGCAGTAATAGTTTATGCTAAGAGTAACCAGTGTTTGCAAGATACAGTCTGCTTTTAGCAAGCTATCTTATGTTTGATGCAATAATCATACCAACGCCACATTAAACAACTCAGTGCACTTTTAAATGACTACTAAAAGGTAGTTAATATTAAGTTAGCTAATATTTAAATATACATTTTCTTAGATACTAAAATACTTTACCTTAACTTTATGTATAGTTTACATGCAATAGTGATGAACAGGCCTGACTCGCAGAGGCCATGCAGCCATCAGCCACTACCAAGCAATATTAATAGGTATAAAACATCTATCTGCAGTGATTAATTGGCCAGATCAATTCATCAGTCAACCTCTAGTTGATTCTTGAGGTGCCACCATGACAGACATCAACACTATCTTCAGCTGCCTGTGCAATGGAGGCTTTAAACAAGGGTCATTTGAATTCAATGGACCAAGTCCATCCAGGCCATTGCTCCCAATCACACCCCTCCAGGTTTCATCGTTGTTACCCACATGAGCATTGAAGTCCCCCAGTAGAGCTACCGGGTCCCCATGTGACAAACTCTTCAAGTGCCTATGACACCAGTACTATGCTACTGGGAGACTGTACCCATCCTATTCTGTTTATACACCATTTCTCTGCTGCAGGTCGATAAGGCCATTTTGAATCAGGTTATAACAACACCCAAAAAAATACACAAACAATAAAATCCCGAGTTTTGCATCAATTTCTTAATTATTTAACCTTATAGTGATAGTGAGGATAATGTCCAAATTTACACTTTGGGGTGTCAAGAGTACACTTAGTTGTTTTCTAGGCTACTGACCACTCAAAGCACTTTAAAATACACATCAATAGTCACACACCATTTGGGGTTCAGTTTCATGCCCAAGGAGACTTCAACATGCAGACTGAAGAAGTGGGGAATCAAACCACCGAGCTTCTGATGAGTGGCCAACCCGCTCTTCCTCCCTAGCCATAACCGCCTCAGAAAACTATGATAACCATAAATATTCTAATGCTCTCCTCTGTCTCCTGCTTGGGTTGCGTTTTGTTTGCTTACTTTGCATTCCTCTATGTGTGTTCATAAGAAAGCTTTTTTAATCAGCTTTGCTCGCTGCCTTCCTATCTGGACTCACCCGTCGTACGCCTGTCTTCTGCACCTTATTCTCTCTGGTTTGTAACAGAGCACTACAGCCCCATTTGAGGTATGATAATCAGCTGATTAGCCAGCGAAGTCCTTTTCCCAGAGGCTCCTTTGTGTGCAAAATCCTCACTCATTTGACATGTGGACATCATCAAGCTGATGAAATGCAATTGTAATGAACAAGTGAGGCATAGCATCTGCAGTGGGACCCTGAACGAAAAGGACCCTTCCCTCCTGACATGCTAATGCTGAAAGCTGCTCTCTGCCTGTACTCCCGGTGGGTCCCTCATGGAAATGTGAAGAGATGCATATTCAAACCAGTGCCTTCTGAGAGGGCTAGATGTACGGAAGAGAGAAATGGGAGAAAAAACCCTGTGTGGACTTGGCCAAATGTTAATTCTGAGACAGATTATATTGCATCACGCGCAGTAATGATCTGACAGTTCATTTGTGAGGAGAGTTCAGGATCTGAGGTTTAATGCTTGGGTGGACGCAGGTGCTGAGCCCCAGCTCCTCAGAGCTGTCAGAGGAAGGCAGGGGGCTGCTGTCAAATTATCCCAGTTAAAAAGGCTGAGGCGCCTGCAAATATGAAAGACATTTAAGAAATTAATGCATTCATATTCAACACATATTGCAACAGTGTTTCATTAGAGGTGCTCTAGTCATATTAAAACTGACATCTGACCTTTCACATTTCTCCGAGGCACTAAGGAACATTCTTATTACATACATGCTAAAGTCAAAGAGAAGGTAATTGTGATAACTTGCAATAATTAAACAAACTGACATTTTGCACCATTTTCCCTGTTATTTCCGTTCTTTGGCATTGCAGAGCAGAATGATTGGAAAAGCTGCATTTGTGTGAGTGAGTTTATTTCAGAAGAAAAGGTATGATTTGTGAAAAGCCTGGAGGCAATGTGACTATCACATACTGCCTAAGTATACCATCATTTCATCTCTTATTTGTTTTGTGTATCAAGGAGACTTATTGTATTACCATTGCTGCTTTGTTACTGCATAATCTTGCTGTGATTATGATAAGTATGCATAATGGAGACAAATTCCATACAATTTCCCTGATCAACATTTTCTGCATTCATGCATAAAACATTCATCATAAACAGATAGAAGGAGGGAAGTCGTGGAGACTATCAAAGTCAGCGTTTCATAAATTACAGCGAGACAATTTTTCAACCCAATCTTTCCAGCTGTGGTGCCACACAGCAGCTTGCAAAGTTTATCTGACTAAATCATACTTTTTTAAAAGCAGACAATCTTTTTGATATCCAGAGGAATTCACAGAGTGCAGAGTTCAGGCCAGATAAACAGACTGATGATGCCATACATATTGTTCTATATGGATAGATGTAGGTCATTACACCTATGACCTCCAACTGAGCTGTTTTGTGATGACAGGACCTCTGGGCTTGGACCTCAGAGACAGAGCAAATGGGCAGTCAGCAGGCCCCCTGCGTTCTGAGCCTTTTGGGTCACTGAGGTGTCAGGGGCTGAGGGGGTCAAAGACCCTGAAATCCAGCCACACACACTTCAACACTATCCCTAACCCGGTGTAAGCACAACTAGACCCTAGGCTTTGAGGTGGCCTCCCTCCCACCAGGTGTTCGAGATGGCATACATGTCTTAAGGGTATGGAGTGCCGCTGGCTGCCCAAGACTACACATGGTGCTGAGGGTCAAACATGGAGCCATGCTGGACCAGCTGTCGCTTTGCTGTTCTCCCCAGCTCTGAGCCAGGCCCGCTGGAGAGGACCAGATGCGCACACTCAGTCACTCTTCTACAATCTACAGCAACATGGGTCTCACTGTCTGACCTCAGTGCTTTGGTACCATTTTGCCAAGATCATTGCGGTAAAGTAGCAACACTAAAATGGACAGAAAAATCCAACTTTGGTTCCCTGCACAACAGCACAAAAAGTGAGCAAACAGTTCCTTAGTATTCCCCAATAATTGGCAGGGTCACTGTTCTGTCTTCCCATTCAATATACAAGGGCATCCATTAATTTGAAAAGGCTAAGCTACCATGCTCACACATATATGCACCCAGATCACAGACCGCACTGCTTTGGAAGCAGCAGCACTCCATCTTCTGTCTAACTGCAGCTAAAAGCATGAAAGCAGCAGTGAGATTTCATTTGGCTAACTGACTGAAGGCACTGAGGGAGTAAAGCTCGCTGGAGAGATTTATACACCCAGCCTGATGTCTCCTGCTCCCTATAATAGAACAAAAGCTTGTTGTCTCTTCCAATTACAGATGTCAAAACGCTTATTTTGAGGGTTGTGATCTTTTCCCTTTTAATCTGCAAAGATAAAAGGTCTCAGCTTCATTAGCATGTGTTCTCTCCCCCCAGACTCAGATTCCCTGCAAGCAGCCAGCTCAGCCTTACAGCCTATTACCCACTCTTGGGGCCATTAAGGTCTAACATTAATGATGTGTAATTAGCATATGATGACAAATAATAACAATGCATTCCCATTCGATGTAATGGGGGGTAGGATAATAACATGGAATCCCACTGTTTCAACCCTACATAAAGCTCACAATATCTATGTTTTATTGCCCACTCTGTTGTTCAGAGGTACAATGGAGTGGGATGTAGTACTCTTGCATAATTTATTCAAATTAATATGTTTATCAAGAAATATCACAATTACAATACATCAGTAAGTCAAAGTGCTTAATCTGCACAAAGCCCGAATATAGTTTAATCATGCTTAATAACAACTGATGTAAATTCCAGAATATTTCTTAGAGCTAGGTTCGTGTTAAAAACATAGAAAAATATTGTAAATTACGACGGTTATATTAAAACCTTATAGCAAAATAGTATGTACAGAAATCTTTACATCTCCTACATAAGCCAAGACGGCCAACTGGGCTTTGTGAGCGCTCGCCACAACTTGCCTATATCCATAATTTATAAATTCAATAAATAAATCTATTAAAGTTAATGACAGCGAGAACTCAAGTTAAATGGAGGGGTATTAGCAGACAAGTGATATGCTTAGAACAGAGGCAAAGCAATCAGAAGTGACAGACCGTCTTCAAACGGCTCTTCTCATCCATTAAACAGGCTGCCTGTTTGTGTCAGCTGTGGGTCTGGAAGAAAACCATACAATTAAGGAGACCCCGCATGTTTACGCACACACATTCATATGCAGCTTCAACATGGAGCATCTTGTATTGTGTTTTGTGTAATGCAGCCCACACTACTTTTTTTTTTTTATTTTTCACATCTGTCACAAAACAAACCATCACCAATTATACTGAAGCACAAACACGGCCGTTTTCAAATTTGTTGGTTACCTCCTGTAAAGAGGATGGTGGGGCATCTCAGAATCAAACTAATCAAAGCACCTCAAAAGTAGAATCTGAATGAAAATATTGACAATCACAAAAGTGAGCTGCTGTTGAAATAAACAAGCGCTGTGAGACATCCTACCGTCTTTGTGTTTTCCAAATGTGTGTAGTAAAATTGGGTTAAAAAAAATGGTATCCTCTTCCCCCACCATTTAAAAATTCAGAACTAAAGGGTATTTCTTTAAAATAATTAGGATCGTCCTTCCGTAGATTACCTCACAATGCCAATTAAAAGCATTTGTAATATCTCAAAGAGTTTCAAAGATCTAATTGAAAAGGATTAAATTTTTAAAATGTTGTGGTGTAAGAATTAATAGGTGCAAATAGAAAGCCATCTCCACTGTTTAAAATTGAATTTGCTCTTTGGAAACACAGACATTCCCTGTTTTTGAGCGTGCAGCGCAGTGCTATTCCAAACCCTGTTTACACCACCCAGATCTCAAATTGACTTGCTAATGTTAACTTTTATTCCGTTGCCATGGGTTACCATGTCGTGTGATTTGACACCGAGCTACAGACACTGCTGATTAGTAGCATCCAGTTCTGTCCATCTCTGTGCATCACTGAACCATCTGGTCATTTATTCACTAATAAGCCCCTAATGGCCCAAATATTCAACGGCCTGTCATTGTGACATGGCAGAAAATGCCTACATCTTTCAACTCGCCTTGACATGTTGCTTGTTTCACATCAAAACTCGTCATTTACAGGAGAGGAACTCAGAGGGGTAAAAACTTGACCTAATCTGCAGTGTTAACACTGAGGCAGGGAGCTTTGTTATCTGCTAGACTGACTGAAAGGATGTTAATGCATTCATCCTTCCCCACTTCAAGATCTTCTTTTCTGCCACAGGGAGAAGGATATGAGTGCTGTCAATAGGACTTTGATTATGCACACATTGATTCTCTGCTCAAAAATGAAAGATTGTGCACAGCCCTGACTGTGAGATGCTGTGAGAGAATGCAACATGCTGTTCATGGTAGTGCAATGTGTTCTCGTCCGACCTGTCATTTGTCCCCCAAAACATTGAATTTTTGCCATAAATATTTCCAGATGAACAAAGCCAGCTGGGATTGTAATTGGTGACATGCAACCATAAATTTAACCTTTCCTGCGACACTGGTGGCAACCAATTAACTAGCTGCTGAATAAAAAATATTCTCAATTATCTATCTCATTATGACTGTGTTGGCCTGCATGTACAAAGAGTGGAGAGAACTAAAAGATGAGCAACAAAAACAAGTAACCATTGATTTTTTTTCTTCTTGTTGACTTTTTATGTTTCCATTTAAGAGCTTAAAGTGGATAGAAATTAATTTCTGTTTAATTTTGTCATGGCAAAATGTGTAAATACTGTACGTTGCAAAGGCCATTTATCATTACGCTGATATCTGATGTGTGACAAAACATGAAGGCAACAAATTTCGATGTAAAAGAATAAACACTTGAATACAAAATTCTAAATGGGATCCAGAAACAGGCCTTTTCTCTATCATTGGTCTGATTGGAGTGTGAATGAGCTTCATGTTGACCGACTGGTTGCAGAACCTCTCTGTCAACTTAACTAGCAGCCCAAGATGGTGTGAATGTATACTTAACTCCCTGTCACTTAGCAAGGCATGCACCCTGAGTCTCCATCAAGACGAGCTAAGTAAGATGGAAGACGAGCAGGCTTTGGCTGGAAAGGAGACGGGAAATGCCACCTTTGGTGAACTCGCCTGGAACCAAAATCTCTCAGACTTATTTGAATGTCGTGCTTAGGGTGAGAGGATTCAGAGCGCGTGTCTTTTACACACTTAATATAATTTCTATTGTAGAAATGTTAGGGTATGGCTGTTTGAGGGATTTACTTCATACTTGAAGCATTCACAGGAAAATCCCTCTTCTAGCTCATCTTTTCCCTTTTTAAATCTGCTACCATGCATTGGCATTGCAAACTACACCACAAGCAGAGGGAATCAAATCATCTATGTCTTAAACCATCAGGCTTCATACAAAAATAAAGTTGAAACCAAATGCATTTGATACAGGAAAGTGAGGGGAAAATGTTTTATGTATGCAGTTCAGATTCAGGACTGAATTCAAAGCTGACTATATATTTGGAGTCCAGTTTTTTAACACTTCTAATTAGCCAAAGCACTCAAATACAAACAGTCGAGCCTGTCTGATGCCACTGCAGATCTGTGGTCTAATTAATGTAAACTTGTTCTATTATATAGGCTGCTGAGAGTATCATTAAGGTTTGGCTTGGTTTTTAGGGCTCTTTTAAAGCCAAACCTAAAATAAAGCACAGCCTTCTCATCTCATTTGCTTCGTGTGTTGGATGTGTATTCTAATGAACGGCTTACAACAATGCGACCTGCCAGTGCAAATAATTAACCTTAAGTGAAACCAATTACATACTTTTCTGCCATTGCAAACGCCTCCAAAAGCAATCATGTATAGCTTTCTCCAGGAATGTTTTGCTGATAAAGAAACTAAGTAGAGGATTCTGGGCTATTCTGTAGCAACAAATGAACGCTGAGAAGTCTCTTTATGCTCAGAGAGATATCTAAAGAGGAGGAAGATAAACAACAATTATACTGCTCTCCCTGTCAGCACAGCATGCCTCGGGTCAGTCCATTAGAGATCACTGTTTGGTGCACTCTTGTGCTGGAATAAGAAGTGCACCCGTTTGCGGCCAGGCTTTTGACTGGCAGTTGGGACCTGGAGACTGTGTGTGTGTTGTGAGCTGCCTGCGAATGCAGACGGGGGGAGGATATCCAGACATAAACTTCCGCTGTCAGCATGGGCAATCATGGCACTTCATTGTCCAGCAGCATCATTACAATATGGTTATCATCTGAGCTTGAGTCTGACACCTTCTCCAGGACCTCTCCAATCACCCCCCATAGTCGGCTTCAGTACCAGGCAGTCAGGGCAAATCTCTGCTTTGTGCTTGTCTGCCTTAATAGACTGGATGTCACTTCTGCCTGTGGAATGTGCCCGGTCTTCAGCTGTCAGTCAGAGGCGCGGGTGTCAGGCCGGAGCGTGGCTGGAGCCGTCTGGATTAGAGGGTAGTTACCATAGCTGTCAGATTACTGACAGCCTGACACCCCCTCTCCCAACTTCCTCTTATTGTTTCTTTGTTTCTCTCAAACATCCTCCAGATGGGAGAATTACCAACCAGAAGAGAGAGAGAGAGAGTAGAGAGATGGAGACAGAGAGAGAGAGAGAGAGGAGAGAAGGGGTGAGAAAGATACAAAAGCCGAGAGCGGGTTTTAAAAGTTCTATGCCACGTTAGCTTTGTGATGAAGTAAAGCGTGCTTGGTAGATTCCCATAGAGAGACGAGGAGGCGAAGAGAGAGGATGAAAGAGAGAGCATTACACCTATTCCCACCTCTCCTTGTTATCTGTGGTATTCATGTCAAGATAGGTGATTGTGTTGGTCATTAGTGTTCCTATACCCAACAGAGTGTCTTAGTTAGTACCTTTGAGTAAAGCTCCATCTTCACTGAATATTCACCTCTATGACTGTACCTGTCTCATTCATCTGAAGAAATGTTGGAAATGTTCTTTAATTCCTCTTTCTTTTTAAGACAAATGAACCAGCTTAATGTAGAGATGTAGACAGGCATGATAAGAAAAATCACTTAGATACTATAACCTATAATGAATTATGGAATCATCCATGGTTACTGGAAGTATTTTAATGATTGAAGAAACTGTGGGCTGGCTACGGGTCAGCACTTGTCTTTACATTTTTCATCTCTCTCATTTCAGTGACCCTGTAAGGGTGACACTGGCATTTCAGCCATTTTTAAATTAGCTCCGGACTAACAGCAGAATCTACATGAAAGGGAGAGGTGCACACCACGGGCGTGAAAATCCACATCCTATTGTCTGCTCAACTTTCTCCTTAAAGACGGCATGAAAAGAAGAATAATTTTTGGATTAAAAAACATTCCTTTAAATCAAGCTGAGCAAATACAAAAAAAAAATATAGGATACGATCTTTATATTAAAATAACCCGCTGCACCCTCCAATAGTCCCGATCAGCCAACTTCAAAAACAATTACACAGATGTAAAATGAAAGGAAATGAGGTGTTATGTTTGTAAAATACACTGAAACACCGCTTCAGCCCCTGGCCGTCAGATTCTACCATAAAAATAACCAAAGGCAGATTACAGTTTGCCCTGACCTCCAATCTCCTCTAACAAGCCTGGCTACTAAAATCAGCTGCACCGTCATGTACGGGTAAAGATAATGAGGGCGGCTGCCTGAGGTGAGACCGAATGCAAAACAATTATAGTTAGTTACAGGAGCACAGGTTAATATTCTCTCATGTCCCTCTTCTCACACATTCCCTTTTGTCCTACATCAATCTTAATGAAAGTTATGAGACCTGTCCGCAATGATAAGCAGCCACTCAGGCGTACTCTGTGTCAAGGCTCCCACATTATGCCTCCCCTTCAGCCTATGTTTTGCATAGCCTAAAGCATCTATTAAAATCCCCTTGTAAAATTCATAAAACAAAAATGTGGTGGGTCAAGTCTAGAGGGAGCCAAAGTAAGCTGCTTATTAGCAGGGAGTCGAAAACACAGATCCAATTACAGATCCTGAACAAGGAGCACTAAGAATCAGCATTGGGGAATAAGTATTTTCCTTTTCTCTCCCCTTCAATTGGCCTAGGTACAGAGGAGAGAGAGAGAGGTATCAGAGAGCAGGATCCACGAATGGTAATTACAGTGGGAGTGTTTAGTGCATGAAGCTAGAGTTGGAGCCATTCAAGTACAAACTCATGTAAATCTTCACTTTGCTTCAGATAGTAAATTGGTCGGGTTTAAGAGGAATCCCAGAAGGAGAGGAGGAGAGGGGCTGCGCCGAGAGGAGCCATGAGCTCCAGAGATATGTAAAGAATCTCTGTCTGGAATTTAAAGGGCTACAAATTAGACCAGACATTAGCCTTTTTCTTTTACAGAGCCAGCAGAATGTGAATGAAACAGAATAAATAACTATAAGACGGCTTTTCCCCCCATCTTATAAGATGACATTAATCCTTTCATGTGCAATGACAGCTTACAGGGTCTGACCCTCTCCCCAGACAGCCATATAAAGCCAGGAGATTTTTTTAAAACCCCACCAAGAACATGCTTCTGTTAATAAGAGGTCCTGATAGAGGTCTCCACCCCACATTTAATACTCTAGTTTACACCAACTTACCCTGCTCAACATGCTCAACAGATGGCTCTTATTAAACCAGTCAACAATATTGTGAGATTTAATTCCATTTAGACATTTACTTTTTAATTTGAATTGGTCCACATCTGTAACAAGCGGACAGCACTTTTACATTTTTTTTCTTCCTGGGTAGTGAAGGCTGAAGTGTATCTCAAGCGTACAAAAGCGTGAGCATTTGAGCCCTTTGAAAGAAAAAAGATCAAAGGCGGCAAGTCCTCCTGCTGCTGCTGGGTTTAAGCTGTAACCAGCACAGACCCTGCTCTCCACATCTCGGATAGCGCATAGTGGTGGGTGGCGAGCTGACTGATTGCCAGGAGTGTACTGTCAGCACCACTCTCCCCACAGAGGACCATGATGGGGGACAGTGTTCGGCCAGTCCAAGCAGACCCCCCCCACCACCACCACCACCACCACCACCCCCACCCGCACTGAAACCATCAGCTCTGCAGAGGGACCGTGGCAGCCTGCATCTCCCATAATGACCTCAGTGGGTAATGTGCTACACTAATATCTAGACAGGGTAATTCATTTGCACAAATGGACAATCCATCACGTTTTTGCAGACAATGAATTCTGCACCCAGCTGAATGGATGCCGCATTCAGTTTTCAATACATTCCTGAAAAATAATTGGTTATTTTCAAAGAGAGATCAATAAAAATACAATGTAATTCCTATAAGTGATTTTTAGTATGATGCCATGTTAATGCATTTCCTAAATATAATAGCTACATTCGACGGCAAGTGCAAAATCTAATATAAATTATTATGAATGAGAAAGATTCATTTGTACATTAATTAACATGCAATTTCTCTGCAACACAAGCGGTTAGTTGCAAGTCTATAAATAATCACTTAACGGCTGCAGCAAAAATAAAGTACATATAGTCACCACAGAAGTTGCTAGAAATACAAATGGTTAAGCATGTTAATACAGAAATTATTTAAAGAAACATTTGCTTGGCTCTGTGGACTATTAGGGGACAAACCATGTGCTTTATGATGCTGTGGTTTCAGATCTGGCTTGTGGCCTTTGTTGTGTGTCATCTCTCCTCTCTCTCTGTCTAACTTCACTATTTTGTGACTCTCTGCAACGCTCTAATAAAATGATATAAATTATATTATCTCACTTTCTACGCTGTGTTATTTTCATTACAACCGGACACATTGGAAATATGTCAAAGGCTAAACTAAGTGCAAGGTCCTCACATCCTTAAATAAATGTTAACACAGTGGTATGAGTTAACAGACACTCCTGTACAATTACCAGCCAGTGTTACACCGCTGACATTATCAGGAGGGAGCCTACATTACAAATGGTCCTCTTTCTGAAAACAGCAGCAAAGTGGCCACTTTATATTCCATCACCTTAGATTTTTTTTTCCCCGGCCGCCCCTTATTTCCCCTCTTTCTGATCAATTTCATCTGCTGCCAATGCTCTGATACAAACACAATTTCTATTTATGCAACAGGATCAGACACAAAACAAATACAATCAACAAGATATGCAGTCCAAAACAACATCTGCTAGTCAGTGTATTCAGATTAATTGAAAGTCTTTGTGCTGTCATTTCAGTTGAGTGCAGTTTGACTAACATCTTAACCTACTTAGTGCAATTAGTGCTTCATTAGAGAGGCTAACTAACTATTGCTTCTCTCCATAATGATGTGCAAGAGTGTAGACATAAAAGTACATAATCAATGGTTTCCAATTACTCCACAAGTGCAACCACTATTTCAAATAAACTGGATAATAATATAGAGCCATTACAAAGTCTAAGGTAGCAGAACCATTTAATTGCAGTGCAGTTCTTCTCAGCTCCAAGATTTTTTCACACTAATGAAGTGTCATACAAAAAAAGGCTGTATTGATTTTTTCACCACACAGCCTCCACCACAAATATGTAATTATCCTTTTTATATCTGGCAGGGGATTAAAGTAATCTATAGTATCTAGCCTTTGCGCTTCCCTGACAGGGTTGTGTGGGGCTTTTACCCTTTTCAAAATATGCAGCTTTTTGATGAATGAACTTTAGACAAAATGCTGTTCTGTTCTATATTGTTTTGTCTAAAAACCTGTATTCTGAAGACATCATGCAGCATGTACAGCTGCCTGAGCTTTCAGTACACAATCATGGCATTTCAAGCCCTGTCATCTATGAGCCAAGGCAGTTAGAGCTAACCATCAGCTAACACACACACATACAGACACAGACAGATAAGCTCCAAAATCAAACACAAACGGGCAAAAATAGAAACAGCCTCACACTTTCACACACTCACACAATTTCTTTGGAGATCTCCGTGAAGCTGTGAGCTCAATAGAATTCATCACAGCTGGCTAATAAGGTTAATTTAATCCAATAATGTGTCCATGAAAATCACTACTTCCTCTGGAGCACTACACAAAAGCTCCCTGCTGTTTCCTGTCAAACACACAACACACCCACACTCATCCTCAGGCTTCACATAATAACATCCCAGTCCATTTAAACTTTAGGCCAGCTACTCTTCTCTTCTCTCGCTCTCTCTCTCTTCCTCTCCCTCTCTGTCTGTCTTTGTGTCTCCAGACCTGAGATGGACGAGCAACCTTAAGACTACCCCACGCTGGGCTGCCCTTCACGATAATAAAAAGCCATTACCTTGACCGCTGACACGAGGCCAAGTGTGAGGGTCAGAGTGATATTTATTGATGAAACTCTGAGCTCCCAATCTGCTGCACTCAGTGCGCATCATACAGCTGTCAGCACAGACAGGGATCAGGCAGCATGATGGCCCTCGACATGGCCCATCTATAATTTATGAACTACACAGAAAACAACCAGGAGACAACAGAGAAGCCCCGGCTGCCCAGGGATTACCCTCCAGCCCAGCTAAAGAGATCTGAACGAGAACCATCTAAGGGCCACTGTGGGCCACGCTGATATGGGGCAGCAGGTAAGCACAATAGCTGGTGTTCCATATTCAGAGGGCCCTCACCGGGATCCATCTCTCTGGAGGACACTGTTGTGAATAATATAATAGACAGTGTTTACAGTGGGGATGTAAAGTGAGTGCGCTGGTGCATCACACACCCCAGCACACTTCAGCTGAGCCCTGTAAATGAGCTAACAGAGGGGCAGAAGATGTAAAGTTTCACACTTTATTCTTCAGAATGCTCTGGGACAGCCCAGAGATGACCACTACTGGCTAGAGATGTTTTGTTATTTTTTTGTATTATTATTATTATTATTATTATTATTATCAATAATAATAATAAAATTATGATGTTTCATGGATCGAATAAAAGACTTCAAAAAATTCATTTTTCAATTCACCAGTTATTTTTTCATTAACTGATAAATCACTCGATCATTAACATTAGTGAAAATACCTGTCACAGTTCCTTAACCAATTATTAATTCTACCATTACTATCATAACTATTATTATTTCTTTTATTTTTACAAATGCTGGTGGTATTGAGTGTAAGGTTTTATCAAGTTGTGATAAACTCCACAGCTTTTCTTACTGAAGGAGCAAAAAAAAATACAAAAAAGTATTTCAAAGCAATCCAATTAAATCTGTGGGGAAACTTGTCTTCACAAAGAAACAGAATTAAGACTGCAAATTTCCGTAGCAACTCTTTGAATGTTTGGCACAGCAATGCTTGATTTACGACTAGTGAGTAGATTATGATTTAAATTCCAAAAGTAATGAATGAACATCAAAGAATGCTTCTTCATAAAGTATTCAGAGTTAACATTTGAAAATAAAGTGTAAGATCTGTAGAGAACAAAAAAATCTAAACTTTAAAAAAAAAAACTTAAAAATAAGTTAACTTTAAGTGGCATCTGAATGTGTAGGATTTAGTGACATCAGTTTGATGTTAATCAGTATCTGCACTCACGATAGACAAGCTGGATCAAGAGAATTACAAAAAAAATGATTAGCGAAAAAGTAGATAATTAGTTTATCAGTTGAGTGTTATTTAAGTTCAATATTGGCCAACTTGTGCCCGAGGAACATGAATGAAGGTTTTGGGCTATTAGCTAAGAAGCTTTAACAATACTATCACTAGTTTTTCACAAACTATGGTTAGCTTCAAAACTAAGGTCACATAAAAAATAGCCATTGATTTAGTAACAAAAATTAAGTCAAAACCTAGATAAGTATTAAAAAAAATATCCAAAAATTTGCCTCTTTCAGACCATATTTTTTTTCCTTTGTTAATTATTACTTCTGGTCTTAACAACATAACAAACATGGGTTATAAAATATAGGTAGAATTTATTTTCTAACCTATCTTGGAAACATTTTTTTTCCCCACTAGTTTATTTCAGTATTGTTATGCTTTTTTTTCCTTCTCATTTCAAATCCCACTTGACAGTTCTTTGTGGAAAACTTTAATTGCAAATACACTTCTGGCCCATTTTTTAACACAAGGGTATTCTGTCTCCATTCTTGAATTCCCACCCAGATCAAATGCAATCCTTCATCGGCCAATTTCCCTGACACTTTCTTTTTATCCTCTGAATTCATCTTTACATGCTGCAGACAGACATATATTGTTTCTGATCAATAAATAACCATATAATTGAATACTGCTGCATCGCAAATGAAGCCCTCATTTACCAAGCCTCAGTAAACAGGCTGGATTCTTTGCCTATCTAACGCTGACATTTCAGAATTCAAACACATTCAGGGCAGTGTCAGTGCACAGAGCTTCTGTATCCCACTTAGGCTCTCTTTTCAATATGGAACTATCTCCACCCAATAAATTATTCTGGGCATCTCCAAAGTCATTACACATTTATTTTGATCTCGCATCATAATTCACAGCTTGGCGCACAATGCATTTTCTCAAAATGCATGGTAATTCCTTGGTGCAGAGCAAAGTTATGATTCATTTATACTGGAGTGACAGCATAATGCAGAGACGTCAAAATCCATTAAACTGTTCAATGTCTTGGGGTTTATTTTTAGATCCAATTGAGATTTAACTGATGGTGAAAAATATACAGTCAGGTGTGTTTACCTCACCTTTAGAGAGAAAGTGTTATGGTTCCAATTAATTTGTTTCATTCCTGTCACTAAAGGCATTGTCTATGTCAAAGCTGTCACAGCGCTTGGGGCTTTGTTTTCTGGAGAATGGCATTTAATTTCACCGTATACTTTCATAACTATACTCATTTAAAAGGTGTGCTTTTTATTTAGAGCCACTTAAGCTAAATTTATGTTGATTTGATTGCTCATCACAATGGCAGATTGCAAAATTGCTGGCTGTTGCCTTGACCACTGAGCTAGTTAAATGATCATCCGCAGTTTAAAAGACATTCAATTATCTTCGGGCGCCTCAAGAGATAGGTGTTGAGAGGAGGGTTTTGCAGTCTGAGCGGATGCTAAATTGCATTACTGTAGACATAATGCTATCATTTAACATTGTTACCTTTGTGAATAGTTTCCAGTATAAAATAGTTTATAGCACTATACCGTGCTTTGGCTTTGCTCAACCTCATTTTCCAGTAAAACAGATGTCAGGGACATTGTACTGTACCTAAAGGACCTAAACTAAATATTTTGGCAATAAAATATACTAAAATTTTCAATAAAGGTGTGGTCTAATTATTAGTGTAGTTCACATTTTTTAAACAATTATTTAATTATTTATGAATTATTTTTAATATATCAAATTACTAAATAAGTAAGTATTTGAATGTAAATTTGTTGCCACCTGTGCACACTTTTTCTACAAATTAAACTGAGTTGAGATTGTGAACTTAACAGTGCTTTGGTTCCTTTATATAAGTGCACTGAGTATAGCTAGCTGCTCACTGTCTAAGATTGGGAAAGGCAGGCAGGAGGGATTTTTTTTCTTTCTTCTACAAGGATTTTTTTGTGTGCAGTTATGGTCCATCATTATTAAATGTCTCTTGTTGGATGGGAGAGGCGCTTTATCAAAAACAGCCATTCATCAGGCGCTGTGCAAGACAGCTCACATCTGACCTCTGCGGCAATAATGCCGCATCAAGTAGGCCAACTACCTAGTTTAGCGGCAGAGCAGGGAGCAGGGGCCGGCTCCAAGATTAAGTGCGCTGTTTCAGGTTTTCATTCCCAGGGGCTCTGCTGGCTGATGTTGTATTGATTGCAAAAGTTTACCAGTAAGTATCACAAACAACAATAGCCAGGTCAACGATCGGTGATGCCTGAACCGCTATTCCCCGGCGGGGGCTACACGTTCAGGGCTAAAGCACTGCCATCATCATAGCTGTGTGCTAGGTGCAGAGAGGGCTCACCGGAGCTGGGGGGAGAGAAGTGAACTGGCTTTTCCTACTGACATTTAGGAAAGCGATATGTCAGTGTGAAATGAGCGGGCGTGAGATAATTATAAGCCTTTGCATTATAAAAGGCTGCATCGACAAACTGTCGGATTGGCCTTCCACAGAGGCACTGGGCCCTTTCAGGTACTCCTGCATGGGCTACTCTTTATCCCATTTAATGGTTTGGTAATTTTTTTTAACATCTATTGAGATGACCCATCTCTCCGCACACATACATGACAGATTAAAGCTTCAAGTGTGAGGCAAATGATAAACAGTACAGTCTGTTTCTGACCGAATCACTTTCCATGTTTATGATAGCATGTCCAAGAGAAGAAGCGTTGCCATTAAGCAATATTTTCTCAAAGAAAACTGCAGTGCTACACTCTAGCATAAGTGAAAGAGCTGAGCAGTAAAGAACACGATTCACCCTAAGGCCATCTTCGGCAGGCTGAATGATGGTGCATCCTTGGCCCTGCATGGAGGACAGCACACAACCCTCCATCACAGTGCCACTGGACCATTACCCAGGGACTGCAACGGCCAGCCGCACCAAGCAGGCCTCCTCCACTGCCCCATGAAGCTAATCATGTGATTTGATGCAATGACAGAGTAATGACACAGATTGGTGGTGTGTTCAGCTTCCCCCTGCTGGAGACTACAGAGGAGGTGGTGAACACACAAGACTGCCTCGAGCCAGAGCAAGAGCCAGAGATACCACAGTTGAGAGCAAGATGCAGAAGATACCCAAGTACTCTCACAAGTGAAATCAAGATTAATGGGACTGCCGAGGGATTCTTTTATGTCCTTGAGTAACTATATTTCACTTAATGAGGAACATTAGCCGTAATAAAACTACTCAGAAGTACAAGCCGTTAATTAATGCCTCCACATTACCAGTGAATGAGAATAACTGAGTTGTAGGACCCATTGGAGCAAATATTAAAGGTGCAATCTGTGGGCACATAATTTCCACTGCTCTGTGCTAATTAATCATTTAAGATACATCCTGGTACTAAATTTCTAAACCAGTTTTTTGAAATTTTGATTACTATACAGCACATCATTCCTTATTAGATTCTCCAGCAAGGTTTTAAATTACTGTATTTGTTTACCTCTTATTATTATGGATGGTGGCAGTGAACGTAATTACTGCCATGCTGCCCTAAAGATGAGGACTTGAGTGTGAACTTGATGGTAAGTAATCTTAACAGTTAAAATAAATACCAGATCCAAAATTCCTGTTTTACTCTCGTTTGGTCTTCTGTGATTGTGTTTGCATCAGGCGTTCTAAAAATTACTTCCAGATCTTGCCTACCTCAACACCACAGAAATACATCTCACTAACCTCCCTCTAAGAGAACCTTTATCTGGGCTATAATCCTGGCTGTAATGTTCCCTCGTTAGGAGAGCACTGCTGGCCCACACCAGTAGCAACACGGGGAAGGCCTCAGGCACCACTGGAATTAATTACAGACAAAAGCGATGGTGTTTGCAATTGTCATGCCAAATTTATCACTAGCCACTTAATGTGCCTCATCTGAACTGATCCACACTAGCTGAACTGCCCCAGGGCATCTATTCTTCCTCTTCTAGGGGTGGGGTGGTAGTAGGAAGGGAACATGTCTCTCTATCTGTGTGTGTGTGTGTGTGTGTGTGTGTGTGTGTGTGTGTATACAGGCCAGCCTTGCATCTGCTGGGGGGCTGCCTTAGTCGTGGGCTGGAGGCGGTGTGCTAACAATGCCCCCAGCAAATACAGAGTGTAGAAATCTATAACAAATGTTAACACCCCGCCACACCCCCTCATTCTCTACCCACCCAGCTACGTCTCCAGAGAGCGGTTCAAAGCCAATCTTGACATCTTTAATTCCGTCATTTTTGTGATGATAATCCTTGATGTGCTTGGATGTGGTGTCAGTAGTCATTTGTTCCAGGCCTGAGTACATCTCTACACTGGCTTGTGGAACAGAAAAGTTCTTAGGTCAATGAAGAAATTGTTTCTTGTTTGTATTTTATCAATAAATACAAAAAAATAGAGCGTAGCGGAAAGTAGCTTACCGTTACATTATTATAATTTAATCTGCCAATTATTTTTCATTAGCTAGTAAATCAAAAGTTAGAAAAAGTCTAAAATCTCACTTTTAAGGAGTCTTAAAATTGCTTGTTTTGTCTGACTTACTGTCCAAAATTCAATAATATTCAGTTAAATATCATAAAGGGAGAAGAAAACCAGCCAATAATAGCGTTTGAGAAGCTGGGACTGGTCTTTTTTTCTTTTAAAATAGCTAAAACAATTAATGAATTATAAAAATTGCTGTCATTTACTTTTCCATCAATCAGCTGATTGATCACTCACCTTGTCATTTAAGCTCTACATGAGAGTTTTAAAATGATGTCTCTCATTTTAGTTTATTATAAAAATGGGTAACAACACTTTTATTACTCAAGGTAAAATACAGTTGGCATCATTTAGCTTTTGTCTTTAATCCTGTCGTTTATATGGCTGTTTATATCAAAAGGACAATGGCCGTCCCAAATGCACACTTACACATAAGCCACCATTATCTTTCTGCTTGTGCAGCTGAAAACCTAATACCTAAGTTCAATAATAATGCAGAGGGGACAGCTCATTGGTAGCCCAGTGGTACAACAAAATAATAGCACCAGAGGAGTCCTGCCTCTCTAAAACAAATATGCAGGTGCTTCAGTTCAACTTAGGAAAAATGCAGCAAAATATTGTATCCACAAGTGCATAATGTCTCATCAACACCGATCGGTTATCAATTAAAGCAAAACCATCTCATTATATTAATGAATGGCCTTTGCTAGTAATAGCCTGTCTTATTGATGTTTGAACAAGGTAAGCACAAACACCCTTACACAGCACCGAGATCTACGGTATCAGCAGCTGAGAACAGATTTGCAAGGAAGAAGAAAACAAAAAAAAAAAAGGAAAAAGAAACTGAAGGACACAACAGGCTACTCTCAGAGGGACTGCATTTTTTCCAGCAATTGTCATGCAAGCCCTGTTGTAAGTAATAATGTGGCCTTTAATGACGGAATGATGGACCTGCCAAACACTGCCTCTGCCATATACTGTCTGCATGTCCCCGCCGTCCGCTCCTCTCACAGCCATCTGGGACATATTAGCATATCCTCGTCAATTCACAGCCCATTTTAACATAATCCATATTTGTTGGGTAAAGTCCAACAGCAAGCCTCCCGTACAGCGGTCATATGATGCTATGACACACTTCAAGAGCCTGGCCCACATAAAGCATGCTTGGGCAGCTAAGCAATTCAGAAATGCAAAATAGCAGGGCATACCGTTCCCTACCTTGTACCTAGAGGGACAAATCCCTTTTGGCCAGACATCTCCAGACTGTTACCTTGGTATTTCTCCACAACAGTACTTGTGATTTTTATTCTAAGTGTTCAGGAAAGAGGAGAAAAAGAACAAAAAGGAGCCTGCTGTCATGGCTGGCAGTGAGTGTGTAGAATACATTGAGTTGCTGAGGCATGCCAAAGTATGTATGCTTCACCTATCAGGGAATAATGCCATATTTTGATACACATTTGCTTAGTAAATATTTTTATTCTTTAAAAAAAGGGTGGACTACGGAAGCTTAAAATAACCTTAAACTAAAGTGTCAGTTAAAAGTAAATGCAAGCAACGGGATTTATTTTTTCTACAGACATGGGGCTGTTGCGTACGTGTAATATGGTTCATTTCTGTATTATGTAACTTATACATATAATGTACACACCTGCACTTAGACTGAGAAAATGCCAGTGTAGCTGGCAGGAGATAAATAGAGTCATGATAAATAGGGTCACTGTGATATTCTTTACTTCTGAATGTGCATGGATAATAACTGACTTTATATGTCATCCCCTAAGAGCAGGACAATGATTATTATTTCAGAGAAGGGGATGCATCTCCAAAGTCCTGACATTTATTGATATTGTAATGGTATTGTAGATTTTATTGAGTACAGTCTGTTAACAGTTGAAACAAAAAACAAACTTGAAATTAAATCAATCTGCAAATCTAATTAGAGGGTGTAAAAATAAAAATAACTAATCATGAACTGATTGAGCAATATTTAAGTCTCTGTATTTATATGATTCAGTAATGCAGTATTTGAAGTTCTCTGCTGAGGAGACATTCAGCAGAATTCCTTCACCCACTTGAAAGCAATACCTGTCATGAACCATCATCACAGAAGCCTTCTGAGATATAATCTCAGAGAACTTTTAACCCAGGAATTTCAAACCCTCCTGTCAAAGAGAAAGCAGAGATCTTGGGATCATGACACTCAGTCAGCAGCAGTCACACAGCTCTGGGCCGGGTGTTTCTCAAGTGCTGGACTGTCTGGCAGCCAGCAGGGCCAGAGGCTGAATTTCACATTGCTTAGTTAAATACAAGTCCAATGGAATCCATCTACTGTACCGCGGCGTACATGAAACTATGTACGAATACATCAAGGCTCGCTGCGTGCTATTTTTCATCAAATTCGCAGAAAAATCTAGCACCACTGTTGGGAGGTAAACAGAGTGGAGCAAATGGTAAACATCAAGGCTATAAATATTTCAGCCGTGTCAGTTATCAGACCCACCTAGTGTTCGGGCCAGAGACATCTAGTTATGGCTGAATTCTAACTGAGGCTGGCTTATGATAATGAGATTCATTCACAGCACGATCTACTGTATGTATACAGGACGCCTGCTTCATTTCACTAAGTTGAGGAAGTTTCTGGTTTAGTTCCTTCCTACCTTCAAAGAGGAAAAATCTGTTACGCATGACTTCAATTTTATGAAAAATTACACAAAGCAAACACACCCCTCCTGAATCACACACCAATTTGATTTGTGCTCCAGAGAGGTCAGCGAGAGATCCTGCGTTTCACACATCCCCCCTGACTGAACCACCCCCCCATGAGGCTGTACGCGGGACGCTTCTCCAAGGGATGTCATGCTGCATGTCATCAGCCTGGTTAAATTGCACTGCCAGTGGGTAAGCAGCAGGGGTCACATGAGGCTCAGTGTGGACTGCAACATGTAACGCATGGCAGACCACAGTCTGAAGGCTGGCCAGTAATGACTCCAAAACATCCCGATAAAGATTGAGGGGCAGCTGTTTTCATCTAAAACAGCTCGTCTCAGACCCTCACGTGCACATGCAATGGAAAAAAGGCCATGTTAAGCTCTACAGTAACAACCTTTAAAAGGGCTGTAAGGTTTAGGTTGTTTGCACTACAGAAATCAATATGTCAATATTGTGTCGATAGAATCCATCTTTCAACGGGCAAGTGTTTGGGGGAGGATGGTTTTCAAGTGTAGATGTTTCTCATTTTAGGAATGATTAAACAAACCAGCATATTAAGTGAAAGGAAAATGTCTGTTTTGGGAGCGAGTCCAAGCATTTGCCCTTGTAAACACAAAGCCCACATATGACTGGGCCTCAGTTGGGCAGACAGCAGAGGGAGTTAACAAAGCTAATTAGGGGAGGCTGACATGTTAAAGTGAGCTGCGGCTCGGGAGTCAGCTCTATCACATATGTTTCCTTTGTGGCGGGTGAAGTGGGTCCTTTGTTTGTGAATTGATGGCGTTTCGCTCCGCCGTCCCTTTGGGTAGAGGCACTGACCTGCGGAGGCCCCGACAGTGAGAGGAGGCTCTTTCTCTGTCTCCCCAATGCCTGCTGCTCCAGCTGTCCCACTCCCTCCCAAACCTAAACCTTCCCAGAGCCATGGATGCACAGTGAGATGGGCAACACCTGTAAAAAAGCGAGTACCCCCTCAGCCCAGGCACCTCAAAGCAGCCTGCCCACCTGCTACTGAGCTCTCTGGGCCTTGCAGCTTAAACGCTCATTTTGTGCCTCTCAGCACGGGACTTATTGATATAAATAGCTGTGCACAAAGTGCACACTCTGTTTTCTCTTGGTCTGATGCAGTAGGTGTGTATGTGATTATATTCAATGGCAGCCTCTTTCAGGTGGGGATGAAATATGAGCAGTTTGGACACTGGGTAAATGACAATCTCTGCTGGATTCACTGAAAATGATTATAGCACAATTGACATATATCGAAATGGACAACATGATTCTGGCACCCGTCTTAAACAAGGATTCAATATCTAATATGTAGACACTATATGCTCTGTATTAAACATTACAGATACTGCGATAGATTTAATGATGACCTTACCATTTGTCTTGATATAGCTTGTCCTTCCTGCGTGGTGAAACGCAAGGTATGTCCTTGAACAAAACGCTCTATGGGTGTAATGAAAACAGCAAAGTATAAAGTCCATGTAGTGCAAACCTGCAACTTATTTTTATGTTAATTATAATTCAATATATAAATAGCCTATTTATGATTAACCCAATTAGGTCAAATTCATTTTTTAATCAGACAAAAACAAAACAGTAGAACAATTCTTATGTACAGCATCTCAAAGCATGAACTTTAGAGTGATAATTTGCCCTCTGGTGCCACAAACAAAGTTTAGAAAAAGTCAATCTCTTTCATTCACCTCAGCCTGCATGGCAACAGATTAATCCTCACCTATTAAGATGACAAGACAATTTGTGGAGTAGTTGAGTGTAAATAAATACATTGAGGAGGAGATAATATATTAGGCTGCTGACCGGGCTATTCCATTACAGCAGCACATTTGTTTCCATACACGAAAGAAGCCATTCAGCGAATGGCGTCTTTCCTTCATGAGGTGAAAGTGGAATCTAGCCTCTGAGAGGAAAATAAGGACATCAGGACTCCCTGACATTAACTTTCATCACAAAAGTCATCTCGCCCACCAGAAATAGAGGCTCTCTCCTGTTTGCTCATAAAAAGGAAAAGATATAATACACAGCCTTCAGTTTAAGAGGTAACAATAGTTTTGTCTCCATTAGGTGTTATAAAACAACAGCAACAAGAAGTACATCTGGTGCCTTGCTATTTCAGAAACATGACTGTAAAACACTACCCTGCAATGCTTCTTCAGAAGCACAAAGAAACCTTAAAAACTTCATATTTTAGATGTTTTATATGCATCTTTAGATTTACACGCTTTTTTTACCACTCCAGGTGGTAGTTCTGCTGGAAGAAAAGAGGCAGTACGAGCCAAGTGGCTGCATTGATTTTGCAGTAATTGATCTGATGGTTCCTTGTGATAATTGACAATTATCCCTGATTACCAGACAGGGGCTTAAAATCAGTCTAAGAAAATGACCAGCATTATGGGATGTTGAACAAAGGCTGAACAAAGATAAATCAATACACCTCAGAAAACTGCTTAAAAAACAAGACAAAAGAGTGTCACAGTAGACCGCATGGTGTGTGCCTCTAACAGCCCCTGATGTACAGTACACTGCTACATGTACTGCTGCATGCTATACTAATACAACAACAAACTGATATAAAAAAGAGCATCATTTAAAAGCAGGAAATAAACTAACATAATTAGTTGCAAATTGGAAGCATTTCTGCATGTGTGTGTGTGCATGCCGCAAACCTGCACACGTCTGCATCTTTGTGTATGTGGGTGTGCCCATATTAAGTGTTTGTGTGTCGCTACATGTCTATATTTCTTTGTTACTATGTGTCTGACCTCAGCTGATTGGTCCTCTTGATTTAACCAGACAGATGCAACTCATTGCAGCTTAATAAATATAGGGGCCCAGGGGATCTCTGCTAAACAGTTCTATTAAGTTGGAAACATGTCAGCCAATATAAAAGCAGTCTGACCCCGAGAAAGGTCAACTGTGACACGCATGTTTACTCAGGAAAACAACCCGAGGCTGGAAGGTCTTGTTTTATCGGATGTCTTCAAAAGAGAGAGAGAGGGTGTCGTGCTGCCCAATTGTTGGTTTTATGTGATTTTTGGTCTTTGAACCCACACAGGAAAGTGCTTTGTTGTCACTGAGCTTTTTTCTGCCCAAGTAAAATGACAGGTACACAAGGTTACATTGTACATTTTTCCAGCTGCAAAAAAGCATAGATAGATAAATAGAAAGACAGACAGACAGACGGATAGACAGATAGGCATACAGATAGATAGAGAGACAGACAGATAGACGGACAGACAAATAGATAGATAGATAGATAGATAGATAGATAGATAGATAGATAGATAGATAGATAGATAGATAGATAGATAGATAGAGGTTAATTTTTATTCAATTTAATTTGGTGACAATTTTCTTAATGAATGGACTAATCATTGTGTCAGTAAAAAAAAAAAGCAGAAAAAATGTTAAACCATTCTCATTACTTGTTCCAACTGCTCAATGTGGTGTCTTCACATCTAAAGACACCTTTTCTGTTCCAATCAGAGTCCAGTAGTTAAATTTGGATATCTGACCTTACAGATACCAGTATTATTTTTACTGTTATTATTATAAATATATGTATATATTATTTGAAAAACCCAATTCATTCAGTTTTTAAAGTAATTATTTGAACTGCAGGTTAGGTAGGCTGCTCAAACAAGAAGGTTTAGAAGTATAAAATGCTATGCTATCTTTTGAAAAACCTGGTCTGATCAAGTTAATGGCAATTCATTATCAACTACTTATAAGCAGATTTCCATATGAATTCAAAAGTATCAGCAACATATTCATTATCTAAGCTGCAAAACCAGGATTGGTACACAAATCAGTGACGTCAGTCACATTTTACATGAGTGAATTCCACTAATATCGGCAACCAAAACCAGTTATGACTAAAAGACTACTACAGGAATTTAGGAGTGAGCTTCCAAAAAGATGAGGGATTTTTGAGAAACAGACTTACAAAAGAAAAATTAAACCTATTCTTATATTTTATCCCTTTGTATGAGACAGACACAATTATTACAGCTGGATAGGTAACTAGACAGACAAAAACATTATAGGAACATCTGAGGCTTCAACAGATTGTGTTAGATTGTATGGCATTATTTAATACCTATAATACCTATACCTATAATGAATATACCTACCTGTAATCCCATACTCATGTATAGTATCTAGGGTGCAAAAAAAGAACATGCAAAAAAAAAAGGGAGACACACATATGGTAAAAACTTGAAAACATTGGGAGTGAGGGAGAGGGAACCAAAAACAGATCATGGTAGTCAGTCAGTCACACTTCCTGCGATATCAGTGTACAGTGAACTTGGCTGCACTGAAACAACCTTCCTCGTCATTTTTGGCGCTTGAAGAGGTGTCGGGCAAAAAGCCCCCCCACTCCCCTGCTGCGACAACACACTGAACCCTGTCGCTCAGAAACAGTGGAGGTGAGAGGGCCTTGCTTCCTTTCTTCACTAATCTGCCTCTACAATGTTTAATCAGCACATCAAAACACTGAGGGGGAGGAATTTCCGTGCTTGGTGAGCATATTAGGGATGCAGTCACAGCGTTAACTAGCATTGATGAACTGTTTGCTTATGCAGTAATAATTAACTTCCATTACATTACTTTGTGTGATTACTTTCTTAATTGCCTGAATTATGCATCAATTTAATATCTAATAACCAGTCTCAGACATTAGACACTGTTCAGACACAAATTGCATGTAGTTTCCGAGCTTTAATTAAACACACTAGAATAAATGAAACGATGTAGGATGGATGTCTTGCAGTGATTTCCTGGGTGCTTAAATATGCTATTTATTATAAAAGCATATAAAATTCACTTTCTCCTCAGGAAAGCAAACCACAAGATGCCAATTATAGTACGCAAGTTGCTTTGCCATCGCTTTTTCAGAATCTAGACTAATAAATTTGTTGAGTGGGACTCATTGTTATATTATGCAAATATATTACTATGCCATTTTTTAAGTTTCAAATTTTGTGTGCAGAGCAAAACATGTCCCCAAAGATGATTTTAATTATAGAGCAGAATGGGCTCTTGTTTTGCATTGTTATTGTCCTCCAGTAAGGAACCGGTGAGCCGGGACAATAAATAAGAGTCTATGCAGATATTCAAATTATTTTTCATATCACTTAAATGCAACATATCTCGTACATATTCTCTGCATGAAATATGCGCATGTGCTTACCGGTTAAAGTAAGAAATAAATGACCTAATAAGATGTATAAAAACACTATAAAGGTGTGACAGCCATAAAGTAATTACAGCAATGTTATTTCAGATGTGTCGTGGGTTGGTGCATTGTTTTGAAGAAAAGCCTCTGCTCATCTCTTCCAATGCAATGCAAAAATAAACATTTTAGAATTAGGCCCATCTTTCTCAATTGCACCCTTCTTGATACCTGATTTAAATTTGATTTACAGGTAGTAAAGCAACTGTATGTCATATGAACAGAATATAATTAAAAAGCCAACACATGGAAGCACCGGGTCATTCAATGAATTGATATTAACTTTTAGTCCTCTTGCATCATCATTTTACCCTCACTCAAAAAGTGACACATTCACTTAAAGAGAAAAATGAACCCTATTTTTCTCATCAGCAGTAGTTTGGAGAACATACATGTAATAGAAAAGCAGCACACACATTCCTCTCATTAATACAGCACGAAAGCCCTTAAGAATTATGTGATTTAAAATATATTTTGTATTAATTATTAAGAAATTATACATGAATTTAAAAAAAAATGGCAAATGTCACCACATAGGAATCATTATGTGTTGCTGAAATAAAAATCTATTTAGCTGATCTACACTCACGCAAATCCTTCTGACTGGTGTTGGGTCTGGCAGCATCGTTAGTCTGCTTTTTAAATGATCTCTAGAGCTGGTGAGCTGCTAGCAATGCAAGGTTAGACAGAAAATGAAGGCAGCATGCGGATGCTTCACAGACCTCATGATAGTTTCCGTCTGTCATTATTTACGTCTGACTAGTCGCGTCATGTCAGCTACCTAGAGAGACACTTTTAATGTGAACCCCCCTCCGTTCTCCTATTGCTTTTCACAAGCAGTGTAGTATACCATTATTTCTTTGCTTCAGTACCTTTAGGTGAAGCTCGCCCTCCCATCAGCTAGAATCAAAGACAGATCCTCTGCTTGATATTATACATGCCCATGTTCTTACAGAGCTGGCACAGAAGCTACATACCTCAATGAAAAAGGCAATTCTGTATCTCATTTTGCTAATTCGATGAAAAATTGGAGAAAAACAACATGGGGTTATGCGGTGCTTGGGGATTTAAAATCTGGATCTCAAAATATTTTGAAAGGCACAGCTGCAGCGACAGTTTCATAATGAATATCTGATATGTCTCATAGTTACACTGTATGCTGCTGTGTAATCTTTAATCATGAACTAACACAGTATGTTCTCTTGAACAGTACACAACGGGATGTTATGGCTTATTAAGACTGATCAGCTAATAAAACACTAAAAAGCAAAGCCAAAAGGCCTTTCTCATGAGTTCTCTCGCACAACATACAAATTTATTTCAAAACAGTTACCCTCAAGCTCGATAAGACAGCCATTTATCACAGCACTACCCATGAATCAAGTCACATTGTAAAATCGATCATTGATTCACCTTATTCCCTTGTTTTTCCATCTGAGCCACATAATGATCATTAAACTGACCACAGCACGTCAGAAAAATGGATTAATAATACACTGAGCTCAGCCTGAAACATCTCAAGAATGGTATCATGAGAAAAAGATGACACCGATGTAGCATACAAAAAAGAATATTATTTTACTTTATCTTATGACTGTTGCACTCCTTCCTACAGCTTTATGTACAGTATTCTTGGGCTGTGGAGCTTCAGACCATGAGCCCAAGACCTCTTGGCTAGAGTCCATCTCTATGCTTTGTGCACGTGATCGCAGCCTAGATGAGCATGCTGTAATGGGGCTGCTTAGCCCCATCATGACCCAATGAGTGCCGGCTGTGGAGTGGATGTGCTTGGTGTGTGTGTGTGAGTGTGCATTCCCAGCAGGGAGACAGCGCCTTATGAAGGTCACAACTGCAACAGTCTGGGGCTCTCTAAGTGAACCCTGGAGAGGATAACAAGCCACATCCAACGCTCTCTCTTTGTGCTCTCACAGCCACTGATCCACCTGAGAATAGAACAAGCTGAAACATAGTTTGCACAAAGCAAAGCTGAATTCTATCTCAGGATGGCACCGAAAAAAACATTAGTTCCTCATGACAATGCCGTTTCCTATTACTTTGGTGAATTATTATCTCGGCATCTGAAACATCAGTCTTGACCGAAAATGAGAAATGTGGTGTTTTGTAAAACAATTCTTGTACGGCCCGTCTACAAAAATGGAAAAATGAAGAATACCATTTGCCTCGGGGGAATTTCAGTTCAACCAAAGTGTGTGACAGCATTGCCCTGTGTTATGGCCGCCTAATGGACAATGTAGCATTAATTCGGCTTCAGATGAACAGGCAGGACAGCAGAATCAAAAATAAGGAGGGGGCCCTAGGTGTATGAATTATGCATATTACATTACCATAAACCTACAATACACTGTGCGACAAAACAATGCAGTGAAAATTGGGCTTCGAGTGAGATATTGAACAATTTCCTACATGGTTCTTGCCTACCTTAGAAGTGAAATTGTATTAAGCTTTCTCAATAACAGCCAAACCCATATGAGATTTGTATGTTAACATCTAGTCCAGTGAACAAAACACTATGTAAACAAGTCAGGGATAATTGAAAAGAAAGTCTCTTGACTGCTTTCCCAGGGACCTATCATTCAGGTAGATGGGAATTTAGTTAAATGGCAGGAGAGAAATTACTTTTTGCATTGATTTTCCTTTAGACATCAAAGGCAGACAAATGAAATGGAGCAATTTACTTTGTCGAGCTGTGAAATGGTATTCAAGCAAAACATGTCAGAAACTATTATTTGCAATCATGTTGCTCTTATTAATCCTGAGAAAAAAATGGATAAATGAAAGTGCACAGAGGGATTTACTAGGCTGCGACACATTTTCAGTTTGTATTAGGCCACTAACAGTGGGGAAAGACACATGGGGTCACACAGTTAATACAACAAAAAATTTAAGTGGTACTTTTAAACAATATTTTCACACAAATGTTATCTGAACATTGGTTGAATGGTTAGTTTTAACTGATCAGACAATGGGTTGCCAAGTAACATATCTATATTTTGGCCCACTGTACTTATAATACCACTCCTCTGTTTTACTACCATGGGATTAAGACTAGACTGTCACACACTGTTCTGGATTTTAAACCACACGATCAGCTTTGTTTTTTCATATAAACAAAATGAAAGTATTTTTTTTGAAAGCTCACAAAAAAGGAAAACTCGAACTTTGCTTTTTTTAAATTTTCAAAAACTTAAGCCTGAGACTACATATCTGATTTGTACATGACTCCTGTAGAGGCAGCCTTTAGATGCAGGACACACTTTCAGTGTGCTGTGTAAAACAGCATGTGGTATTGGTAACTGCTTCTATTCAAGCCTTGTAATCATTACCTGGCATCTTATTGCCTCTGTGGCTTTTAAAGCTCTTGTCTCACCCCCAGAAAACAGGGAGTTATAGCTGATCTTTTATTAAAACTTTAGGAGAGCGTCCCCCTCTGGAAGGGGCGGAGGAGGAGTGGGACAAATTAGTGTTGACAGTAGACACTTAAAGCAGGAAAATCACAGGCCCACTGGGAGGCAGGAGCCACATGGGGCTCCCCGCCTGTGTAAAGAACACTCTAGATTTCACTTGAGATGCAGTCGCCTTTTAACAGGGTAGGGGGAATGTCAACAGACCCTCTTGAATGAACCAATAAAGCCACTAAAAGGGGAGGATTAACCAGCTGATATCAGGGACAGCGGTTTGTTTTGAATGCAGCCCCCCCCCCAACCACCACCCCCTCTGGAACGTGGCCTGAAACACACTGGGCGGAACATTTCCTTTGCTTGGCACGCTGCTACACTGCCAAAATGGTATAGTTGTTTGTGTTAATTCTTGAATGTGATTACAGTAGAGTTAACCATGTAATTCTATTTTGACTTTTAATGAGTTACATAGGGGTGGTGAAATACTTTGTATTAATTTCCAAGCAATGCAAGGAGAATTACTTTCACTTTACCTCAATTTTGGACGTTTCCCTCTTAACTCTTTTGTGTGGTAGTTGCTCCATTATAGTCTTTACTGCCCATTTATCAGAGAGCGCTGCTGTTCCTAAGTGAGGCTACACAACATGAAACAGTAATTACAAGACATCAGGGGTTTTCAATCTCCTCTTAATTTCCCAACAGCTGTGATGAAAAACCCTTTGTCCAATTAATGTGTCAAAATATGACCCAACAATGTCATGGCCTTCTCACAACCCCATAAACATCAAATAAAAGACAAGACTTAAAATAGGTGTACTTAAACCACAATGACAGCGTTTTAATTTCTATAAACCACTAAACAAGCAAAAACAACCTGTACTTGTTTTTGAAGTTCTTTAAATAACTGCAGCTAAAAGGGGCAGGTTGGGAAGGAAAGCTCGGTTAGTGAAATTTGATATAAGGATAAATATATCTCAAAGAGGTGTGAGGTTTTAAAGTTGAAGTCTGTAAAGGGAGAGTCTTATGTATTGGGTGCAACATGAGAGAACTCTGACAAATGTAGGCTGAGCTGTAATAATATGTTCAAAGTCAGTACAATGAAACATTAAAAATTGTATATATATAATTTTATTAATGCAACTAGATGCTGACTTTGCTCACCACCAGTTTACTATTTGTGGCAATTAAAAACTAAGACACCATTATCAATGTTACTATGTGACTAAGTTTTTACAGAAAAAATATAAACCATTACTGCATTAATATTTTTAAAAAGGACTTTATTAATTTTTATATTTGTTGTTCAATAGTGTACTTATATTATCCCACATGTTTTCAGTAATGTTCCTCAAAAACAAAGCCAAAATACATCTCAATCACCACCTGGTGTCTGGCTGCAGTTAATCATAAATCCTGTCCCTCCGTGTTAGCAAATGGAACTTGGGTCAAAAAAAATAAACAAAGTCCATGTCAAATAAATTTACCCCAAAAGCTGGTTTCTGTCGTCTTAGGTACCTCTACCCTGGTGTATGTTTAAGTTTTCCATTTTCTTATTAACTTGGCTTTATGTAATTATTTGATGCTAAAAAAAAAAAAAAAGAGGCTTAACAACAAGAATGACAACTAACTACCCACAACAGAGTCGCATACCTGCATTTGTAGGACCTTGGTACTGCTGCCCCTTCCCCTGATCACTAACGCACTAACTGTCTCCAAATAACATCACCAGAGTAAGTTTGCAGTGCTGGGAAAGTGTAAATAAATAATCAGTATTTATTTTTATCTATAGTTCAAACACAGAAAAATCTGTCATTTTATTTAACTTAAGGGTGCTTTTTATTTTGTCATCTGATTTTGACCCCTGGAAAAACAGCACATGACACATCAGATTAAGCTATCGAATCTGCTAACACGACTAACCATAATGTGAATAAAACTTAATTACCTCATTCGTAATCTTTTTCTGCCCAAGTCAGACTGATTTTCATCTGCAGTGAAACCTGTTAAACAATAGAAAATCAATTCCCTTACTCCCGTGCAAATTTACGTCATCAAACTACATCTTTTGTATTAATCGTTTAGTTTGTGAGACCTCTAGTGGCAGAAATCACATATTGTGCTTTTAAAACAAGGTCCTTTTTAATGTGTCTTGAAGACAAATACCCTTTTTGGACCAAGACCCCAGATAGTATAAAATAAAAGCTGAACAAATGTTAGGGTTTTCTTACTTAATTTCAGTTTATTGAAAAAAATGTTTTATAGGAGGATAGGCTATATGAAAAGGGCAAAGCACAATTAGTGTTTCTGAGCACCTATCTCCATCACCAGAAACTTGTTCTCTATGTCAACCAAGGCATGTGAGATGAATTCAGGCATTTGCAATGTGCATCTGATTTATTATGGAGAAGGTGAGGGTATAACATTGAGGGATTTCCCTTTAATCAGATCTCTTAGGAGTCCATGTAGTGGACCAATACCCCAATGAGTTTCCTTTTAAAAAGCCAGGAATATTAGATTGGCTGCACGCTGCCTCAGTTTTAGCTTCAATCAGAGGGAATTGGGAAGGATTTTGTTAAATCTAAGAGCCTTTCACATGTCTGAAAAGTTCATTTCTCTTCATCTATTAACTCTAAATAAAAACCAACCATCACTTATGCATTTGTCCATTTAGCAATCCTTAAGCTCGTGAGCTGTAGATCTGAGCCCAAATTTTGAGCTTACGGATGACCAATCACAGAGGTGCGTGCCTCAGAGCTGAACCACAAATGGGTCCTTCACAGCATTGTAAATCAGGACCTCAAAGAGTATTATTTAGCCTCAAGCAAAGAGCGCTTGTTTATCAGATGGTGCCTGAGTCCAGGATAAAAACCTTCCCATAAATCTGGGTACCTTTTATGTGCTCATGCAGCCTGGCTGGCACATTCTGAGTTTAAGGCTTTGAAGAGTGAAAAGTAACCACGACATTCACATTACAGAGACAGTGGTCTATGATGAGTACCTGAAGATTAATTCTAATGGACGAAGTTTATGAGATGCTCAAATATATTCTAATTGGTATACCTGCTAATACACTAGCAGAGAGACTTGCATTCCAGTCAGCACTGCTGTAGCTTGGCCATTTGATTCAAGTGCAACTTAAAAAACCATAAACCACAAATCAGTGACAAATCAAAGACTTAATCTGTGAATTCAAAGTGAATCTTTAACTTGGCTAGAACTATGCATTCAATGATTTTGCCTTTGTTGTCATTATACAGGTTCAGTAGGCATTATCAGTTTTTCACAAGAGGTGTCAGTGGGTGCTGCACTACATCTGACACTGCACATGTAAGTTATCATGACTACAGCGCTGCAGCGGGTAAATTTCTGAACATTTTATTCTGTTGTCTGATATATTACCACTCAGATATGGCAATGCTAAACCCCAGATGATAAATCAAATGTGCAGTGGCTGCCTCTGATAACTCAATAAGCACCTGGACTCCTCCTAACATGTCACACCTGCACTTCTACATATACTACTCTCATTCTCGGGCCTCACTGGGGGGCTCAATACACCTGCCAAGTGCATTTCAGAAGCCTAGCAGCTGGGAGAGAAACATCATGCATGCTTAATTAGGAGGTTCAGGAACCATGGGAAGTGGTTGGCAATTTTAAACACATAGTATACTGTATATTCCTGGCTATATGAAAATGCATTCATTCATATAACGTCAGCAAGTTAAAAAACATGTAATTTCACCTAAGTAGGTAATTTGAAAACAAAGAGGATTTAATGACCGAAAAATTATAAATTATCACTTCCACTATAAATTTAAATGCCTATGCAAAAAATACCACATGTAGGCTTATATGCTTTCTTAAACAGCACTGAGTCTGTTCAAAGAAACTGTTGAAATGGAAACTGCTCTTAAAGTATTTTGAACAAAGAACATGAACAATTAAATCAACATGAACAATTAAACCATTGTACTTTCACAGTGCAGAGTATTAAATAGACTTGATTTAATGAGCATATTTAACAAGAGAATACCAGGGGGAGACTTTGTTGATCAATATTATTGTTTAGCTTCTATCCAATCAATTTAGTGTCTCCTTAGTGGGCATTACCAAGTGTAATAAATAGGGGGTTTGTTTAAGAAAATAATAATATACAAACCTCAGAGGCATTTATTAAATTGCATGACGAAATTTTCAATGTCACACAGACAAAACATAAAAAAGGCTATTCAATAGATAGACTGTGCACTCCTAGACTGTCAACAAGTATTTAAGTCTAACAATGACTTTTCAGACCCCCTGTTTCTTTTAAAGAAATTGTTAAATAATGTATGATCAAGTGTTCATATTTAAATTAGTTCTTTATAAATTATTCTAATTTAAAAAATTACGTACCCATATTTCTTTCACTTTCTAACCCTAGAAGAGGTTGGCAATTGAAATGATAATTTCTCCATAGGTCTGCATCAAATAAGCAAACTATTAGGTTTGTGACAGGCAAAAAACTATTCTCAATTCAGAGATGAATGTTTCCTTGGGCTGAGATGTGATGCCTTGTAAAAAAACAACTTACTACACTTGTGTTATGGCTGCATGCACAGAGGCAGCAGCATCTATGAAGGCATTTCAGAAAGGAGGTTACATTTGCAATGAATTTTTAGTGTTTTTACAGCTCCAATCTTCTTGCCAGTCTGAGAGTATTGCTTATAAGGTGCAACACCTATCAACACTACACAAGCTATGTGTTTATCACAGACTGTGAGTCATACGCCCAATTCTGATATGAGCTCCAGCTTCAGATGCTATAAACCCTATAAGGGGGTGAGGAGGGAAGAAGCAGTATGATAACTCAGAGCGTCCTGCTGTAATTATGGTATTCATGAAAAGATGAAATAGAGTACAGACTAAATCTGTAGCTCCAGGCAAAATCAACAGCTTGGCATTACGCCGTGACCCCTGCCTATCTCGAGGATACGGCAAACATACCAAAACTTTGCTGCTTTTTTCATCAGTCAAGAGTGAGGGAATGAAGTGCATCGATTGCTTGTGATTATTAACTAGACTGAGATAAGCCCTCTCCTTATTATGCAGATTACTGAGGCTCCCCGCTCCAGCATATTGTACAGATGCAAGGGAGCAGCTGCTCTTACAGATGGTGGGTACACGGATCTATCATTATGCCTCCATTGTCTCCACTTGAATTGTTTGGGGGACAACGGAACTGCATCAAAGAGGAATCCGACTGCAATGAATTAAGAAAGAGAAACGAGAACCATCAACTAAATTTATACACCGGAGGCCGTGGAATGGAGAGGAGCGTAAAGCTGAAGCTATTTCATATATACAACCATGGAGTCGCCCAGTCATGTATACTGTACCAAAATCTGTTGGATGCAGCACTGTGCACCAAACATATGTTGTTTTTTATTAACAAACTGGTATTAATCAGGATGCAGATATTAATTTAAATAGTAGGAAACAAAGAATTTACAACAAGATGAATAAATAAGCAAGTAATCTGCTCAGAAAAATCTGCTCTTGAAACAATTACGTAAATTTTGATTTCATGAAGACCTCCTTCTTGATAGTTTAAATTGAAGAGTCAGTCATCATTTTTTTGCTGTCAAATACCAAACTGCTGACGGCTCCAGTACAAAAAATAAGAGATCTTCTCACAAAGCCGACTACAGCAAGGAAAGAATATGCAGAAAAGTGTCAATTTTGCCCTTAAGGGGAACCTCTGGTTGTCCATTTGACTCACCACACCTCCTGCTGTGCACTGCTGAGATCAGGACACTAGTAGCTCCCCTGATCAAACATGACATTACACTAGAGGGAATTACATGCTCAGATTATAACAGAGAAGGTCACACCAAGTTGTAAGTCATGACAGCAGTCTCACATTATTCTGCAGATAGATGGGGGTGATATTACTTTAAGAATTAATGCAGTGACATTAAAACTGAGCACAATACAAGTTTCCGACCCTAAAAATTTAAGGTTAGATTGAAATACCCCTGTAAAATGCAGAAGTATTTACACATTAAAATTTTTGTAATTGTCTTACACATGCAGCTGCAACACTGGGTAAGAAAAGCAGAAACAGTGATACACACATACTTTGGCATATGCAGCGTATGCAGGCAAACCTTCAAGTACAGTAAGTAAACTGAGTTAGAGGACTGACTAGTGCTAAAGATGCTGGAAAAAAATAGTCAAGAACTAGTAATTTCTTTCTGATTAAGTAATTATAATCAATGAGGGATGAAGAGGGAAACTGAGAATTATTATATCTTACACTGAAAGATGTTGCATTAAACATTGAGCACAGTGTAAAAAAATCCAAGACAGTAACACTAAAATAGGGTTATTCGATAATAACATTAAAAAAACTTATCAGTATTATTTTATATGTATGTATTGTTGAAGTGGTAGACGAAACATTTAGCCCCAAGAAAATATCCAGTTCTCATCTTTCCTGCATAATGGTGTCAGTATTGAGAATTAAGCTCAAATAGCAGCAATTCAAGACAACTCAATAACGTCCACAACATAACCACTTTTCATTTTTATTTTATGTCATCGTATAAAAATATTACCCATCTTGGATGCTGATGATTTTTGTCTTTGAGAGCATTTATTCTGCATAAAAGCAGTCATTGATTAAAAAGATAGTTCAACAACAAACACAAGATGCCCGTTAGCATCCATACAGTAGTATGCAGTGATTCCCACAAGGCACAGAGAAATAACATTACTTGCTCCAAATAGAAAATCAATTCCTTAGCAGACTATTTTCTGTTTTCAATATCCTTAAGAAGCTGCTATCTTCAGATGACCTCAGTATAAATTAATAAATCTTCTTTTGTACTGTATTTATTCAGTATTGAACTAGAATCCATGGCATAAATACAACTTGCAAGCAATTCAGTGCCTCCAAAACACTTTGCATGTGGGTAAAAACACACAAAGGACGCAGGGGAATAAGTAGATGTATCCCAGCAAGTCAGAAAGCTCTATTCCTACAATAATTCCTTAACTCGTATCTGCTGTATTCAAATAAATAACAGTTTTCCTTTCTTCACTCATGTGTCATGGGTGGATAGATTGAGCTCCTGTCAGAGCACAAAGCTCCCCTCAGAAGTCCACATTGCCTCGTCTGTTGTTAGGACCTCATCCACATGGGGCCAGATTTGATTGGAAAGCCCAAAGGGAGGAGTTCCACCAGTCACAAGGGCATTGTTAGTGCCTCAAAAATGGCCAGAGAAGAATGACTGATTATGCAACCACAGCCAGGGTTACTAATAGGAATTCTATTTGAATTTCTAACATAACAGATGTTTGCTGGGCACCTCCATAGAGTGCGCATACACAGTTATGCTAATTCGCCAGTGTTTCCCTTCAAGTTAGCTCAGAGTCATTAGAGCACACAGCTAGCTTGGATCCCTCTGTCAAACTAATAATTGGCCATTATTGATATTAATTAACATTTTTGCTCTCTATGTCCTTTTTGACCTGCTATCTGTTAGTAAATCCAGTTACGGAGTCCTATTAGGGCAATAAAATCCACGGGACTCTATAGTAGTTGCAAGCCATTTATCAGAAAGAGAACATAAAGCCAATTAGGAATGGGTGCAGACAGTTGTCTTCATTCTCCACTGACTACTTCTTGATCTCCATTATAAATTGCTAATAGGGCAGATACTAGTTAGCAAAAGGGAGAGGGAGTGGGGGTTGCCCAAGCTCATTCTGACCCATGATGACAGGTGAAAAAGGACCAGTAGTATTCTTGCTTGATGAGGCTACACCATCACCAGCTGCTGTTTTGTATTGTTTTGGGGGGTTTTTTATAACTTCTGTCTGTTTGTTGAGCAGCATCATGATGCACCTTCATCTCTACTGCTATTCAGTCATGTTAATTGGCCTAAAAGTAGGATAATACAGAAAGCCATTATATTGTTAATTGGTCATCCTCCAAAAATACTATCTTTTATGCTACTATGCTATTATGATACAATAAGCATCGGAAACACTGTACATTATAAGTTTATGAGCTCAGATCAAGAAATCCTAATAGGTGTGTATTGACTGGTTTATTTTCCACAAAACTCCAAAGGGGCTGGTGGTTGCAAGAAAATATATATCAAAAAGGCTATCAACAATGGTTGGGTCTTCTGTGTAAAATCAATAGTGAGCCATAGATGGCTTGAGTTTTCACAGTTCTCTCTCGTCACTTAAAAAGACTAGGCTATGTGATGACTGGAAGGACCCATGAGATTTTTGCAACATAGCAACAATGCTATATGTTCAAAAGGACACAGATTAGTAATAACCTAATCTGTTTTGGCTTTGGTGAAAATACTTTAAGCTGTTGTTTTGATAACAGATTATTGCTGCTCTAATCTGATGCTTTGGGAATAAATATTTTAAGTTTTCATGAACAAAAGAGCTCAGCAGCATGAATTGTTGTTGGAGCATATAGTCTGACATAACCTTTGTGAATAACAACTTATGTTCTTGCTTCCTGAATCCAGTGCTACAGCCTGGGTTTATGACAAGAGGTATAGCGGTCCCTTAAATGAGCAGTATTTAATAGCTTGGATTCAAGTGTAAAGGCTTTCTCCCCTGTGCATTACTCCAAGAACCTAATTACAAGTTTCATCATCAATCATGAGCATTATTTATTCAGTGAAATGAATTTCTAATTAATAACTGATGAGCATTATGGCCTCGAAGACTGTACAGCAATTAATTATGGTTGGCAACAGGGAATATCCTTATAAAGGACTATCTGGTGCACAGTCACAGCACAGCGGTGCCAACAGGCTAATGTCCACAAAGAAGAGGCACTGGATTGTTTTTGTACCTAGGCTTTATTGAGATAATTACTTTCATGAGTGTTGTCTGGGGGCTGTCATACTGCTGGCAATGTAATAAACACTGGAAAAACTGTATTCAAATTTTGTTAAATGTTGTTTTGAACCGCCATCCTCTACGCTCTGCGCTGCCACCCTCTATCCACACAGATGTTTTGTTTTGGTTTTTGATTTTTCTCAGAATGCAGGGGAGCCCAGAGTGCATTTTTAAGACAAGATACTCTTTAAACACCCTACAATGTACAGATTCTATAGACTTTTTTTTTATTGTAAACAACCTGTGCTGAAAAGTCAAGGGCACAATCATTGTTGCCATTTTTATGTTTTCTGAAGAAATTTCTCTTTGTAGATCAAAAAAGTGCAAACAGTGGATTGGCTGCTGCTGCCTTAACATCTAGCCACAATCAAAGCTCAATGATGAATTTAATGACAATCAGTTGCTCAAATATTATTATGAATTTTAGTAGAAATTTACATGTACAGCCTTTTAGTGTGAATATGCAATCAATACAGTTTAGCATACTGTAACGTTTAATATGTCACTTTTGAGACCATTTTTCTGTTTAAGTTATATAGGAATGTTTTAAAACAGGGTCACACAAGAAGAGCAGACAGATAAAAGCAAGAGACTGAGAAACACTGGCTGAGAAAGACATAACTACATGAGGGCATGTTTTTAGAGATACTGTATTTTTTAAAAAAAAGAGAAATTCAAATGTCAGCACTAGTAAAAAGTCAGCAGAACCAGTACTGACCTCATTTAGGAGGGTTTTACATCACCTAATTGCAAATAAGTATTCTTGCATAAGATAAACAATGTTAAAATTAATTCAGTTATTCCTTTCTTTTTCTAGGGAACTCTATGTACTAAAATATATTTAAGATATTTTAGTGGTTATCACAGTCCTAAAACCAATCAAATCACATAAACAAAGCATTGACATCATTTTGACATCATTGCAATATTGCTGTATTTATGAGTATATACAGTAAAAGCACAAACTGAAACTTTCAAATCTCTGTAATTGTGCTCTATTGACTTGATTTTTTCAAGGTCCAAATTAGTTTTAATGTCTTTGCAAATACCATTGGTCAAACACAGATTACTTGATGAGTGTACGCCTACATCCAGACATTACAATCAAATAGGCACATTATGGAAGAGAAATAGAGAAAGTCAAAATGATGATAAAGAACCATGAGAAGCTGTAATTGTTTACTTTAGAAAATGAAAATCAGCGAAGCAGCTCTTTAATTTATCTGTTGCTTCAATTCAGCACAAATTCTTTTGCACATTTGTGGCAGTTTTTTGTTTTTTTTTGTCATATATTCATCTCAAACACAACTATAGGCACAAAACAGAGATGGATTGAGTTATGCATGGCTGTTTGAGCTATCCAGAGTAAATGTAATAAATGTGCATGACTATAACGCTGAATTGCAGCAGTGTCTTAATGTATGTGACTGCTCCCTTATGAGTTGAAAGACAGTACAGGATTTGGGCAAGTTTTTTTTAATTAATTAAAAAGTTATTTGTTGAGGAAACATGGCACATGCTCATATGTTTTATGGCTTGTGTCAGGTTATATGTCATTCAGACTGAGACATATCCACAACTGAACAGTTTCTATTCAGACTCAAAACAATGTGGTGTTTGCTTTTTTGATGTGTTTCTTGTGTCTGGTCTGTGTCTCTCTGAGCTGGTTTATTCAAAATGCACAGTTTCTTTTCTCTTTCAATTTTGTATACAAGAGCAGCACACAAAAACTGAATTGGCAACATGTCCTTTGGGAATTCTTCTAACTGTTTCATTAATTTTCTTGTACATGCTTTTTTAAGGGTCACAGGGTTATGCAGTCTATTTCACAATGCTTTGGTCAGGCCATTTGTCCAAAAAGCCCTAAGTGTAATAGCATTAGGAATACATAACATGCCAAAAATATCCCTGCACAAACATTGAATAATATGTATTCAAAAATTGATGTCAATCAAATTGATTTTGAAAAAAAAGGTAACTTTGACTCAGAAATTATTGCATGGATCTATCCATCTATTTATGAACTATAATATGTTTTATTTTTTGGGGGGTTTTTTTAAGGGTTGCTAGAGAGAGGCTGGAGCCTGGACAACAGTGCTAATCATCACACCACCTTTCCTGCTCCTCACATTATTCTAGTAAAATAAAAAATATTTTATTCATCTGATTTGTGAAATGTCTCCAAAACTGACATGTGACATCTACTATATGAGCTTAATTTTCATGCTATGAGGAGCTTGTTTGTAGTTTGTATGTGCTGTGTATCGCGATATAGAAAAGTAAATTATATGTTTCAAAATTATGAATGCTATGATTGACATGTACAAAAGTAAAAATACTTCCTGTTGTAGCAACTTAACAATAATTTTGACTATGTCATTTTTTTAATGATAATTAGCACATTAATAAATGGTATCTCAGTCACAATGCTCCTACTTTCACAGCATATTCAGCACAAACAGGAGATTCTCCAGGACCAAACTAAACACACACCCACTAATTTACAAGCATTACATAGTTATAGTTATTACTATATGAGTTGTTACCAAGTAAAAAGCACTGCAGCATCCCTGCTTCACCAGTTGAGCTAGCTAGGTGGCGTTATGCAGCTTTCACTTTTCTTTCACTGTGGAATAGGTGGATTAAAGACATATGAGCTAACTTCTCCTTTGTGATTAAGATAGCTAATGAATATGAGAAAATGTTAGCACCATTGGGGGTTCTGGAGGAGAGTCAAGCGCTGATTGGATCTGACCAAAATCCAACGTTCCTATTGGCTGATAGTAAATATTACAACGTTTATCTCTATGTAGATTTGAGGAACTTAAGACAAATGGATAAACACCTGCAAGGTCTGATGTTATAGCTTTTTGAAGTGTTTTAACCAGTCAATGTTTCCTCCTGCCATATTTGAATTTGTTTCAAAATAAATAAATAAATAAATTACTACAACTTTTTTTTGAAAAATTTCAGACATCACTTCTTATATCCATGTAATTATGAGGATGATCTATTCTTGTGCATATTCCTGCGTCACATAACAATATAGCCTATACTGCACCATACTTTCAGCACTAGTAAATAACTCTAGATTACACATTGAGTATTTTTAGAGACTTCCTTTTATCTGACTTTTTTGCACTGCCTGTCGTGTTTATTAACTGTATTTTACCTTTTCTCTTAATGAATTACTCATGATGAATATACAAGTTATTGAACTAGCCAGAAGCCACGGGATAAGTTCATTATACATTATTCCACTTTAAAAGCACTGCCTGCTCACCACTAAAAGTAGATACTCTATGTCATCCTTCAAGATGAGTGAGACACATAGCAGAGACAGGACTGTGCACATCTTATAACTGTCCTTCTCGGCAGGTCTTCCTCACACAAGCGTGCACACACACACATGCACACACACACATACACACACCCTGAAAGCTCTCGTCTTTCCATCTGGTAAAGTGGGCTGTTGTGATTGATTTGTGGATTTGCTCCCTCTTTTTTTCTCTCCATTTAAGTGAAATAATGTATGGAAGCAATCTGGCGACAGACATTTTGGAAAATCTATTTGAAATCATTTCAGCTGAAGCCATGGCAGTTTGTCTTCTTAGGAGAGAGGAGCAAAGTATAATTGTCTGCAGTCTAGTAAAACACAGTATAACTGCCATCACACTTGACTGAGCTTATAGCCAGCTAGTCCCATGGCCTCTAGAAGATAGAGCAGTTAATGTTCCCTTTTATTTTAGAGGATATGTCACTTGTATCGCAGATTTATACCATGATACAGCAATTTTGTCCAAACAGATGGATAATGGTGTCACCAGCAAAAAGCCCTGTTTTTATTGAGTTTAGAGCATATTGTTTAGATAGGGGACTGTGTTGAGCAGCACTGCAGCGCTTTCTCTCTTTATCTCTCTAATCTTGCCAGTATTAGATTTGATCATTTTTGTTTGAAGGAGGAAAATGTGGCTGTAATGGCTTCCTAATAGCAAACACAGGGGATACAAATCCAGAGACCCTGTTCTGTAGTGCTTCCATAAGCACCACTGATTTATAGAGGTCTTTATGACAGAAAGGAAAATGATCTGCTGCAGGTATAAATCAGGTGAGGAGTAGGAAATTGAACTTAGATATCATCTTGTCAGATGCTTAATGCTCTTCCTCCTGTCACATTCGATAGGACCAATTTGGAGAATCCTGCAGAGGTAAAAAGAAGACAATTAACAATGACAGTGTGGTAATAGATGAAGCTATAAAATGAACCTGCTGCCTGCAGGATGCTTTGTATGATTTCCACATGAGGTAGTGGCAGGGGTGTGTTGTCTTAGCCTTCCATTTTTTCCCCACTCTGTTTGTGGTGGTTTCTTGAAAATTTTACCTACATAAATATGTAATTAAACATCAAGAATACAAAAGGAAAGAAATAATGTTTAGACTTTGACTCTGCCCTATACTTGAATTATTATCCAGCATATGACAGGACTTGTAAATTTTAGGTTGATGTTGTTTTGTGTGTTATTGATTCAGAGGACGTTCTATCCTGACAATTTATAAAACTAATCAATATATCAATTGTCAAGCACAGAAATTATATACACTAATATTAAAGTACAAACAGCTAAAATTAGTTCTATTACTGTTGAAGGACAATTCAGAACATGCACATAAATGGGTAGTCTTTTGATGCTTTAATGCAATAGAATAATTTTTATGCATGTCTTGTCTTTTAAAGTTGTCTTTTTACACATCACTAATGTAACCCCTGACTGCTGCTAGATGTAGCTGCCGTTATCTACTGTTAGACATCAAAAGTTGAGTGTGTAGGATTTGGTGGCATCTAGTGGTAGGGTTGCAGCTTGCACCCGACTGAACACCCCCCACTCAGCCTTCCCTTCAAAGGCTGTAAGAGAACTTCTGGTAGCCTCAAAAAACACAAAAGGCCCTATCTAGAACCAGTGTTTGGTTTGTCCACTCTGGGCTCCTGTAGAAACATGGCGTCACAACATGGCAGATTTAGTGGAAATGGACCCACTCCCTCTATAAATAAAAAAACTATTTTAAGGTAATAAAAATATAATTCTGAGTTATTTTACACCAAAGAAAACACCTGGCTATTGTTATATTCTATTACTGCCATATTCTACAAACGTATCCTCCCTAAATCCTAACACTGGACCTTTAACATTATGTTAACAGTTTATCGGATCATTTCTGACCATGATCAGAACTCGGGTGTAAATCCGCCGGAAGTCAATCAGGAAGTCAGGCAAAGGTCAGAGCACAGCTTCAAAAGGCCCTCTTGTTACAGGGAGGAGATCAGCCCCAAGGTGCCAGGAGTAAACCCTGGTGAGAGAACCCTCCCTTGGTGTAGTTGGACCGAGGTCAGATTGGATGCTACAGTGACTCACTGTGGCCTCCTGAGGTACAACGTAGTATTACAAGACAGACTGCACTGGGTTAGCGCGCTAACTTCAGTAGATATCTTTGCAACACACTTGCAACTTCACATTCTGTTGATAATTTAAGTTGATTTTTTAATGTTTAACAATTTTTTCCTTGCCCCTTTAAGATACAACAGTTGACTGTTTGCAGTGATAATTGTATAATTGTCACACTGTGAGAGCTCAAACAGATGTCATCGCTCAGTGCCGTAATGAGTTCAAGATAGGACAGAGAATGACAATGCTCTCTGATCCCTGAATGTCACTCCGGCATAAACTACAGCACAGTGGTTTATTGCTGGCATAATGTATTCAACAGCATGCATTCTCCATTTGACAGATAGAATGTGTGGGGAAAAAAAAGGAAGCCCATCCATCTGGGTGTGTGGGTTTCAAATGACTTGAATTTTAAAAACTAATTTCTTGGACGCTGATGACCTTTTGTGAAAAGCTGCTCAACTTTGTCAAGTGGCAATTCCAGCCCAAGCAGCTAAAGAGCTCCAATAATAACCAGAGATCCACTGCACGGGAAGCATCACCCCTCGCAGCTCATCAAGCCGAGCTCTTGTAACATCTAATTTGATTTTAATGCTTCTCTGAAGGAGATTGTGCTCTTATTACTGTGTAATGATGCTGTTGTCAAGAGCCAATGGTGATGTCTGATATCACAACCATGTTAACTGCTTCTGTGACACTCATCTCAGGATTTTCCACATCATCTCCAATGCACAATGGCTTGTGCTGTATATTTATGACTTTGTTGTTCTTCCTGTTTCATCCTACTTCATGATCGACAGAAACATGGTAAATCTTTTTAAACTCCCTTCTTTATTACCTCTGTCTGATATGGTGCTTTTTTCGTATTCAGCACAGTAGATAGAGCATAACGATGAAGGTCTTCGCTGAGATGAGGAGAATTTTGAAGTGCTCACACTCGGGGGCAGCAAATGGAAAAGTGACAAGCCTGGTGCACTTGTCTATTTTACTTATTCTGTGCCTCTGTTTCATATTCTGCTTCGCACCGTGGGGTTATTTTCCTCCAGGGTTCAGGAGGGCACGCTCTTTCATTTCTTCAGAAAATTGTTTCGCAGGATTTCAATCTTTGGCTGGTAGATATGACAAAACACAATATCAAGAACACTTATGTTTCTTATCTGCCATTTTTTCTGGGTATAAATAAAAGATCAGTATAAATTTATGTCAAGTGGCCTCGAATGCACATGTGAGAGATGAGTATGAAAAGAACTATGAACCTTGGGACAGCCCCACTGTACATTTTCATCGCTTGCTCAAAATTACCTTGGCACTGGGGCTTTGTATGTCATTTGTCATCCTTGAAAATCAATTAGTATTTTCATGATAGCAATCCAGATGTAATCCTTTGAGTGTTTGGTCACAAACACCAGAGTGTATCTTTTGTTTTCTTTGAATTGCCCATGTAATAGGTTGAGATAACGGTCAATTAGGTGCAGACTATGATCACTACAGTATAAATATCCTGATTGGAGAGTTGAAGGGCCATCCCAAATATTGATTGTGTCTAAATAGGCCTTCTGCCTGCCTCTCGATAAAAATCATCCCACTGCACAAATAGCAGTACTAGAGTGTTAACACTTTAAAAAGCAAAGCGATCAGGGTCAAGATGGCAATTTTACTTTTGCAACTGTTTCTGCTCCAGATCTCTTTTTGATCTTTCACTTGTGAGGTTCTTCATGCATTATATAAGAAAAAGGCAAACAAGAAACTGAATGAAGTTACAGTGAGTTGAAAACCTTGCTCACATATCATAATTCTAAGAAAAAAAAATGTCAAGAAATGATTGAGTGCAGTGGAATTGAAAATATTACTCAAACATACATTTTCAAACCACAGAACGCAGAGATCCTTTGCGATATATTACTTATGATGATGCACATATGTGCAGGCTATGTATACGGCCCAACCTCCCAGTGGTGTGAAAACATCCAAATATTGTCCTATTGATGTCCCATTTTTTTTCCTGTTTGGCTCTTGTCAGAGGTCAACCTCAAACAGCATGCGGTGGAATCAGGCGCTACTGTCGATGTCACATTGATGCATTACAAGGCCCAGGAGGTCACGTCTCTGTAAACATACATTATCAAAACCCATAGAAGATGCAGGGTGTTGACCTCACCAATAGTTTACGGTTTATCTTCAGGGGAAAAGGGTCATGTGATGGCAGAGAGCAACTTTGTAGTCGCAATGACTTTCTTGTTGCAAATGAAGAGGGTCAAGCAATCAAGACTGGTCAGGCTCTGTGTCAGCACCATTATCTAACGCTGTCTGAAATGATCAATGAGCTAAAATAAAATGATCACACGCTAAAATTGGCCTGCTAATGAAAATGGACTGTTTAAATATGTTCCTTGGTAAGAAGCTGGCCAAAGAAATGGGGCAGGAATTTAAAATAGATGACACAGAACAAGTAGTGCGAATACATGACAGATACCATTATTGTGTTGGTTTGACCTTCCCTGTTCATGTTCTGATGTCAAGCAGAATTACATTTAAAATTCCCCAATTATCGATTAAGTACCGTTCCAGTATGTCCAAAAAACAAAAAAACAAAACATATGAACACATCTGTTGTGATCCTAGACAAACATGTACAGAGGTATTCTCAAAAGTTTATTTAGTATTATTCATACACAACAGGGATTCAGACATTCAGCAAACACATACTGTTTGTAAACAGCTAAATGACTTTTTTGTCTATATGTAAATAAGTTTTATCAACAATACTCTGAGGCAGAGACTTAAAATATAAAAGGCACTTAGGGGGAGGTGCACAGTACTGACACAAACCTCCTTTCCACCATCTGAGCAATAAATACAAACTGTATGGGCACTCCTATATTGGTACCATGGTTGTGTAAACATTTCAGCACCACGTTCAGTAGAGTACCTCAGTCAACACCGTAATGAAAGGCACAGTATTATAGAAAAATATTTATAAATAATTTCCCATAAATAAAAATGTATTTTACCACAAAATATTCTTTTGTTTTGTATTTTGCAGTTTCCAATTAACCCAAATAGAAAAGCCTAATGTAAGGAAAAAAACAAATAAAATATGAAAAAAAAAACATGGAAAAAGACTGCTACTACAGAACATCAAAAACAGCTAAATTAACCTAAATATAACACCCCCCCACCCCAATACAATCTAATGAAAGTGTGCTGGACACATCAGCAGACTAGGAAGGAGGTTTGTTTGGCGGCTGCTACCAAATGCTTGTGCTACACAACTTAATATTGAATTCATTTCTAATACTAGAACTGTAAAAGCAATTCTCAAAAGAAAAAACATTCTGAGCTGTAAGTTGAAAACCACACCAGCTGCTGACTTGATTACTACAGTATTATATGTTTTACCGACTCAGGGCAATTACTTTACAAGTTCACCATCATCGCATTCATTCAAGAAAAATTAAAAGTTCCAGCCTGACTCGTGTTGAAATCACTATTCTACTTCCATGGCAGACAAATCATGCTCTCCCTCAGAGTTTTCTGAGGGCAGGTCTTTTGACTCTGGGGTGGTTTGGCCGTCTGACGCAGAACTGGTCTCTGCAGTTGATGGCGAACCTGGCTCTTGGGTGTCGGTTTCAGCAGAGACATCAGCAAGTTTGGTTTTCTCTGATAATAAGAGATAATTTTTCAGTTAAGATTTTTATGCATTTCAAACAAGAAGGAAAGGGCTAATAAAGGAGGAGTGAAAGAAGAAACATAAATTTTACTGTATATGTGTACAATAGAAATTTTTATATTTATTTTTAAATGTACTAATACTGGTAACATTTAATTGCATGCATGACTGTTACACTAAAGATCGCCTTGTATGGTCAAAACCTATTAAAGCATCATGATCACCTGAAACAGTTTGGTCGTCATTACTGTCAGCACCAGATGATGATAAGGGTGCCTCAGATGACAGCTTCAGTTCACCAGTGACCTCAGGGAGTCTGGGTGCCTGAGGCCTGGTCTTTCTCGCAGGGTTCAGGAAATAACAATACGCGCATCTGAAGGCTGAAACAACGCAAATAAAAACACCATGTATATATGGTTTATGTCACCTCACTAATAGATTCTCAAACAGACACAGATTAATATACATGAATATGAGCCAATGACAAAAACTGCCTAAGATGCATAAACACTTCAGATTGATGTGTAGCACTAGTTTGCATATTCAATCTTGTTGCCTTTTTGCTTACAAGGGTCGGGAGTGGCAGAGGCATTTAAGAGCCATATGATATACTACACTGCCAAATGCTAGAGGGCAAATGAAGGCACAGTGTTTGATGGAGACTGACAAATAGTGTTGTGTTTCTCCAAGTCTTACCAACATATTCAAATTCCTCTTTTAATGCCATGCCGTTATGAGACAGACACTGTTGACATATGAGAGCATATCTATGAGGAAGGAAAGACAATCCAGTTAGGCCAGCATTCAGTACTTAGGCTGAAAACAGATTACATAAAATATAATTTTATGTTATTGATCCATACAATCCATTGTTTTTGCAATTCACTGTTAATCTTGATAGATAATTAGCATATTAACATTGTTTTACATATCAAAAGAGAGATCAGTATCATAAAAATGTAAATTGTATAATTTTAGGTGTCACATCAAGACGTCATTTTTAATAAGTTGAGTGAGAGCCTCCTTAATATTTTCACTATACATTCAGTTCAACAAATATTTCTAGATGAGAATCTGGCCATAGAGTATTCATGTAAGTGTTTTTCTGAAAAGACTTTGGCGTTGTTCAAAAGCAGGGGCTGTTTACCGGTTCTGAGGGCCATCTCCAACAAGATACTCAATGACTCTGTCCATAGCACCTCTTTCCCTTGGGAGAACAGGTCTGGCCAGGGGCGGGCCTGGGGGGTGCATCCCTGTTAAAGCACAACATCTATGTTTGTTAGACAGAGTCTGCAGTCTTGAATACAAACTGCAGTAAACTGAGGTTGCTTACAGTAAAAACTAAGCAAAACCATGGAGCTGAGATTCACAGTTAACTGCACAAACCATGATGAATTTCACAAAATCCTGCACCTTTTTTTTTTTAATGGCTTAACACCGGATCTGACTTTCAAAGCACGTCCAGAATCCCTGCTGTGTTGGTGAGTAGTAATTAATATAATCTAACATCAAGAGCAATCATAGGAAGATGACTGGTCATTTCTGTGAGACTTGGCAGAGTCTCAGTATCCTGCTGGTTATTAATTTACCAACATATGGAAACTCTGTGGTGACTCTTTGTATCAAATTGCTTTTCACTTTCAATTTTCCACAGAAGCAGGTGATAACATCAAGTCATGTAAACCATTTGTGAGGTGTTCCCAATGCCAAAGGCAATTTCACCAAGCATTAAAAGACATTTAGTGAGATTCCACCACCGTTGCCCAGAGAACAAACGCAGGTCTGGCTAATTAATCATAGTTAATGTAATCCAGATTTGTGCATACCTCACAGTTGGCATTCCACATGGCAATTACAGCTTACACTTCATCTTAAAACACATTTTCTTTACCGTTTGCGCTTATTTGCATCTTCTATTGAGTGTTCATAGTCTATAAAAAATTATATTGAATATTCAATACTTCTGCACTCCACTGTTGATTTCCATATACAACTGTTCAAGGAAAGATTTTTTTTTTTGTGTGTTGGCTGGCTGGCTTTTGAATTCTTTAACAGACACCAAAGATGTAAGGTACACACGGGACTTTATCAGAAAAACTGTTCTTAAAAATCATACACTGTTTAAGAGTGGTTGGACCTTTTAGTAAGATATTTGAAAACTACATTCATATAATTACCTATTATGACCACTGTATAACATACACCACCCTTGCTGACAACACACACCACAGAGCCATGGGCAACTAGGGACACAGAGCTAGGAAGAGTAAATCACACCTTAATCGACCACATTATGATGTAGTCCCCCTGTGTGCAGGTAACTCACCGACTCCAGGAACAGGTGTTCCAGGGGTCACAGGCTTCCTCATCAAGCTCTGCTGAGCAGCTATAGCCGACAGGTTCCTCTCTGGGGGTCCACCTGGAGCAGAGTGGGAAGACCGTCCAGGATAGGTAGGCCCAGAGGCGAGAGGAGGGCGGGCTGCAGCTCCGCTAGCAGGACTCATCGATGCTGGAAGGGTCTTTGGGGTGACATTGCGCTGACGGAGTTCTAACACAGAAGACATTGCAGGTTAACTTAACAATATTATGAACGAGTAGGGAGAATGGGGCAGTCTTGTCCTAGTCTTCTCCTACCCTGTCCTGGTTTTGGTGTCATCTGAGGACCAACAGGAGTGGATTCAAGCTCCTTCACACAGATTAAAAGAGAATTTAAGACCATGATTTAATGTGGAACACAATAAAAGTGTGTGTTTTATGGTTCAAAGTAAGAAAAATTTACCATTTTTTTCTTGGAATCAGGATCAAACCTTTCCAGAATCATTTTAGCATTTTTATATGTCTCAGTTTCCATAACTTCTTCAAGCTGGAAAAGAGAAGACATTAAAACATTTTACGATAAATGCTAATGCATCCATGCTTTTTTCACCACACTTCACCAACAAATTATTCCTAGAATCATTACTCTGTTCCCGGGTAATTATTTGATGATCATCTGATGTAATTAATAGGTGTTTTATCAACACCCATTAATGTCTTAGAATCACCTACCATGACATTATAAGTAAACGTGACTGAGAAATGGCATCAGAAAGTTACTTCACTAAATAGTACATCTTCATTTAAAATAAGTACCAAACATTTCTAAATGTTTACATATAATATGAAGAATAATTACATTCACTACTTCGATAATGGAGAGTGTGAAAATCCATCAGCCCTAATTATTGAAAGTTATTAGACTTGACAGAGGATGACAAGCAATTTCTCAGATTTATTTCTTTCCTGTACTAAATCCTATTAATTAAAGTGACATTAGCAGAGTGGTTTACTGGGTTAAGTCACTGTACCAATCAAATGCTGTCCGTACGCAGTCTAGATTAGCAAGTATCATGCTGCAAAATGCTGTGAGGATCAATAAGAACAATCTATGAGATTCACTACATAACTTGTGGAAGGAAATGCAAATGATCACTTTATTTGAGACAGCTAAAGACCAAAAAACAGTGCATCCTACAGAGAACATGAGTCGCATATGTTTCTCTCACTTATTTGACCAGAATAAAAGTCTCAGATATATATTAGCCACAGATGAAAAGAACCATGAAACTTGGACGTTAAATGATCTCTTTTACCATCACATTTCTTTTAACAGCTAATTTTATATGCTTGATCCACAGTTTGATAGACTGCATCAATGTGATTATAATTGTTTTTTAAATTTGTTGTTACTCTGTTAATAAATACAAAAAAAGATAGTTTGATATGTTAGCAGCACAATGGTAGGCTGGTTTAAGGTTACAAGTTTTACAGGAAAACTAGAGATAAAAAGTCAATTAAATCAAAATTATATGAGAAATTTGACAAACAAACAGATAACTTACTATTTTTCTTTTTTGTGCTTTCAGATCTTCTAACTTGTCATCTAAAAAAATAGAAAATAAATTCAACATCAGCTTGCACTTAAAAAAACTAAATGTGATAAGTTACATATAAACAGCAAATTAGCAAAAATGATCTTACTATTTTTTTCAGTTCTTCGTGAAAAAATAACAATCAGCATTTTTCGAAGCAGCCAAACTCTAAAGGGAGAGGGAAAGAGAGATTGGTTGATTACATTGTAGTCACAGTTGTGACAAAATGTCATCAACTAACTTACACTTACAATAATGGAAATATTACGAAGGGAAGAGACAATATGAGCCGGCCCATCAACTGTTCAGGCAGGTACCAGAAATACACAACAACACATGTGATCAGGTAGAGAAGAGACGAATACAAAAGCAGTCTCCCAACCCATATCTTCAGCTGCCTTTGATATTTTTCACTGTATTCTTCAAGAGTCTGTATATCCTGTGTGGAAAAAAATAAAGGTGTATTATATTAATACACAAGTTTTGTCCTGTTGTTTTTTTGTTTTTCAACTGATGTCACACATTTCTCAACACTGAATTTACTTCTTCATAACCAACCAGACACTCAGGACAATAGAATCTAATGTAGACTTTACTTATGATAATTTTTCATTGCAAAATTTAATGACCACATCTCTCAAAACTGTTTTAATACTCAAACATTCCAAACTTCTAAGACTATTTACAATTAATTTGGCAAATATTTAAATACAACGGTTGCATTTACTTTTAAAACCTAAAATAAAACAAAATTAAAAATATAAAGAGTGCCCACATACAACATTTGAGTAAGCCAAAGTAACTCTCCATGGTGTAGTGTTCCTGTTCCAGCTCTAGGGTCTGGATCATTATTTTAAGCAGACTTTTCCATTAGTGCTGGGCCCTCATTTTACTTTATTTTCCCTAAATATTTGAATAGAAATTTAAAATGCAATTTGACTTTAGTACAAGCCCTTTGGGAAAAAATAAACTGTTGGAGCCCTGAGATATGTGTGTTTGAAATTGAAATAAGAGTGTTGTAAGATTTTTAATTTTTTCTTCTACTTTAAAATTCAAATCCAGTGTGTTCACCACTGCTCTAATTCCATGTCTCTCAACCGTAATGATGGGTGTCATGTCCTTACATGGGAGCTAATTCTATTAGGATACGCTTTTTAATTTTTCAACAATGCAACCACCCTCTCTACAGAGCTATCCACAAGGTTATTAAGTAGCCAGCCAGTGGGAAAAGCAGCCAGCTAGGGGGTCAAGGGGCATGAACTATGTGGAGAAGAAAAAAGGAAAAAAAAAAAAAAAAGACGTAAAAACCAAACTTTTTGTGGCATTACCACAATCTAAGGCCATTATTTCATCAAACACACTAATCTTAATTATTGCATATTTTCATGAGTTTGTCTTGTCATTTGCTATCATGTCAGAGATTACAGTGAGGGGAAATTTGGCTCAAAGTGCATTTCAGCCCACACAGTGCATAAATAGTTATTAATATTCAAAACCATGCCATTTCCTGACTAATAAGAACTTTAGAAATTAAGATAATGTATTTAATGGGACATTTTAAACTGTAAAATTATAGCCTGAGGAACAGCCTACATTTTCCTCATACAACAGAGGTCTATTTTTTGACAATATTACCTCTTTTAGGGTGCGTTTGAAATGTGTCTTAAAGATGGCACTGTTACAAGCAGTACAAGGGACAACATAGTGAAATTAGCCTATGGCTATAATCTGGCATATTTACTTGTTAATATACATTAAATATGTACTGACAAACTTATAGAAAGAAATAAAGAAATAAAATAAAATATTTTGTCCAATTCATAAAGCCTCCTGTATGCTTTATGAATTGCAGCATTTTAAACTTACTATAAATGCCTAATGCACAATCACCAAGTTGCTGGCAACAGGGTTTTTCCAGTGTTTTATAATAAGGATGTCACTTGTCTATGTAATCATCGCACAGGACACAGCCTCTCAGTTGAGTGCGTGCGCACACACATTTACATGAAGATGTGGGGGTTCAAAGGTGTCAAAGCTGTGATGCAGAGAGATTGGCAGATTTCTACTCTATCACACTTGCATGCTTTTGAGGCAGAGGTTAATGGTTATTAAATGTACACATATAGCAATTCTTAACTTGTTAATCAAAGTTATCCCCTTCAATAGAACACGATGCTTTAGCAGGACTAAAAATTCTAAGGTGAAACATGCAGCATATTTGAAAAGCATTATTCAAACACTAACAAGTGAGAGCATACCAACTAAAATGTTTTGATCGGTTTATGATCAAATTTTCTGTCTGGCCAAAAGGTAACTGTTTAAGCAATTCACTATCATTTTTCAACTAACAAATGGCTCGTTCATCTTTTTTTTAAAGATGGAAAGGTTACACCAGTGCATTGAAGTACTGTTACTCAATCCAAATATAGCTGGTGGACAGCATGGGACCCACTATGGTCACTATGGTTTGACTGAAACATGTGTGTCTGTCACTCTAAGCTTGTTAAAATTCAAATTTAGCATTACAGTATCTAGCATGTGGTTTTATCATGCACATGAAATATTACTATAGCCTGATGTTCTTTTATAAAAGATGATGGGATTTCTTGACAAGAAACTTACACTGAGCTTAACACTCTATTCATGACTTCAATGCCACCTGACCTCTTCGGTGCATGTGTAGGGTTTCTTGCTCTAAGGACAGGTGCTGAAAATAGCCTTACACAAGCTTAACTGTGGAAGAACACTAAAGCCCTATCAGTTGGAAAATAAGGAGCTGATATGACATTCACTGACATGCGTTAACTAGCAGCTAGCACAAGACCCATGTTAGACAATATTTCTTAAACAGCATTTTGTTCTTAATCAAAACTAAGTGCATGCTATACAGCCATACCTTATTCTTATTTCGCAATGTTATAAGAATACCACACTTTTTTCACTTTATTTATTTGCACTTTTACTGGAAGGAAAAGTACAGTTTATTTCAACTTGGGCTTCATTTTTAAAGCAGTGATAAGTTTGATGGCTGTCTCCCTGTTTTAGGAATGTTTGTGAGAATGCTTTTGTTTATGTGGGTTTTAGCTACCTACCCACAGTGCAAGTTAGACCACAAAAAAAAACCAAAAGATTTAGAATGAAGACATTCATGCTTTAGAATGTAAGATTACTTCACATTCCATATAAACATAAAAAAAAATATTTTAAAAAAAAGTATTTAAACTATATGTTTAAATATTCTGTTTGACAGAAGTTCAGCATACCTTATCAATTCCCTCCAAAATCTCCACAGTGGATGGTTTTGCCTGGAAGACAAACATTTTAAAATCTCAGTTTGAGGGAAAAACTGATGACATGTGCCATAACAACAGTATTCTTTATGTAAGCAACTTCCTGAAAATATCTAGAAACTTCCTGTTTTATCTTCCTACTCTTGCAAATTCTGTGTGTCATGTTTATGTCTATTTGATTTCTGTGGATTAGTTAGCCTTTATATGCCAACATGGAAAGTAATTGTGAAGCAAGAGAGCACAAACATCTGAATTGTAACAATTTATGTACATTCATCCTTTTACTACTATGTTACCTCTATTTGTGCCTAACTCTTGTGTCATAGAACCATTTGTAAAAGTCTTCAATGTATCTCCCGAAGGAAAGTGTATGCAAACAAAATTAAGATTACAGCTAAACTGACAGAGTAAAAATATTGCAAATTAATATGCAATAACTTTTAATCAGCAAAAGTTTAAAAACTAACCTTCCACCGTGAGATGACAGCCCCCATGTTGATAATGAGGGAGTATCAGATATTCTTTTTCTGAAACCCTCCTCTGATTTTCTCTCACAGACAGCCTCTTCACCTGTTGACAACAGTGATAGGCTTGCATTTAAACTCAGTTATCAATGTTTTAGGCACGCGGTGATGATGTAGATGATGATATGATCAAACTGTTGCAAATCGGTGATAATTCAACTATTTATGAGACTGATTCATCTTATTGCGCTGCACTGATATGCTTCCTCTATAATATGCAATTTTTCTAATATTCAAACATCATTCTAATCTTTCTTATCTGTTTAAGCTCAAAAAACATATGGCTGCTTTATTTAACTCAAGTGCATTGAGACACGTACACGATGGACAACAACAAACAGTGCATTAAGTAATGCTAAACTAATAATGAACATCACGTTCACAACATAAACAGAACTTTTGACGGTTCCACGTAGTGTTTTGATCAATGAACTTTCCACAGATTTCATCAGTGAACATTTGACTCAGTTAGGTCAAGATAACGTTACCCTTGCTAACTTAGCAAACTTAACAGTATCTCTAGTGTTAACGTATACTTTTGGAGGCAACTGTCACTTCTCAATAAACGGTAACGTTAACCGAAATCGGCGGTAACTTTAACAGTAACGTTGCCGGTTACCTCGTCAGGGAATGTTTGTCAGTGTTTGTCATTTGCAGCTAACGTTTCCTAAATTCCTTAAATAACTTCTTAGCCTACTTAATATGCAGCACTTCGTTAGCCTTAGCGTTAGCATTACCATACCACTGGCTAACTATGGCTAGCTTATCCAGTAGCTGGTAATGCTAATACCAATGCAGCCCGCAATTGATTATGATAACCAACAGCAGCCGTTGCTAACTTAGTTGAAATTCGGCTATGCAGCCACATGCAAGGAAGACGGGGGAGGTTGACTAAAGAGTGAATGAATAACAGCTAAATATTATGAAATACAGGGGAGTATTTACCTTGGCAGTGGAGTTGTCCGGTTTTAGCAGCTTGTGGGAGGACTGTACTCCTTCTGTCTTTAGACGGAGGGTGTGTGACCCAAGAGGGGGGAGTGTCCACAGACTGAGCGGCATGGAACATGAGAGCAGCGGGGCCTTCGCAGGGGTCTGGTCGGACTCTGTTGGGTCTCACAACTTGTTGATGTCGTAATGTTTAATGCAAACCTTGTCCACAGGTGCGTAGGAACATAAAGGCATACAGAAAACTTTAAATTCCCATACGGTGTCCACTTGACAACTCTATGATTAACCAGTTTGGAGGGACTGTTACTGTTTTGGCTGATGATAATGAACCACTTAGCTGGGGCTCAAGGCTATTAGTGGAAGTGATAGTGAGTTGTTGTTGTGGCTGTAGATGTCTTGGTAGTGTAGGTAACAATGTTGTAAGGAGTATTAGAGTTGAGAAATACACCAACATAGGCCTATTTTCATACTCTTATGTCGTCTCAATGCTAATGAGGACAAAATATCTGCCTGATAAATGTAATGGAGCAGTTGTAGTACTTCTTATTTGGTCAGCACACAAAATGCAAACGCAAAACTCACCAGACAGACAGACAGACAGATTCCAACAACTTTAATTTAACAGAGCACTGCTCTAAACAGGCATTATCAAATATTTGATGAAGATTGCTCAAAGTTTGAAACTTTGCCCTGAAAATATAAACTTTAAGGAGCTATCAGTCCAGCATGTTAATCTTTGACCTATAGAAGTTTTTTAGATGTGGTATACGTTATACTCTTGCACACAATCTGCAGTCACACATTCTTTGTTTGAAGCCTCACAGAGGCTTTAAGTGGTGGACAGACTGACTGACAGAGCCACATAAGTGTGGCCCAAAAGTTATAACTGGTACTGTGAGGTTTGCTTTGCACTGGTGTAGGTAGCTTTTTGGTTGTGGAGAAAGAAAAGAAAAACTGGAGCAGAACCCACACTACTGTAAATGGGTGAATTTACATATTTGCTTGGCTGAACAGTCAGACATCTCACTCTCTCCACCACTGTTTCAACAAACTCCATCATTAGAAGGCCTGACTAGTTCCAGCAGACACACCACAAAAACACTGGCCAGTGGTCAACCACAGAGACTCAATGACCGCCAAATGGTGCTCAAAAGCTGACCATCGGCTCTGCTCTGCTGAAGCTCCAGTGGCTTGCAGGGCTCTGGTGTTTCTTCATTTAGTAGATGGGGACAACTGATGGGAACAACTTCAGTTGTCCTTTTCACAACTTTGGTCTCTGTGAGCAAGAATAAGTTCATGCTTTGATGGACATTATGGGAAAGCTGTAATTATAAAGATCATTTTTAAACTGTGATAATATTGCGTATTCTAATGATGGTACTGTAAATTGACGACTAAATTCATTAAAATTAGTTTTAATTGGCATGATGTCTCATGGTATTCTTTTTTTAATTTCATTTACCATTAATTAGGTTCTAATGACATTGTGATGTAAATCCCAAAAAAATGTGACCTGACAATTCTGTGTACACCCATGTATCCACACAATATAAATGCAGAGGTCTCTCTTTCATAGGCAGTTAAAAAAATTGATTCTGTCTTAGTCAAGAAAGAAGTGCAATTGTGTTTGAATACACTGCAGGATGAAAAAAAAAGCTATCTTTGGGCCTTTTATCCTTTATTGATATTATCAAAGAAGAGTCAGGGGGGAGGGGTTAAAATAGAAACATTACGATTACATGGTATTTGTCTCAGTAAGCCACCAGGAAGGACAGATTTATATATAGCTCTTAATTAATCAGGTAATCTCACTGAGATCAAGATCTCTTTTACAAGACACCTGAGTACACAAAAGCATAAAAATAGCATTTTGATTTCAAACATTTTTTTCAATGAAAACCCTCTTCAACACTGCTACTAAAGATATGTAGTGTATAGCCATAATGACAAGACAGATATTTTTCTAGTTCTCTGTTAATGTAACTGTTTTTTCTATTGTAGACACAGTTTCTTCCTCTATTTGCAACTTTCTATTACAAGATCATTTACAGAATAGCCTAAAAAAATAAATAGATACATAAGTAAAGACAAGAGCCAGGTCAAGTGACTCCTGGTGTGAGACAGAGCCTTACAGTGAAACCTGGATTCCAAATATTTTGTTTATAAGGAGCTGCAATTAGGCTCTGGGAGTGTAGTTGGACTACTGTATATAGCCTTTTAGTGCTGCAATCTAAAATTAATATATATATTTACGTATATTTTCATATATACATATATATAATCATTATCATTATCAACATTGAGGTTGTTCGGTATAAAACAATCTTCAGGCTTAGTTGATGATCTGAAAAAATAAAAGGTGTCGTCTATACACAACACATGGCTTGGTAAAATGCAGTGAAGCAGGCAGGTGACTGAATCAGTTGGCAGTTGGCACACAGATGTAGTAAAACTTGCAGGGCATCAGTGAGCAGGAGTGGCATGTTGGCATGGATTTGGTTACATAAAAGAGCATTTGCTTCTGGCTGCAGCTTTTGTAGCAATGTAGATCAGTCCTACACAAAGTATGAAACATACATGAGCAGTTGAGACAATAACCATAAGCGGGCTGTTGATAGTTTGACAGTAAACACTGCCAACATTGTTGCAATATCAAAATTTGTGTTACATTATTACTTACAAGGTAAGGAAGTTTAAAAAGACACAATGTCTCTTTAAACTTCCTTCCTGGTTCAACTACATCTGAAGAAAAGTTTGAACATGTATATGTTTTCAACAAAAAGTTTTTTTGAACCTTTTTATATAGATGTTTGTCTGGGTAATTGCTTGGACAGCAGTTAAAAGGAACCTTGCCAACAAATATATGTTTTAAATTAACAAAATTTGATTCTGCACTGTGTATGGCTTTTGTTCAGAAATAAAATATCTGACTATTTTTCTTTCTCATGATATTTTATGTCTTCCTGACATTGTTGGTGAAGGGCGATGTTCCAATAGCCACAATCACTTGTTGTTACCACAGCAAGAGTATGCACATACTTAAATGTGGCTTGCAATGTTTTGCTGTGGGATGGCCACTGAATAGCTGAATTCATAATAGTTGCATGTATCAAGATTTTTGTAATCAGTCTGTGATGTCAGAGGTCAGCACGCCTAATTTTCCACTTTTGCCTGCCTGCCTTATACACAAAGCACCTGACCCAAACTCCCATCATTGTGGGTGGTTTGCCCACAGGGCAGCATCTCCATATTGTATTTTTGTGTTGGGTCTGGCTGAGCCCCAGTCAAGGCCTGGTCACCAAACACTAGCTGGCAAGCTCTCCTCTTTGATCTGGCCTCAGGTGGTGGCCCTATTTTGCCTTTTTTTCCAGGCAAGGTGCTGCAGCTCCTTCTTGGCTGATTGAACATCAGCATCGTCGTTGTATTTTTTTTTCTAATTATTACAGCTCCATGAGAACAAATCATGTGTTCAGTCATAAAAACAATCTCATAAGTGTTTGACAATGACTTTGAGATATCTCAAAGATATTGTCTGCAATATATTTGTTTATATTGCAGACAATGGCCTTGTTTTTTCAATTTGTTCTGAACTTAATGTGCAGAAATTGTCTTTGATATTCTGAATGGCTAGTGTAACACAATAAAAACATCTTTCACAAAGAAATCTAAAATAAATCCAGTATTGTGGCTTATATTGGCAGTTATTTCCTATTACAGAAAGGGTGTATAAAATTATCGTTTTTCAACAAAAACACTGTTAACAAACAAACGAGGTCCAATTTCTGACAACTGTCAAACCACATTTCCCATAAACTCACCCACTTCCTGTTTTGGGGGGGGGGGGCCCCCCCCCCCCCCCCGCCGGCGGGGGGGGGGGGGGGGGGTGGGGGTGGGGGGGGGGGGGGGGGGGGTGGGGGGGGGGGGGGGGGGGGGGGGG
>JAQMCX010000011.1:10983573-11005476 GCA_029814765.1 Acanthurus leucopareius | reverse complement strand
TTAGCCGGTGTTACTGGTGTTCATCCGTGTGCTCTTCCGAACTCAACTGACAAACCACATTTCCCAAAAACCCACCCACTCCCTTTTTTGCCCCCCCCCCCCCCCCCACTAACCCGGCATTGGTTTGTTTGGTGGTTTTTTTTGAAAAGTCGTGCCAACCGTAAATAAAATATTTATGTTTTTATAAAAAGTTTTGTTTGGAGAGACTTGCTTTTCCTTTAGCAGAACTTTTGATGGACTCCTAATGGGTTACGTTTACGTTAAACATTTTGAATTTATGTTGATAACGCGGAAGAAACGCGGGAATTTTGCAAACTGATGAACTGCTGTTACAGAGCTGCTTTCCTCGACAGGATTACTTTACATGACGAAGACATGGATTATTTATTTTCAAATTTGCTTTCCTGAAGACAGTCTCGAAAAGGCATGCGGTAAGTTGACAACAAGTGATGTTAATACATGATGCTTAATTGAAAATTTAAACACGGCTAACTTTTGGTTGGCTAGGTGGTTTACATGTGGTATTGATATTAAGTGCGACTCCTCGCCTTAAATAAAACCATGGTGGTTGGTTTTGTGGTTGGTCAGTGTTCCCTGTTGATGTCAATGGTGTGCTTAACATTTCTGTTATGTTAGAAAAAACTGGACACATCATTTGCGCTGATTTGTTGGTTCCTAAGACTTCACTTCAGTCCACTAACTAAAGTAGCTAGCTAATTGCAAAGTTAGCAGACAGCCAGTTTCATAATATTTTATAATTCTAGTTGAAAAATAAAATGATAGATCTCCATCTGTATATAAATAAATAAGAAAATATCATTAAAAATGTCCTTAACAGTAGAATCATATATCACCAGTTACTGCTTTAAGTCCAGTACATTGAAGGCATCTTACTTTTTGTTTTTATGTGAGTACATTTTCTAGCAACAGCTTTTACTGGGTAAAATCTCTTTCAAGTACCAGTACTTTTACTTGAGTGTGATAAGATATACCATACCTCAGTCTCAAGACACAACTGATATGACTTTGGTCACAAAAACATATGCCGCTCATGATCATATTGTTTATACATATGATGTGAGAATTGTTTTAGAAAGAACTCAATTATGACTCAAATTAGTATAAACTCAAAAGCTAATTGAACAGATTCAACTAAATAAAAAAAACTGAATGAGGTTCAAAGATTTTAAACCTTCTCAGCTTTAAATTTTTCTTTACTTAGCTGTTAAGGTCCTGTGATACTCCCAGTGAATTGTTTTAGAGGCTTTACTGATGATACAGCCTTTTGGGATGCCTGCTATAGTATATAGCCTGCTGTATAGTATGAATGCATATACTATTGACATTGATGAGTCTGCTTGTGCTTATGGGGTTTTGAAGAAGTGGAAGGCACAGACATCCTTCACTGGTGCAGATCTGCTCATAGAGTGAAATGACTGGTCATGACTAAAGGATAATTTGAAAATCTTCGCTTAGAGAAATTATGTTTCTCATTTGGATATGTCCTTTAGTTCTGTGAATCTGTTAAGTAAGCTAGTTGGTTAGCTGGTGGTTTGCTACACTAGAAGCCCAGAAACACAGGCTGATACCCCCCCGAGTTGAAATGCTAGTCAGACAAAAGTCAATGGTTTTTGGAGATTGTAGTCATAGCAACAAGTATAGTTATTTCTGCTACAAAAGCCATAGAAAGTGGTGGTGTATTTGTCCTCGACCCAGGACTAGGCACAATCAGTCTTCTCCCAATATTGTCATAGTAAGAAACTGTGGTCAGATGCTGTTAGCTTGCTAACCCTGCGTTGCTTACTATGCCTTCTGTCCTTTTAAGCAGTTTTTTTTTGTCCTCACTTAATACATGATGTTTAACTGAAGATCCATACTTTCCTCCATTTAAACTGAGAGAGACTTCTTCTTATCAGCTCTGTAGCCTGCTTGATTTTGTCTCTGGTTGAAACCTTGCCCTGGTTTCCTTATTGTGGTCAAGAAAAAGTTCAGTTCTTTTTGTCAAGTTCAGACATAAACTTGGGGGCTCTGTGAAAAGCAGATGTCAGAAGGACAGTGTGCTGATGTGGAACCAGTTGCACCCACATCTGAAAGAATACACTCAGTGCACAGAGAGAGATAGCAGTATCCTAGTTTAGTAGGTGCTTTGCCCTTTAAACTGTGTATTTTAATATGGGTCATAACCCATAACAAAAGGTGTCTCTTTCCAAAGCCTCCTCCAAGCAAGGCTGAGAAATACCATATTCTTTGCAGTCTTTGGTAGCGCGTAATAGAAAGCTGTTTTGTGTTCATTAATATGTTCATTTAGTTGTAATCAGGGACCTAAAGCTGCCATATCAAGAATGGCATGAATCTTCAGCAATATACTTCTTTATAGGAGTGGCATTGAAAATAGGTTGAGGGTTGTATGCTATGCTGAGTGCCATGTGATGCCTAATCTGAAAGGTTAGAGCTAAAGAGGCCAGTAATTTTGAAAGAAGTGTGTATAAAATGGACCAATTTGTCATGTTCATGGTTTCGAGTCCAGCTAAAGGACATGTAAAAAAAGACCCTAACAGATATAAAAAAAAGAATTGAAAATGTTGTTTCCCTCATATTTTGCAGTATTTTTTATCCATTGAGTTAATTTAAATATAAAGGGCAGTTTATGGGCATAATCCAAAATTAAAATGTTTCTACTTGTAATAGGCCTTGTGAGAAATGCAAATTAAATGCAGATTTTTAACCAAGACTTCCTCAGGTCCATATTAGATTTTGCATTATTATGATCAGTTGCAGTATTTTTTTCCCCAGGTACTCTAATTCAGATATTTAATTCCATATGGTTATTTTTTCCATACATTGTTTCTCAGTTGAAATATACTGTTTCTCAATATATATCTGACACAATATAAAACCACATATTCAGTAGTGTTGTGCTCACACTTTTTTCAGGGCACTGTGTATACAAACCAAGAGCTGAAAAGCGAGATGGATGTAATCAGATTTGCGGACTGGCCAGACACATGCAACATACACCAACTGTATTCCCAAAAATTAAGAAAATCCAGTGATGGAATACCAAATAATAGCAATATGAAAACAGAGCACTTAAGATAAATATATTGAATATAAAGTCACTGAGTAAATCATCAAATGTTAACTATGTCCCCAAAAAAAAAGTTGCTTCAGTTCATACAAAGTCTGTTGAGATAATTCACTGTGGGCTAAAGTGGTTTCCTAACTGACTGTCAGGCAGACATTGCCATCTCTAGAGCTACACTGGCCTTTTTTAAAAACTATGGCTACACACATTATGTATAAAACAATTTTTACAGCTATCTTTCATTCAAATGAGGCTAAGTATTTGACGAATAAAAGCTTTTGCACAGATTATCATACGTAAGTGCAATTCTTTTGGTCTTTGTCCACCTCAACCAGCTCCCCTTTTATCTTTATGTGTACATCACATTGCGAACTTTGTGCTTTGCCACTGAACATGAACTTAGATTTTAATTTAATTAGTTTGAACTAACAATCAATGCTGCTGTTATTTTGATAACTGCCAATCTGCCATCTTTTTCCCTTGTTTATTCATCTTTTGTGCTTACATGGTGACTACTCCTCTGTATGCATTTAGGACAAATACTTTTCATTGATTTAAGGAAACTGTTGATATGACAATACTTATATATATGTTCTTAAAATATCCATAATACACTGAAACACCTGAAAGGTTTTATAGTTGGAAAGAGTACGGCTCATACTCAGTATTCTTTCTGTTCATTATTTATTTAACATACAAACTTAGAGATCAAGTCTTCCTGCACCCTCCTCGAAAATGGTACCAATGTTTTATCATTGTTTTAGATGTTATTTGATTTTTTTGTTTTTCAGACAGACAAGGTATATTAAAAAAGCATGATTTGGTCCTAATTTCCAAAGTGACACTGTATATGTAGATGCAGAGGGAGATCTGTCATTTTACAGGCACTCTCCAGTTTCACTTTAACATCTGTAGAAAACAGGGAAGTCTCAGCATCAAAGTGGTCACTGGGGAGAAGTATTCTCACAGCATCCTGTGGAAAGACAAATAAAACTAGGTGCCCGAACCCATCAAGTCCTGTAAATGTGCTCATTGTTGAGAACATTGATTTAAACATTCTTTTAGCCCTGAGCTTCAGACAGGTCAAGGTCCTGCCTTATCTTCAGTATTTTTGCTGGATAAATATTCTTGTCTTTATGCCTTATATAACTCAAGGCTTCACTTCTACATGCTTTGTGGAAGTGAAATATGAAATATGAAGCCTCTTGGGACCGAGACTCATTAAAGAATTACACCAGAGACAGCTCCACAACATAATGACTATAATGGAAAAAGCCATGGAAGTGAAATTTGTTTATATTAAATACTTACATACTTTCAAAATAAAAGTATAGTGAATGAATAAGTGATATCCAATATGATCACATTATGATCAATTAAACCCCAAATCACTCTGGTTTTAAAAGACTGTGATCTTTGCAGAGATAAGCAGTAATGGTATGTCATGGTGGGAATTATAGTAACTTCCAATGGGATCTGGTTGTGTATACTGTTATACTTAAAACCTGCTAGAAGGTCCTGTATAGAGCATCTTGTCTTTTACACCAAGAAAGGGGCAGAGTGAATCTCAATAACACTATCTGCCTGGGCCCCACACTTTTCAGAATACAGTTGTAAAATATGGTTTAACATGTAAACTTATTGAGCTTGTTAAATCAAAATTTGCTGTCATTTAGATAAAGCATCCCGTATGTACATAATTTGATAAAATACTTTGGGTATCTTATTGACAACTTGATACACTGATTTTTAAATTTTTAAATTTTAATGTATTTTCCCCTGGAAAATGGCAGTTTGACATACAGTTAAGTTGTGCAAGGGACTAGATGTTGTCCCACTTTAACTTCTCATTAAAAAGAAAATCTTAAAAAAGACAGAATAATAATAAACAAAAACAAAACTAAAATATTTTTATTCAAATTTAATTTTCTAAAAAGTGTCTATAGAAATGTTTTACTTTGTAGATTTCTCAAACACATTTTAAAACAAAATATATACTGACCAAAAACTTCTGTGAGGGTGTGTTTCAAGTGAAAGTCATTAGAACAGCAATTTATTGTGCCACCTTAACCATAGCCAGCGCTAAGGACCGCTGGAAGACTTAGTCTTTAAACCAATAAAAGCAATTTCCAAAGATAATTGAGAACATGTTTCAATACATATTCATGAATAAAGGATTTTCCATACGACCGACTCATATGCTCATGTAATTGATTGAGGGGATGACCCGTTATATTAAATGCTATTTGAGAACCATCAAAACACGCAAAATTGCAAATTGCCCAGCTTGTATCTGAATTAATACCTCATTCATCATCATTATGAGTTGATAAGTTAATTTAACCATTTCATTCTGTCTTAATGAGCTATAGTTGAATTAATGTCATGTAATATATGAAAGTAACATTTGAACAGAGGCAATGATTTGAGACAAACAGAGCAGAGACTACTTTAGAAGCATAATGGTGGCATAAATCTCGTCAGGCTGCGGTGCATGTTGCTCATTTTCCTCATATTTTGGAAAAAATATTCCAGTTGAATAGATAAGAAAATTCCAAGCTTAAAATGATTTTTAGGTGTGAAGTTCTGGCATGCTTTTTGGCAGTGTTTGAGATTTGATTGATTTGAATATGTTGATGTAACAGCTGGTATGTCAGTTGTAAATAGTGAACTGCACCACATAAAAATGTGGGAACAGTATGAAGAACAAGGCTGAGCTATGTTGGAGTGTCATCTCACAGTTGTGGGTATAATTCCCTGCTTTTACGCCATCAACAGGAGCAAAACAACTGCATGTACAATAATGTTATATTTTAGTCCTAGCTTGGCTCACTGAAGGCCCTACAGAGCTGCCAGTCCTTCATCTGGCGATGAGTGACTGCATTTGACCAATAGGGGTCCGTGCTGTCTTCTAGTTCCACCTTAAATGCGTTTTGGCCTCGCTTGCTCCCTGTAGTTTAGGTTTTTTGTCCTCCCGCAGCAGCTGTCACCCTGCATTACTCGCAGTCAGCTAAATGAAACATTATTCTAAACATATGCATCGTAATCAGTCCGGTCACACTTACAAGAACACGCGTTAATAAGGCAATCAATCACTCTGGAACAAGCAAGTTGTTCTGTAACAGCTCATAAACAGTGTGTAATGAAGAATTGGAGGTTAGCATGACACGGCGCTGATCAGATAATCAATGTCAAAGATGCGATGAATGTCAGTAAATGTAGTTTTCATGTCGTTTCTATAAAATCCTCAATTTACAACAAGCAGTTCAATTACCCTGAAAATACAGTCAATTAAATAGGGGTGATTGGACAGTAGGGGCAGGATCATCGATCTTTGCATTTCTATCTCGCTGGTGGACATTTAATTTGGTTTTTCTATTAGCACCGAAATAAAGAAAATATAAAATATATTAAACAACCCAAAGATTTATTTTCTTGTCAAAAACCATTCAGCAAAGGTGACAGACAGTCTTCTGCATTATGATGAATTCTTTTTTCAGTCTTGCACATTGGATACAAAACTAATCGTGTTATTGTGGGCAGTGTTTTTCTGGCCTCTGTCTTTTCCCTTTTACACCTCCATCTATCTCAATGCTTTTGTTGTAGGGTTGCAACCCTCGCTTTAGTAAAGAGCAAGGAAACATGGTGATATATCACGCCCATATTTGCTGCCCTAATCCTATTTCTTTAATGGGGACGTTCAAAAAAGCAACTTATCTTAAAGTCCCTTGGGGGCATTCTGGTGTAGGCTATATTTTAACCAAGTGCAATTAACGACAGTATCAGCTTGTATCATTTAGAGGTAATGTAAAAATAATGGTAAATTATAGGGCCGGAATGACCCGTGATGGCAGGCCTCATATTCCCTGTAGCTTTCCGTGTCTTTTAATTAATATTAGATGGTGTTTTCTATAGAAATTATGTCACAATACCTCAATAAGCCAAGATGTCTCCATTGTCGGTTGAATGTTAAATGTTCATATATATGTGTGAACATATGAAATCAAATTTTAGAATTGTATTCGATTTGGTTTGTTTCGAATTTTGTATTAATTTTGCAATGTTCGTGTCATAAATGTAAAGAAGCGAAAATGTGTAAAGATTTTTTTTTATTTATTTTCCAAGAACAAACACGATCAATAAATAACATGATTTACATTTCATATTGCACATTTTTTTTCAAGTTAAAATATTTAAATTCATACTGTCATTGATATTTTAAATACAGAGATATAGAGTTATAACAGAGACCCTATAGGGACAAAGGCCAATACTATTTTCATCATTTAATTTCAGTGCTCGTTTATCAGCCCTTGAAAGCCTCTTTTGGGTGGACCGTAAAGAAATGTTCTCCATCTCCAAAATCCCGCCTTAATTTTGCACGAAATACAAATTATGAATTTGGACTTTTGGTCAGCTTACAAGCCAATTTGTAGGCTATGGGATGGTCTTATTGGCGTGTACATCCAGTGTTTAACATAAAGAAAACATTCAGCAAGTCACACAAAATAAATTAAAAAATGTGTTTAAAAAATAGCCCACAATACACAAATTCATGAAGCGTTTTTCAGGGCGATCAATAATTCAGTTTTCAACTATCAGTAGGACTATCCATAATATTTGCAAAATATTTCACGATTTACAGTTCACATGTTTTATAATTAACATATTGGTGATGTCCCAACAGGAACGAATAAAATAGAACGCAGCCATTTTTACAGGCGCAGACAGATTGTAAAGCCAGGCTATTTTGTCTGAACCTTTGCCTTGCTCAGTCCGGTCATTGTGTGTATGTGTTTGAGTGCTGAGTGAAGAGGTCCTTAAGGGATTACACACTTATGAAAATACTGGATTTGATAAAAATGAGGTTCAGCAATGTAAATAAGAGATGCTATACTGTATATCGCGGTTATTTCCCATTATCAGCCAACAAAAATTTGAGGGGCTGTTTGTAGGCTGCTTTTAATGTAAAATTTTAAAACCCTACATCTGTCAGATTTTATCCCTCTGCAGTGCATTCTGTGTACCAGGACTGTCGCTTTGTTCCAGGTCTTTTGTATGTCTAATGACTTCCCTCCGCGGGTTGTTAGCACTTGACAGCGGGTCTCAAAACGAGGAACTTTCTTACAGGCATGTATTCAAAGGAGCTCCATCTAGGTACATGATTGGCAATTTTTGTCATGATCCTCTCATTATTAACATAAAAATTGACACAAAAGACGCAGTGCAAAATTATATGCACCTTCTAGCTGATTAGGGGTGTCCCTGTAGAGCAGAGGCTGGGTTTTGGAGAAGCTATTCCTGCCAAAATTTCAGTCTATTAGGCCTAGTGAAGAAAGATATGCTGCTGAGCAGAAAAGCAGGACCCTCTGCTAAATTTAGATAGCATAATTAACTCACGTCTGTTATCTCAAAACCAAAGCAGTGAAAATAGCCATGCAGACTGGGTTTGTCACGCTGACTATTGGATACATGAGCCGCTGGAAATATGTAATGTGACTTAGTTCTTGTTTTAATTTGATAAAACGAATAAATAAATTTAAAATCGCACAGTGATTGAGGTATGGGGACCGAATGGATACTCTGCATGGTCTGCTATTTTTCCAAACATACATAAATTAATCCAGCACATCCCATAAAAAATGGTCTACTGGCACAACACAAGGGCACAAGCTTGTAGAAAAAGTTTTTTTTTTTTTTGTGTGAGTCGCAAAAAAATTCGGTTTTTAGCTACTCATGTCTTTTTTGTTAAAAAGAGTCTTTTGGACATGAATTAGACTTCATCTTCGTGTGTGTGTGAGTGTGTGTCTGTGTTTACAATGCTGTCTAATAAACGTCTGCTATAACCCAGGTGTTATTTTTAAAGTAGGCCTATCCTCTAAAGTAGGACTAGAGCAAAAAGGAAAATGGTCATGTAGGCTGCATGATGAGTTATCTGTTAAGTGAAGTTTCCTCTCGTTGGTCAGGTGACGGGACTGAGGTCTTGCTGAGAACAGCAGCAGAATACGGCAGAAATCCACTCTCGGATCTTTGACCCGAGGCTGTGCAGGTAAAGTCAGCGCTAGCGCTCCTGGAGCCCAGTGCGCTCGCCGCCTGGCTGCTGTGGCAGCTAAGACACGAACAAGGCCCGGTGGATGAGGGGGCACTGACCGCGGCTGCCGCTGCCGCAGCGGCCGCCGCCGCCGATGCCGCTGCAGAACTGTTTAGGCCTGCGGGTGACTGGTAGAGTCCCGGGTGCCTGAAGCTGCACAGGAGCTCTGGCCGTGAGTAGGGATGGGAGAGTGCTCGGAAGGTATCGAGGGGCCGGATGGAGGTTGCGAAAGGTGACGACGCGGCACCGGTGGCCGCGGCGGCTGCTGCTGCTGCCGTTACACCCACGTGCGGGTAGTAATGTAGAGGCATGTGTGAATGGAAAGGGTAAGGTAGACTTCCTGTAGCTGCCGCGTGCGTCATCATGTAAGTGTAGAAGCTGGGGTCTGCTGGATGGGGCCAGGACATCGCCAAACGCTGCCTTTTATCCTTCATCCGCCTGTTCTGGAACCACACCTGCACAAAGAGTCAAAACAGGGCCCATATTGAAGCTGCCATGTTGTTTCCAAGCTCTAAATTTAGACCTGTGGGGTTTAGCTTGTGCTCAGCAATACACTTATCCTTGCACTGAGAAATTTCCTGTAGAGGCTCTTGTGATCTAATCTGAAAATGATAAATTATCACATGCTGAATGAATCAAAATCCACAAAATAATTTAAATGTCTATTAAAATATTTACATTTTTAACAGTATTTTGTGTAGTCTTGGCCTTTAAAATAATTCTGCACAGATTGAATCAAGTAGCATGGGTTGGCCAGGGAATAAAAGCGTTATTTTGTGTAGGCATAGGCAATTTCCTAAAATAAAAATAATATGTATTTCACAGGCAGAATTAATTATTATAAAGACTGCTTTTTCTTCTGTTGGGTATTACAATTGTTATTCTTTTTACATCCACATCACTGACTTATTTGCTCAAACGCACACATAAGCCACACAAGCACACACGGTGTACAGAAATAATGAAGATTAATCGGTACCTTAATCGTAGTTTCGGGCAGATTTAGCGCTGCGGCTAATTCACATCTTCGTGGTCTCGAAACGTAATTTTCCCTGTAAAATTCTTTTTCCAGTCTTCCGATTTGTTCTCTCGTGAAAGCAGTCCGATACCTTCTCACTTGGTCGGAATTGGAATTATTTGATCCTCCCGTTGAATTACTACCATTCATATTCGCGATGGAGTTTGAGCTCGAAGACCCAGAATTACTGTCTGAAAAACCTAAAAAAACGACAATTGGAGAAAAAAATTGTTATTGTTAGAGAAATAATAAAGACAAGGATTGAATGGGCATAATATTTTTGTTACATTATTTTGTATTAATTCGTCCTTAACAGTATATTTGCTCAAAAATAGGAATAATAATAAAAATATAAATCACGATAATAGTTACAGTGTAATGGTAATAATAAGAATTGAATTAATCTGTTTTTGGAATTAGGGAGAGAATAATAATATACCTGCGATATTAATATCAAATAGCAGAAATAAAGGCAAGCTAAATCTTAAGTAAAATGAAATTATACCTTTGTTATTTTCCTTGTGCTGGCTCGGGGAGCGATGCGCAGGGCATCCCACCTCCACATCACTGTTAATATCTGAATCTGGCGAAACTTCAGAGTAAAGGCTCATTTTCTTCCTGCTTTCTGACGATGAAATTTCTGCCGAAGAGGTATTTTCACTGTTGTGGTGCGTACCGAAAAGACTGTCAATTTCAAATTTGCCTTTCGTCGGGAGGTCCCCAAGATTTCCATGGAGAGAAGCCGAAGTTATTCTCGGGCTTAGCCGTCCGCTGTGCTGAGAGTTTTCCAGGGCCTCCAGCACTGAATTTCCTGGCGTGTCTGCGAGTCTCTTCCCTGCGACGGGACTGTGCAGACCTCTCTCCATCAATATCATCTCTTTTCTTATCCTCTCCATCATTAAGCCGCGCAAGACGAAGAAAAAAAAACACACAGACACACACACACAGACACACACACACACAACACTTGTCCGGGGGGCTGGAGCGCCAATGAGTTGTGTCGAAGCAAAATCCGCCCGCAACTCAACAACTGTCTCTAAATAACTGTCTCTAAAGCTTTTTATAAGCAAGTCGCAAAAATGAAAGAATCTGAATGCAATCGACGAGCGACTGCTCAAAATGAGCCGTGCATCCTCCCCACAGCAGCAAAATGTCATTCATCAAAAGTGGCTGCTGTTCGTTGTTAAAATGCTCGGCTGACGTTGCTCCAATGATCATTTATTGTAACAGGTTTATAAGCAAATAAATAGGAGAGGGCTGTCACTTGATGATGGAGGCGGCCTTCGGTCAGACGAATAATATCCAAGTGGAGAGGAAGAGAGAAGTGAGGAGCGAGGTGCTTGTCCCTGGGTTGATCTCTGAGTCTGTTTGAGATTGCTCTTGGGTTTGGCCTCTTGGGTGAAATTGACAGTCTGATTAATAAAATGAGCGGTGCAACATTTCCCTCTTCATTTAGGATTATTATTATGCTTTGATTCTCTATTGTTTCCCTCTTCTCTGCTCGTTCTCTCTCTAATCGTTCTTTTATTTATTCTCCTTATTTCTTTTCTGCTTATTTATTTGTTTACCATTTCTGAGACTTCATCAGTATGTGTAGTGCATTAAAGTATGCGTTTCTGATGAGAGATTTCAGTAATTTTTTATTTGTTTTGAGACCTTTTTTATTTTCTTTGAGTGTTCTTTATATTTTTCTTCTTTTTCTTTTTTTTTTTTTGTTCCACACAGTTCTTCATTACTCAACGACGTTTTTTGATATGGCGATAGTGCTTGCATTATTACACATTTACCGACAGCGTCACACTTATTTATGTATTACTGCATATAGAAGTAGTCTATTTGTTTATTCAGATAGCCTAGGCTGTATTTTTTTAAATATCTGAAACGTCGCTAATCCTTTTTTAGCCCAACGATTCGTAGCCTGGTCACTTGTTTTTAATAACATGTATTACGCTAGTCTTTACACCTTAATTGACTAATTTAATCGGATTTAATTTCGCATTTAAGTGAATTCCTCAGAATTGGGGGCTTCTTCTCAAAAATCCTCGTTTTTAACAGAATCTGTTTTAAGTCATTTTCGCCAAATTTTCATCTCCGAGTTTAAACCTCTTATTAACTGCATGAGAGTAGGGCGGTTCATAGTAAACAACTTGCACATTTATACATCACATTAACACTAACGGAGACTCGATATGTAAAGACATAACACCCTTGCATGGACTCCTGGTCTCTCGATGTGACATGACTGTAAAAGCACTTTCAGCTTATTCTCTGCGCGTCCTCTGGCGCCTCCTGCAGGTTTTAATATTATTTGCTGTCATGGTTAATAGGTGTTGAGTGTGTGGTGAGGGGTTGTAGTTTATATGTTTTTTAGAGTTTTGTCTTTTCAGCCAAAAATAGTGTTAATGCGGTAAACAGATAACATAGTTATTTTGATTAGGCTTCCACAAAGCCAATGTATATGATCTAAAGCTGCCATAGAGCCATGAAGCCATATCTCTAACCTGATGCTCTGTTTTTTGGTAATACTGGTGAGCTATGTAATGGGATTCAAATCAGAACAAATTATTCCGTTTTCCCTATCCTCCGGGAAGAAGCAGAATATGAGAATCATGACCAAATGTACAGCTTCAGAACCAAGATAGGAACTTACAGAAGCTTGAATTTCATTTACTCCATGCAGCAAATTCAATTATTTCAGCCCAGTTAGTCACTTGTTCAAAAAACTGTGTTTATGTAAACTAGTACTCCAATCTAATTTAAGAGAATCATGTTTTACAACTAACCAATTAATACATGGTTCACCAAATAATACCTAAGTTATATGCACCCATCACCTCCTTAGTGAACACAATACTTTCTTTAATTTTTTGAATAAAAAATTAATATTATTATACTCAATGAAGACACTGGTACGCAATCTCTTCTAAGAGCTTTTGGAATTTACATTTAATATAATTAGGTAATTTGCATATGTGTTCTGGATTAATTGCCCAGCTGATGAATCTTTCTATGAAGAGAGTTTTACCTCAGGAAATATTATATCATTGCAGAGCTGTCTGAATTGTGTAAATGTACTTTTGAATTTCACAATAAGACTTATACTTAAGTTACCATTGTTTAGCATAATGGATCAAATCTCCCTATTTTGCTTAGTTTTTCTATTACTGAAAGAAATCAACTGTTAATCTTGCCTTTGATTGGTTAAAAGTCATTACATTGTTTTTTAAGTTTGTGTATTTATGTCACTGTTTCTCTACGGTAGCATAATCTTAAAACAAAAAATAAGATTCAGTTCCTAAATCTAGTGCACATATTCAATTTTCAACTTGGTGACAGTGCATATTTAAACAAGGAATTATAGTGAAGGGATCTTTGCCCCAGTTTTCTTTTCCATTTACGACATGAAGTTGCCTGAGAACTTGAAGTGGTTGGCACAGATAAATACTCTTCAGGTAAAGTGTTGCACTGATGAACAATAGCACACTCTGGATGTGCCTTCACCTATAAAAAACATTTGATGTTTCTTGATATGAAGATTGAGAATTCATGCAGTTCGGACTAAATCACAGAGTTTCAAGATAGTGTCATATATTGCAAAGGTTACAGGGCTTCTCAGCTTGTGTGTAATTGTCGTTTGTCGTTTTGGAGCCAACTGTTTGCAAGGTGGTATGTTAAAATTTGACGGCATGAAAATTTGGGTTTTTCAGGAAATAGATTCAGGATGAGTGCAGCAGGGTTGTATAAACATTTTCTCATTTTCAAATTACTTCTCTCTTACACATTATGTGATCACAGATTAAGGCTTTGAGAAAGAGAGAGAGAAAAAAGCAGCAGTGAAAAGTTTTGTGGCCAAATTTGTTAAATCTCACTTTTTTGAGCATTTTTTGTGACAATATAATTGTAATTTTTTAATCTGTAAAATGAAAATAAGAAAATTTATAAAACTAAAATCAGTTGTTTTGAAAGTCATGTAACTTGCAGTACACATAAATGATCAGTCTGATTAATGCTAATGGAAAATGTGTATGAAAAATACACTCATTCTTCACAAACACTTGTTAAAGAGAATATTTAACACACTAAACAAGTATAAATCAGTACAGATGGCCTTAAGCAGGCACAAATCAAAAATGATGGTCATACATTTAATTTATTGATTAATGAGGAAAATACCCATTAATCAGTATTTTCATAAATATGGCTGTGTTAGCCAGCTGGCTGACTTTCAACTACAGTCCTTTCGTAAGATGTTCTGAATGGAGTGAATTGACGGGTTCAAGAAAGCAAACAAAGCACAAATCAACAGTCTCAAAAAAGGGAGGAATCCACTATTGTGTGTATTTGTCTATGAATGGTGGCTGTTGATGCCTACTTTTTGCACACAGTAGCCAGCAGCTGTTAGCAATGAGATCGATAAAGAAAAAGATAATGTACACTAAATACTATAACATTTCACTCAAACCAACAATCTTGGGAAAAGACTTGAATAATTATGTATTAGAAGACTACTCTGAGCCATGGGGAATCAGCATAAAGGTAGGCCAGCAAAGCCCTCAAGTCAGTGTTACAAGGTACACAACTGAGCTGAATGAAGCTGCTGTCACATATAAGAAACTGAATGTATTACATACATTGAATTTTATGAAAAGAACATTTTTAAGAATTCAAGACCTTACACACTCACAAACTGCTTTCAGTCACTGTGCTGGTTAGACTTCTGCTGTAACCAGCTGAAGGTGGGCAAAACTATGACAGGACCAAGGTGTAAAGTACCCAGCTTTAGCAAGTGCAACGATGCTAACAGGGAAGTCACTGAGATGTAGAACAAGCTCAGTCAGATCACTTACCAGAAAATAATTAAATCAACTCTGCGTATATACAAATGATGTGCAGTGCCTTTTAAATGTTTAGAAAAATACCTTTCAAAGTCACAGATAGCTTTATTTATGGCAGACTTTGTTGTAGGGAAATCACAGCTGTAACTAGTAACATTAATCATGCTCTGTTCAAGTGTCCCATTGTGATCATGAGTCAACATGCACAATACCAGAACCCTGACACTTAAGTGGCAGTAAGGGATGACTGATAAGCTCATGGCCTGAGGTAGAGGAGTGTGAGACGGAGAGCTCTCATTGCAGGCACGTGCAAGCCAAGTCATTTATTGATTAAACAGAAAGTTTGAAGTTAATAACTTTTGTGATATGTCTGTTTTAGGTATATTAAAATTTCAAGTCATTACATCTGAGAAACAGTACTGGTCTTTGTGCAGTCAGCTGCTTCATCTCGGGAACTCAGCCCTGGAGGTCCACGATGTGGGCAGCACTAGAGGAGGGTACCCCTTCTTGAAACATACTGAAGAAGTGAGATGCTGAGTTTAAACTTGGCAGAGAGAGATGACTGCACAATTACCCAAAACAGAAATATCACAAACGTTATTCAATTCAGACTTTCTGCATAATCACTTAATGAGTTGAACAACAAACACAAGACAAGAGCTTTGTAACTCGTATTTTTCCACCTTAGGCCATGAACTTATCAATCGCCACTTTTAAATGGAATACACCAGTGCTGTCACCATTCATTTGTAGAATCACCTGGGCTTTTTCTACTGTGGCATGTCAAAATGTCTTCTGAGAAAAAGGTCAATTAGCAGCACGTTATAAAATTTTTGATTCTCTTGACTGTGTTTGTGGTGAGAAGTTTGGCATCAGTATAGTCTGTCTTGTTGGACGTAGCATCAAGTGGCTATTAGAGGGACTGCAACTTAAGGCACTTCAAACTCTGACTTTCAGCCATGGTGGCTGCCAGGTCTGGTCTGCACAGGGGTGAGTGAGGCCATAATAACAACATAACCTCTCCAACGGGCTCCCCTCAGCCTTCTCAGATATTTCTGACTCCTTGAACTTGCATGCAAAATGACAGAAAAATGACACAATTGACCTCTGTTGTGCTTCAGAAACTTCAAAAAGACAATATGAAGTGCATGTATATATTAGTATGCTTTGTTCCACCCCAAAAAAAAAGTAGCTGTCTCTCTTGGTTTTTCTGTGATAATTTAAACAATGGGTTCATGTGATGAAGCTGAGAGGGTTTATGTAAGAGGGTTAGATGCATAAAGAAAGTTGATGAAGAAGGATTAAATGAATTTTGTTTTATTTTCATCATTGAATGTTTATGACTTATGATACGACATCATACAACAGATGCTTGTAATAAATTTAGGCTTTTATACAACTTTTTAATTTTAACTTAAGTCAAAAATCCATGTTTTTAAATTTAAGATGTCATTTTTATTTAAGCGCATGTATTGCAAGAGATTGCATTCACTATGTGCCCATATAGGAACAGGCAGAACTGAACCACTGCTTTAAAACTGAAATGGGCTTGAGTGAATATCCAGTTTAGTCCCTTTACTTATCAACTCTCCAAACCACATCAATGATTTCACACTTAAATGCTGAAAGATTTACCTGCAAAACAAAATATCAGTATGTTTTTTTGAGTGTTTTAATAGGTTGCAGACATACAGTATTCATTGCATATGAAATATTTTTAATTTATTTTCCTTTGAAGCCGCCTGACCAGATACTTACCTTTTTGGGTTTAATGGACATAGAGGGGATAGTTTCAACATCATAATTAGGGTTTGTCACTTAGAGAAAACCAAAAATATGCCTGTGTATGTCTAAATTGTCTTTTAACTTTCTTCTTCTTTTGATGGATGTTTCAGAGTAAATGCAATGTGTAGCTGTATATCACTTGAGGCTTTGTGCCATATTGTCAATTTGCATGTACACTTTACTTTAAAGGAACAGTCTGTAGCATAGGTCCAGAATTTATGTTTAAAACATTCAAAAATATATAAAAGAACAACATTATCAATATAATGTAAAGAGCGAATAGTTCTGAAACATCAGAAATTTCATAGATGTTTATGTGCTGTGTTGCAAAAGTATATTCTAGAGTTGGCATGCTAACCAGCTAGCCTGTCCTGTCTCGAGTGTAATTACCTTGTTAACTCATCGTAAAACACACTTCATTAAAACTCGACAAAAGAAAAACAAAATAAAACTCAACAAAGGCATCTTGGTGTGTCTTTTCACTGTTCCAACAATCACAAACTCTGTTTTTGTCAAAATTAACACTTGATCACCCAGCTGGATGTGATGTCCAACCATCCCGTCACCTATCCCTCCCCTGCCTTACCTGTCCCTGCTTGTTGTGTCTTTGTAGTCCTCAAAGTCAAAGTCCTCATTGGAACCACTTTGATTTACTTCCAAACTGGCCTTGTTTGGTCTTGGAGGCTGTTTTCAGTCCCGATCCTGCTGTGTTCACTGGGACACTGCAGAGCCTGGTTCTGTTGCCCATGGGGTAAACAACATTCCCTTCATTGCTCCCAGTCCAGGCAGACTAAGTCAGCTAATAGGGTCACTAGTTGCACTGCTAACTGCTAATATACTAAGCAGCAGTTGGTGGTTACTTTGGTGATATGTTGCCCCCTATAATTTACACATTGCTCCTTTGGGAAGCTGCCACTGTCTGATTGCTAATGTATTATTCACACAATGAACATCAAGAAACCATACATGTGAAGGGCAGATATGAAGGTCAGTTCTATAAAAAAAGAAGAAGAACCGAATCCCACCAAGTTACTGAACCAGAATTTGTATCTCACTCCACATGTGTGTCTAATATGCTGTAGTTCAGATTTATATGAAAAACTAAGGACAACTGTTAAATACACAGTATGTGGCTGAATAATTCCAGACTTAGCGTTTTTTCAGAACAGGCCATCATAATGTCATAATCACATACAGTCCTACTATGCAAACTATATCTGTAAATTGCTGTCAGCCAGTGAGAAGTATGGAGTCTTATGTCTTTCTTGTGGATAGTTTGTTGAAGTGAGAGCACATCATTACATATGAAACATTTCATTCTCAGTTCTTAAATATACATGATGGAAAAATACTTTTGAAAATCTAATTCACTTCATAATTACTTCACAAAGGCCTTACATCCTTGAGAACTGGTTATGCCAAATTACGGCATCATTGAAGCATGTTAGAGCACTGCTGCTTATAATTGGTAAAGACTGTTTCCATAAGGAATACTGAAGCTCAGCTTCCTCCTCCCTCCTGGTTTCAACTGATTTAATTTTTCCATCAGATGTTCCTCTGATTCAAATATAAACCCTGACAGAGAGCTGAACCTACTGATTAAATAAATGTTTCAGTGCTTAAAGCTAAATGAAGCTTCTGCCTAACATCGCCTTCATGCTAGTGCCCTTTCAAGAGAGCAGTCCTGTTCGTCAGTCAAGCCGTCTTTCCTTAAGTTAGAGGGCCATCTAGCGGCGACCGATTGTAAATGCAACCAAACTAAATAAAAGGACAGGGACCAAACTAATGGCTACCTTGATCTGAAAACCACGTCCAGTCTTCAATCAGATTAGCACGGGACAAGATCATATCTGATTATTGCTTATAGAAGTCTTCGGAAGATGTGTTGACAATACTGTGTAAGATTCACAATTACTTCACTTTTATTTACTTTACTTAATTATATATTTTTCTACATACTCATCTCAAGGCTCAACTGTTTTTATGTTTCATTACTCGTTTGTGCACATTTCCTCGTGACCAGCATTTTACATGATGCAGTAAACTGCACTGTCTGTCAATAATGAGTGACATCGGAAACATCATTATATCATCATCATCATTATACTCGGAAAAGTTGTTCAGACGTATTCATCCAAAGTAAGAGGCGACAATGCCCCCCCCCAAAAAAAACCCCGCCTGTAGCCTACTCTTTGTGCTCGGGTGTTGCAAGATTACAAGTCATTCATGTTTTTTAATTTCAAAATGATATTGATCGTTTTCGTGATTCGTCAGTTTTTGTCATTAAGAAACTATTTGTGGATTCCGAGTAAAAACACAATATCTAGGCCCTCTTGTTCCTATGCTAGTATTCTGCTTTATGGGACACTTAAGGCGAGGTGACAACGAAGTAACAAATAGTAGCCTACCTACTATGTCAGAGGGTACAACAAGGGCAAATAAGTCTTTAAGTAATTAATAGAAATAGTCATGAGTGTGGTCCTGTATACTACGCTTTGTGCAACAAAGGCGTCTACAAAAGCTTACATCTTAAAGCGGCCCTTTTAAAGATTAAATCTACCACTATTTTAGTGAACATAATCTCAAAGTAGAGCCTAACTCATTCTTGTCTTAAAGTCCTTCAGTCAAACGTATTCCGGAGCTACTTGTTTATCCATGCTGTTAAGTTCAGTTTAATGGTAGCTATCTCAACAAAACTTTCTGTACAACAGCCTCGTCACTGCGGTCATTTTTTTTAACCAAACATGAAACTGGTAAGTTTTTCGTAGGGTATCAGTACAATCTGACTCAATAAGAAATGAAGAGCGAGTGCAGCCTTTGGTTACGTTGATTTGAATTTATCCTGTAAATTTAGGCGAGTTTTGACCGACATTTTCCGCGAAGTGGATAAACTGCACAGAAGAATAACTTCGTTAATGGGACCAGTTGAGATCCACATGCTTTATGTTGTCTCTTTATTTTATAAGCTGGGAAAACTCCTGACCATTCCCATTTAAACATTTAAACAGTGGGATTTATTGATAGGTGCCCTCAAATTTCTCCAGAAAAAATCATAATGTTCTATCTACATTTTAGTACATGATCCTTGTCGATACTGTCATTTTCAGATTTCTCGCGTCCCCAACAAAAGCAAAAACACCGTTTTCGACATTTTTAAATATCTTAACTGATGAGTGGGCCTATCGATAAATAAACTGATGAAAACATTTCACACACTTTTGAACCTGCTTTCTAAAAACTCTAAAGCCTTTTGGGTTTAATTATTTTACTTTTGGATAACCATTACACAGAAATAAATGTACATTTAACATTGTTTCCCACGCACAATTGAGTATGCTCTTACCTGATCGTCTGAGTATTTCATTTCAAGAAAGTGGAAATCTGATAGGAGCCTACAGTCCGTGTCAATTATGAGCCCTTCAAATGGTATTAAACTATGAACAATTTGATTTCCTTTGACTCAAAGCACTTCGGATTTCAACACTTGGGGAGATTCCTCGCAGGAATCACTCAGACCAGAGAACTTGAACGAGGGAAGCCGCAAGTTTATTACCAAGGACAATAGACGGCGGATAGCTTCCTCCAAAGGGCCTGGAAAAAAGCAGACAGAAGCTCCCCAATTTGACTCCTGCCACCCTAAACATGAAGGACGACGAGCAGTAAAATGACACTAAAACTGACCACTAAAACTTCTCCTAATTTTGCAATTGTGGAAGCCAACAAGTACAAAAAATGTGACATGGAGCCTGTAGATTTTGCGTAGCAAGACTTTCAGTCAGCATGTCGCAAGTAAAAATATTTTCATGTTCTTAGATATGAAGAATATTTTCTTTTTCTGTGAGCTCTGCACTCTGTGATTAAGCAGCACTTAAGAAAAATAGAAGCCTAAATAACATTTACGCACACTGGTCGGTTCTCGATAACGGTAAGTGCAAGTGTTTATTAAGATAAATTGATTGTTTAAATTTCATTTAGTTATAACTCCTTTGTTCTCGTTATTTATTTGTGAATGTTTTTTCAAATTTAATTGATACTGGTCGCATTTTTTTGATTGTTTAGGGTATACAAAAGTGCCACATGAAATTTGGTCGTTAGTAAGTCGCCTTAGCCGTTAGGATGACATGAATATTAAAAACACAATTTCTAAATTTTAACATAAATATGTTAAAGTACAATTTCTTAACAACTCAGGCGTAGCAAATTAAAAAGCTAGAAAACATACTTTAATTTTCACTAAATGCACAAATACACTTTCATTTGCACCAAATCTAGAGATAGTGCTGTCTAGCTGTGTAATGTTGCTATTTTTTCTCGTTTAAATTTATGTCTCTGTCTAAATTTTCAAGTAGAAACGTCTGTTATATCAGTATTATTTTTCTACACTAGCCTAAATATTTCTTTTAAAAAACAAAACAAAAACAAACTCTAAATAACCTCGCTTAGACACATGTTTTGCCACGGGTTTTGTATTTGTTTCAATTGTTTTGACAAACTTAAATCTCCTGAAAACAAACACAGCTGTAAGAGATTTAATCTGTTGATTTTGATGCTTGATGCAGAATAAAACCACTCACAAACAATGAAAATAGCAGTAAGGACAAACTTGTACTGCCACCTATTGGACTACAACCGCAACTAGACAAGTTATAACCTTGCCAAAGAAAGTGATTTGAAGACACTTGACTGGTTTAAATCCGTTCAGTATTTATTGTAATCTCTTTGGGCTAAAGGGTTTTAAGCAGTTAAATAAAAGAAGACTTTTTTTGATCATGGAAAAAAATAAATCCCTTCTGCACATTTATGTTGTTGTAAAGACTTAATTGTGTCTGAAGTGATCAGGGAGGCTAAGCTGATCAAAACAATCATCTCCTAATACTCAGGCCGTTTTTGCTGGAGAACCTCTATAAACCAACTGCTCCTCATCTTCACTGTCAGTGTATTTTTGAACTCTCCACCGCCTCCCCCCCCCAAACACACACACACACACACACACACTTACTCACACACGCACACACACACTCACACACACTCACACACCTTCGCCATGACGTAAACAGCGCACATGAGGAGCGGGTCGAGGTGGCGGTCC
>JAQMCX010000011.1:10960445-10973951 GCA_029814765.1 Acanthurus leucopareius | reverse complement strand
TGTGTGTGTGTGTGTGTGTGTGTGTGTGTGTGTGTGTGTGTGTGTGTGTGTGTGTGTGTGTGTGTGTGTGTAAGGGGCACAGGATAGGGGGCCTTTGTGGAGTTATAAATAAAAATATTTGTCAATCTGTTAACTTAATCCAGATTTTTTAGCTTAAACTACACGATCTTCCAATTTTACAAAACATTTTAACGTTTTTTTCTGTTCTTGCGTAGGTTCATCAACCAAGTCCAGGAAGAAGAGGTGTCCCTACACCAAATACCAGATCCGAGAACTTGAACGAGAGTTTTTCTTCAACGTGTACATAAACAAAGAGAAGCGGCTTCAGCTCTCCAGGATGTTAAACCTGTCCGATCGGCAGGTGAAGATTTGGTTTCAAAATAGAAGAATGAAAGAGAAAAAGCTTAATCGCGACCGCCTACAGTATTTCACTGGAAATCCTTTATTCTGATACCTGACAATGTGGTGCACACACACACACGATAGTAGAAATAGCAGCTACACACACACGTTTTAAAGACTGCCCTATCTTCACATTTGAATCCTGATCACCTTGTTTAAAATTTTTATTTTGCAAAAATCCGACTTGCATCAAACTAAGATGCCATAGTTTGCAAACACCTTCTGCATTTATTTATTGGTGTTTATATAGCCTTTTTCTCTTTATTGACAACAAATATCAGCAAAGTACAAGCTGTGCTTTGAAATTATTTATATAGCCTAAAATATAAGTAAGCTTCCCTCTTTGTGTAATGTTCATTTGTACGACGCATGCACAAATGCACGTTGTGGTGTAAAATAACGTAGACACGACAGATGTTGTATCATAGTCACGAAACTTGTCACATGAACTTAACCAAGTCCAACAAAAATAACTAAAGGAAAGGGCATTTTTTTCCAAGATTCACTAACGGTTTTTACGCTTTCAGGCCAGAATAATCCGTTTATTTCCATTGCTTTAAAACACAGAGTTGTTTACTAAACCTTGAACCGTCTAGACAGTATAATAAACCTAGCTGTAAATGTCTAAATAGGGGGCTATTGGACTTTGGTGTCCCAACCCCCAGACCACAAGAGGTCTGATTCTCTTTCCTGCCTCAAAGTAGTTTTACCCCAGGCTACAAATGTTCGAAGAACATAAGAGATTTCTGCGCATCCCGTCATGTAGCTCCTCTGGGGCCCTAAATGTAAACTGAGGAACAATGGAGGATATTCTAACAAGGACCGTCACATGAAGGAATAGGTATTTTTTTTTTCAGGTCTATCTGCTTTTCTAGCATTCTGTAAAACAGAAATATGGCTTTGACGCCTTTAAATCTGTTGCAAATGAGAAAGATATCTAATTATTTGGGGAAGAGCGCGTTTCCATCTTTAATTAATGCAGGTGAAACGTTTCCATCTTTGTGTAGCTCCACTAACTCTACAAGTGGTGAAATCATCTGAGTGCCATGCTTCATCTCGTGTAGTTTATCTCTGTGCTATTTTGGTAGGCATTAAAGGGGACTGAGTAAATAAATGCACCACTGGATTTATTGATAATTCTTGTGCTCCTACCAGGTAATATGAGGGATAATTTAGTCTAGCAGCAAACATTACATCCATTGTTTTAGCTCCTTTAAAAAAAGGTTTGGAGGGGGATTAATTTCATTTGTGATGTATCACATCTGCAGTTATTTCCCGAAAAGACAATTAGAAAAGCGAGGTTTCATTAAGCGTTTAATTGGGTTGTCATCATGTCCTACAGTGAAATTACATTACCAACTGTGTGGGGTATTTCACTTTGCTTCTCGATGTATCCACATGAGGGCAGACTTGCAGCTTCTTGCTGCCAATGGAAATGCACAGTTCAGCCAAATTTAACACTCTTCATGAAAATCATTCAGTAGAGGAATAATCACTTCAGCTTCAGGTTTCAGGAGATAGATTTTATTAAATTTTAATTGTATCTAATAGCCTGTTTTATGTCGCGTTTTCAGTAGAATGTTTTCTTTGTTAAAGTTCTTTAAAAATATCCCAAATCACTGTCTCAAAGACACTATGCGGCAACAGTTTGAAGAAAATGGCAATAAAACAAGGGGCCTTGGCTTTTTTTTCAGTCGCAAATTGAACTGATGCACATTCTGTTCAAGATGGCACTTAACATTTACAAGTCATGTTCAAGTTTTTGGGGTCTCGAGTCGATCAAAATAAATACAATTCTTCGTGTCTTTGTCTTCGGTCTTTACCTGCAGGCCTCTGAAATCCGCCTCTTCAATCTCCAAGTATTATGGCATTGTGAAAATTGCTGATATAAATATGCTTTGCAATTCCTTTCATTTAATCTCATTTGGAAGCTGTATTACTGTTGTTAGATTATCGTTTGTCTGCGCCTGGCTATTTGCGGGTAATAGCCTAGACATAAGAGTGACATTCTCTTACTCAAGAAAAGAACAAAAGTGTTCCTTTTTTTACCATCTCTGTTTTAGCAGAAAACTCAACAATATCTTTTTTTGTATTTCGAGTAACTGTACACTCGTAGGTAACACATGTACTCTTTTGTTTAAAATATCAGTTAAAATATCACTATTTGCCTGGTATTGCTCTGGTATTTGCCTTAAATTATTATTATTATTATTATTATTACTATTATTATTATTATTGCTGCATAACTCGAGGTCCAGCTTTTGCCACTTTTACGGTACTTGTGTATATTTGTACGTATATGAATACTTGTTTATATCTGAGAAAAATACTCCAGTGTTTTTTTTGGTTTGTTTTTTGTTTTTTTGTTTTTTGTTTTTTTGTTTTTCCAGTTTGGCGTCTATTAAGATTCTCGATCGTCCAGGTCACGGTTATCCAAGAGTTCAATCTAGGGCAACTGGACTTGTTTGTAGATACTTGAAAACGTTTGGCCTCTAATCCAAGGGGCTTCTTCAGTTCTGACTGGTGGGGAGTGCCAAGTTTTTTTTTTTTTCTATTTTAGTTCAGTGCGTCACAGGAAACAAATATAACTGTTACGTTATCTGTAAGCAATTGTTATTTTTGGAGTCATGATCATTAAAAATAGAAATGATGTCAATGTTGAAATATCTCTCAATTAAATGTTTTTTTTTCCCTTTAAATGGCCGTATGGTGTAACGAAGAATGTATTTTCTACACATACTCTACTCCATGATCAATTTGGGTTAACAAGCCTGTATTTTGGTCGTCGTGAATCCTGTGATTTTGACATGTTTTGCATACTACGAATGCTTATTTACAACCTGTAAATATCTATGAGCCTTGAAGAAAGGGAGAACGATGTTTACACATATAAGTTGTAAAATTATTTAAAGCTTGGTGCATTAATACCAAAGATATAATAATTTTAAGCGTCATTTATTGTGTATTGTTCATTTGTGTGTTTACTTGCAAAGACCTGTAGCATCATAACAATTATTGTGGTCTTTCTTTTGGTTGATGGATATATTCAGTTATTGTATTTTAATTACATTTGTTTTTTATTTGTATTTTTTTTCTTTTGCATATAATTGCTTTCCTTGCAGACGAAAACAATACAGCCTTGACCAAAATAGTTATGTATGCCGCCACATCCAGCAGGTTTTATTTTCAACTTTGCATTTGAAAATCAAAAATACCTGTGACAACATGCAAATAAAGACATTATGCTCATTAATCTGTGCAAATAATAAAGTTTTTTTAAAAAATAAAATCCGTATTAAGCTGAATTTATTTGTTCATTAACTCCTTAGTCTTGCAGAAATAGAGCCCAGTCTTGACCTTTATGAGTACGTTCATATCAGAGCTCTTATTTTAAACCCGTTAATGTTGGACTTACGTTTTGTCTTTAATCTGAACATTTCTTATTTGAATGCATACATCTTGAGGGACGTCTAAATGCTTCTCTTTAGACATATCTAACATTTTGTTCTGTTTCTTACAAAATTTTAATGGCAAAATTCACACGCAAAAACAAAAAAACAAAACACTGAAAACCCGGAATAAATAAAAACACTGCAGCTCAAACCAATTCATAGTGATTTTCTTTATTCTTTATTCTTTTGTTTTCCATCCCTATTTTAATTCAAACATAATCGAGTGATTAAACTATACAAATACAGTGTGGGTTTTTGTCGTTGGTGTTCTTGGAGTTATGTGAACAGTCGATATTGATTCTGAAAAAAATGTTAGACTTGGTGTTTACATTCTTTTAAAATAATCTGGAGTTTTCGCCTTTGCGTCTCGTAGCAGCATTTCATACGCACACATACACGCACTTTTACTTTTCAGTCTTTTCTCTCACACAATAACACATTTCTCCTCTTTGAAGCAGTTACATATTGAAAATCATCTGTACTTCTTCGGTTGATGAACAGTAAAGATCCATTTGGGGGCGATGGACTAATTTCTGATGTCATTCAAATCATATTTTTAGATGTGCTTTTTTCAGTTTTTGTTACACAGCTTCTCGCGATGCCCCCGTTGCCAGCGCGAGCCTGTGCACCAATTTCAAGTACGTGTTGTAGGTGTCGCTGTTGACCACGTCTGCATCCGCAGTGTGAGCGCGTGCAGGGGGGAGAGGAGGCTGCGTCTCAAGGCCATTTTCAAATCTCATTGGTGGGCTTGTCATGTGGTCAGGAGGCATCCTGACTTACACGAAGATTGTTTTTCCTAGATATGTCAGCTTACAAAGGACATCTCTCTCCTCTAAAGAACTTAACCCCTCAAAATGTCCTTTCCCAGTAGCTCTCCTGCGACAAACACATTTTTAGTGGACTCTTTAATAGGTGCTTGCAGGACGGACAGCTTCTACGCCAACAGCAACATGTACATGCCGTCTGGCTCTGAAATGGGAACTTACGGAATGCAAACCTGTGGACTCCTGCCGTCTTTCGGCAAAAGAGGGGAGGTCAACCACCAAAATATGGGCATGAATGTCCACTCTTACATACCTCAAATAGATAACTGGACTGATCCGAATAGACCCTGCAGAATAGAGTCGTCTAGTCAGATGTCAAACTGTACATTTTCACAGAGCATAAAGGAAGAGAGTAACTGCTGCATGTACTCCGATAAGAGAGTACAAAAAGTCAGCTCGTCAGAGGTCCCCGCATATTCTAGCATTATTCCTGAGTCTTGTCCAGTCGATGGTCCAGAGATCCCGGTTCCAGGCTATTTCAGACTGAGCCAAACATATGCGAATGGGAAACATCAGGAAAACTACTGCCATGAGCCGCCAAGTCCAAACCCAACACTGATGCAACTCAGCCGGGTCACCCCGAAACCGCAGTCTTCCTCGGCGTCTTCTAATTTTGCAGAGGCGGAAAAGAAAAGTGAGGACGTCCCGCAAAACCCCGAGACCTCAAGGACGCCGGTCCCCGCAGAAAGCCCGGATCTTCAGTCCAGCTCGGGGGAAAAGAACTGCTCCATGGAAGCCTCTGTGTCCAGTCCTGAGCTGAAGGAAGGGAAAGGTGGGTTGGCTACACTGAAAGCTTTTATCTTGTGGCGCTGCGGTGCTGAGAAGGCTCCAGCATCATAAAACCAAGTATAAAACACAAACAACCCTAAAGTCGTAATGTTTAATGAGAGTCTTTCTCAGGTTGCAGTAATAGGCAACAGAGAATGGTTTTACCATGCAGCATGCAGACTGCCTCCCTTTCCTCTTTCCTTTTTTGAAAAAAAAAAAAGTCTTAATTGGAAATGTTTTTTTAATCTTTTGCTTCTTATTTGGGCGTATTGCTCTTTTTTTTAAGAATCTAAGAGGATAAACTTTGTCATATTTATTTAATTAGTGCAAAATTAAATCACTCTTGGATCTCAAGGAAATGGTGCATTTACAGCTGTGCAGTGCTTGATAGTTTTATCAGTGTCTTTAGCTAGAACCTTGCAACATGACAAAATGACTGTATTGGAAATGTGATTAAAAGGTAATCATTTTAATAATTTAATCAAAAGTTAGCTTCTTGTTATTACATTTTCAGTTCTAATTAAATTTGAGAGTTTTTTTTGTAATGCACAAAAATGTGTTCCTTGGGTGCGGTTTGATCACTTGGGGTTTCCATTTTATTTCTATTTCATTAGTGATGGCATGTACGTGACTAATAACATCCCTTGCACTTTTATCCATTCAGGGAAAACATTGATATTGTGTGTTATTTCCCAGAGGTGAAATCCTAATCAGCAGGTGAGAGTTTCCTCAGGCTGAATCCCGCTGCAGCGTTAACATACTGTGTGTCTGTGATCTGAATCTTTACAGACTGCAAAAGTGACCCGCCAACGAGCAACTGGTTAACTGCAAAAAGTGGAAGAAAGAAAAGATGTCCCTACACAAAGCACCAGACCTTGGAGTTGGAAAAGGAGTTTCTGTTCAATATGTATCTGACCCGAGAGCGCCGCCTAGAGATCAGCAGGAGCGTCAACCTGACCGACAGGCAGGTCAAGATCTGGTTTCAGAACCGCAGAATGAAACTGAAGAAAATGAGCAGGGAAAACCGCATCCGTGAACTGACCTCGAATCTCACCTTTTCGTGAGCCTGCATGTATTTGTGGTTAGCTGTCTTTTATTTTTTCCCCCCTCTCATATTCAGTTTAATGCTTAAGCGGCATTGGACGTTTATCCTCAATTTCAAGGAAACTGTGACTATATATGCCAAGTTTAGTACTTTTTGTGGCGTTGTGTAATTTGTTTTATTTTATCACAGGGTAACGCTTTTTGGTCTTAAATTATTGGAGACGTGGTTTTCTTCATTATGCCATTAAACATGGATATTCTATGGGTCGCAATGGCGAGCTTTTTTGGAAGAATTACTCTATTGCAGTCATGAAAGCACATTTATTGTCGTGTAACTAGTGCAACATTTGTTTTACAGTAAGTGCAAGCCATTTGCTAAGTAGTGAAATGTTTCTATGAGCCTTTAAGTGACGAAAAACAATGTTAATCTGTGAATTTATTGCATGTTTGTGGCATGTATCTTGCAATAAATTGTCAAATATTCTTGTTTTGTATTTGTTTGCACAATGAAAGTCCCTTGTCTACAAACAGAGTCATCAATAATTGTACTAATGTGATCAAATCTGTGGTATTTGTTGCTTTGGCGCAGGAACAAATTTCATTAAATGTTTATTGGGAAAAAGAAAAAAAAAGAAGAAAAAAAAGAAATGTTAGTGACGGGCCTGTTGCAATTGGAGGGGAAACGGTATTCCAAAGATGATCTGAACATGTGTTTCTCATTTCGGTTAATCTACAATAACGCTCTAAATTCCTCTGACGATGAGCCTAAAAACTTGAAAATAGTGTGTTTGTGGACGACCAGCAGCTTTAACATATGCGGATTTTCTCTATGATGCGATTCTGATCATGTTATCGTGCTTTTTAAAAACAAATCGAGAGCCACAGGCTGATGTTCGTGGACTTAAGCGAAAAACGGTCTAAATACATGAACGTCTTAATCCTTTCAGCCGTTTACTGTCAATCGTCTATTTCGTGTGAACGATTGCAGCAGAGAGACGAAATAAACATGCCGTTGTTTTCATTTTCAGGCCTGTTAGTGACTAAACAAGTCTATGAGGGCTAGAAGACTTTAAGTTATGTTCAAGCACAAATTCACGGCAAAAATCAGCTTACTTCCTCCCTTTCGAGCGGCAGAGGCCTCCGTGGCCACGTTGCATTTCTTTTTAAGGTCAAGCATACCATCTAACCTACCTAATATTATCATCTGTTTTCATGTGATAAAATAGCATGTTACTGTCGATCCGACCCAGTCGTATGTGACCTAAAGCCCAACTATTTCCCTGGAAATGTGCTCCTTTTTTTCTTCACTGAAGGTCAACAAATTGCTTCAAAATAGGCGACAATAAAAAATAAAAATATATAAATTACATTTAAGTTGTAGGTTTCAGATAGCAACACACAGATGGATTTTGCTTCTCCAAGTCTTTTTTTTTGTCTTATTATTTTATTGATGGCATGTATAATCACACGCACCTCATAAAACATTTATTGATACATAAAGACATTATTGCTCTCCTTTGAATGAATACAATAATTTCACAACCACGTTTCCGGCTTAGCTTTAAAAATTAAACCAACCCAGAAAATATGTTTCCTCGACGAATATTAACAATGGATAGGCAGCATTGTGAACGGAAATGGCGTCTGTTCTTTTACAACATGTTATTACATCTATTTTACGAGACTCCCCAAGTCTATAAACCATTTTACTAGCATTGAGGGTATCAGGACGATATTATAAGAGTTTTCTCCAACATTAAGATACAGGGAATCCATGTTGCTGGACTGTGTGTGGGAGTAAAGGTGTCTTTCTCCTTTTTTGCTTGTATTGTTGCAACGTCCAGCAGCCACCGGCAAATGACAAACAGAAAAAAAAAAAAAAATTTGATCATTTGAGCGATTGTTTTCTCCCTCCAGTCACATTTGATGGGACCATTTTATTATTTGTGAAATGAAAAGCTAAATTAAACCTGACGAAGAAAAAAAAGAGAGAGCAAGGGCAGGATTGATTTACTCGCTGTATTGGTAAATATGACCACGTGATCCATGTAACCAATCCCTGTAGATGCAGGCCAGCAAAAATACTATGATTGTTCATAGAGGGAAGCTTCCCGTAACAGTGCAACCCTTATTATATGAGTAGGAAGAGATCAAAAATGTCTTCCAGTGGCACTCTCAGTAACTGCTATGTGGACGCTATAATGGGGCAGGAGTCGGAGGATGTATACGGTGCTCGCTTTATTCAGGCTCCACACATGGTGACCCCGAGGCCGTCAGGTGCTGGGGACAACGCAGACTTCTCCTCTTGCAATTTTGGACCAAAGTCCGCCGTTTTCTCGTCGTCCTGGTCCTCGGTTCATCCGCAGGGAATTTATCATCCCTACGTGCACCACCACCACCACCACCAGTCCCATCTCCCCGCCTCGGACGGCAGATATGTGGGCGTCCGCTCCTGGATGGACCCTATCTCCAACCACGTTTCGTTTGCCGGATTTCACTCCGGCAGTCGGCCGTACGGGACAAAGCCAGAGGTCTTGCCACAGAAAGCTACAGAGTGCGACACGTTGGAGGCAGAGGCTCGGCCGCTCCCCGGTGAGTTCGCGTGTGGAGTATCGGAGTGTCCAGATAAAGCGACTAAAGAGCACAGTGGAAGTGAACTTTCGAGCCACAGCGAGCCCAAAGAGGAGAAACAACAACAACTTGACCCAAGTAAGTAAACGAAATAGCCAGTCCTGATTTACAACCCTAAGAACTGTATGAGCTGGGTGTGTAAAACTGGAGGTTTTACTAACCTATAAAAGTGTCTCGTACTACCGCGGCTCAGGAAGGGGAAAAACCCGCCCTGTAAGGCTTATTACAAGGGGTCCTAAAGTTTTTCATGTCACAGGACACCTAAAATAGATACACATTGCTTCTTGCGATGAGTTTTTACCTGAGGAGGACTTTATGACTAGATATGGGCCTTATTTATTTTCTTCTGTTGCTATAGACCTATCAATAACACAGGAAAACATGTAATCCAAATAGTCTGTCAAATTAAACCATTTCTCATGTTGCTTTTGATTCCCTGCAACCACAACAGTCTCCTCACCCTCAACCTCAATTTTGCAACCATTTACCAAGGTAATCAAAGTTTCAAATAAAAAACAAAAAACACTCTCTCTTTTTACTTCCTTTGTTTTTCAGACAACCCCGCAGCAAACTGGATTCACGCACGTTCAACGAGAAAGAAGCGATGCCCGTACACAAAATATCAGACTTTAGAGTTGGAGAAGGAGTTTCTCTACAACATGTATTTGACAAGAGACCGGCGCTATGAGGTCGCCCGCATACTCAGTTTGACCGAGAGACAAGTCAAGATCTGGTTTCAGAACAGGAGGATGAAAATGAAGAAGATGAACAGAGAAAGGAGCGGCAAGGAGCACCTATGAAAACCCAACTGCTGCCATTTCACACATTCAGTGTTTGTACCAAGGAAGCCATCTGAACAATTACTCTTATTTTAGTAGGAGCCTCGGCAGCCATTTTACTTTTTAGACCCATTAAGTAACCTAATATTGCGTGTCAGTGTCAGTGCATCAAAATCACATGTACGGGAATTTGTCTTGAGATACAGAAATGGATCTGTCAAACACTTTTTCAAGCCGTCTGAAGGTCTCTGTTCTACATAAAAAACGCTGGGATTTCCAAGCAGTTTCTCAGATTTGTTCAGCATCCCCCCACACTGGGAAACGGGCCTGTGTTTATTGCTTTTATAGTTTTTAAGAATGTCGAGTTGTATATAAAACATTTGTCACACTTTAAACTACTTTGACTGCTGTCTGTGTCGGTATACACACATAGAGATGTTGCTCCAGCAAATCGTGCATTGACCCATTTTCTTTGTTAAAAAGTTGCCGACCATAGGTGTGTGACTGAATAGTAGTTACGCATTTGGCTGTTAAACCAAAGAGAGTTTGTGCTACAATGGATAAAGGAAATTATAATGTTAGCTAAAAAAAAAACTAGGATATCAATAGGATAGTAATCTAGGATTATAATTTACATTTTTCTTTAAAACATTTGCCAACTTTATGTGTAGGTTTTGGGTACATCTGTGGTTTATTTAGTTACATTTTTAAAGAAATAAAAAAATATTTGGGCCTCTCTTACAGCAAGTCTACTACTGCAGTGCAGCAGTAACACAAAAATCAACCCGACAGTTTCAGTGTTAGACATTTTGTATTTTTTTAATTGCAAAAAATACATTGTCTCATAGGTTGAATTTTACTTTTTAAACAGTGGATTTGAAACGTAGAAGAATGAGTAATAAAGTGTTTACGATTGGGAGAGGTGTTGCGGCAGATTTCCAATTTATTGTCCAACTTGTACGAATAATTGCTTTAAAGCAGGAAGAAACGCGGTCCAATAAAGCTATAGAAATGGCTAGACGTCTGGCCTAAATGACTTTATGGTCCTGGCCAGTAATTATACTCTCCTTTGAAACCCCTTTTTTTCTTGGGCGTTTGCGTCTGTTGCTGACAAACAGAATGTAGACACTTTTCCACAGGGGTGTCTGGTCGATGAATTGTTAAAGGAAATCACCACCCCACCACCACCACCTTAATGGTCACGTTTATTCACCAATTGCACTTCCCATCGATGGGGGAAAAAAAACTTAACTTTGACTGCATGGTGTCTCATGCAGTCTTATCATCTGCTTGAAATAATTTTATTTTGACATATAAAACCAGGTCACGTGTCCTGATTTTACCTCATACGGTCTATTCGAGGAAACTAAATAGAATTTTAGTGTAATAAGCATTGATATTTTTATTTGTTCTTAAAAGTATGATAAATAGTTCTTGTTAATATTTTTTAATTGAACTGGTCAAATCAGAAGGGAAGCCCCTGAATTGTGCAGAGGATACAACCTGTTTGTCTCTGCTGGAGCCTCACTAGAGATGTAAAGAGAGCGCTAGAGGGCGATATTGTCCTTTAAGTTTCAGTTACTGCAATTCACTCACAGCTGGAACATAAAGGCAACACATGGAGAACATTCTACCATACAGGCATTCGCGGATTCATAAAAAAGAAGAAAAAAAAATTCTCCACGAAAAAAACCCATTTATGTTGCAAAATATTCTATCTCTCATAAGAATGAAAGTTCATGTATTTTAAGTCCAGTGTTATGGGGGTCGATTTGACTGAACTGTAAGACAAATAATAAAAATTTCCGTCCTGAATCAGCAGCTGTTTTTTCTTGATAAAATATTTTTAAAATAACAAGCTTTTTTAAAAAAATAAATAAAAAAAAAAAAAATTAAGTCGCAATTTATGTTTTTAATTTACAACAACAGTAGTTAACATGTAGGGATTAAAAAAAAAAATCTCGTTGATTTTCATATTCCAGATCTCAGTAATATGTTATTCATTTGCACAAAAACCCCAAGTAAATGTTCAAGGGTCACTGACGAAATGAGCAGCCTCAGCTCATGATCTTAACTCATAAAGAGAACAAAAATAATTAAAGGCGATTTTCAGAAATACATTTTTTTAAATATAAATTTCCCATCCGAGGTTGTATAGCCTCATCTGAAATTTAATTGATTTAACGGTCTAATAGCGTCGCGAAGTAGTGTCTTTATACTCTAAAGCTAACAAACAAGCAAACAAAAAAACAAAAAACGAATAGGCCTATGTAAGTTCTGGTTCTTAATCTAACATGTATGACGGCGACACTTTGATTGGATGTGATTTTTTTGTTTTTCTTCACTTGAAACTATGTTTACATTAACCCTTCATAATCAAGAATCTTCTTCTTTTTTTCAAATTATATAGCTTGCTCAATGTAGCCACACAAAAACCCAAAAAAAAACCAAAAACAAAACTTCTTTAAGACTATCACAACACTGAATCCTTTGGTCTTCCAACAATTAAAAGGTACAATTAATTTAATAGGAATAACTGAAACAGGCTACAAAGAGGGTTTCTGTGCCCCTAAGATTGTATAACGCATAGGCCCCTAATTTTTCATTGCTGCTAAGCGCACTAGCCAGCTAAAGAGCTAAGGCGTCTGACAAACATTTATTGTTGCTGACTTGCAGTTGAAAACCGATTATAGGAGCTTTAAACACCACCGGACTCCAGTTGGACATATTTAATGTAAATGTGCGGCCTGCTCTTCTTAACTCAGTCTGCAGAGGAAGAATAAAAGAGGCGCCTCCCTTAGTGTACACCGCCCTGTGTCCTGAGGAGTTTAAGTGAACATTACTTCAGTCATCGCCATTAAAAGTGATTATTGTCATGAGGTTTAAAGTTGTTCAAAGCATCCAAACACTGACAGCTAATGTAGCGCTCAGAGGGCACAAGGTGGAAACCAAATATTAAAGCAATTAGAGGAAATGCTGAGTTGATTATTTGCGTCTTGTTCTGACGTCTTGATGTATTGAGCTACATGTGTGTTAAGTAGGCTACAGTGGACTGGAGACTGAGAATGTCACGGCTGAAAACTTGGCTTCAATATGACGAAGTTCAGCTTCTTTATTTAACAATATATGACCACATGATTACACGCATACAATAACTGGATTAGGCGTTTTCTTTGATAATGACAAACATACCATCAACAATGTCAGTATGTCAATTTCCACGCAGTCATCCTCCCTGTACCGTTATGGTCATGTGCCTCTTTCTTCACAAGCCACGAGTGGGGTCGGCTATATTTCACTCTTGCCATTAGCTACAGTCCCATTACACCCCTGGATGTTGTGTTGTTCCATATCCAGTGTTATTTCTGTGAAGGTCCAATACTGAACAAGATAATAGCTGTAAAAAATTAGCCGTGTGTCACCGATTTGGAACAAACTTAGACAAATGGTCGGCCTTTTCCAGAACAGTAACATAAGAATACATCAAATGGACAATATGTCAGCAGTATGAAGCTATGGACATTCATATTGTGTGTGTGTGTGTGTGTGTGTGTGTGTGTGTGTGTGTGGTGTGTTTTAGGGCAGCTTTGAACATGGAGGGGTCAA
>JAQMCX010000011.1:10849706-10960345 GCA_029814765.1 Acanthurus leucopareius | reverse complement strand
TTTCCACATCAGTAACATAATAATACATCAAATTTACAATATGTCAGAAGTATTTAGCTATTGACATTCTTATTGTGTGTGTGTGTGTGTGTGTGTGTGTGTGTGTGTGTGTGTGTGTGTGTGTGTGCGTGAGCGTGAGACAGAAAGGGAGAGAGAGTGTGTTTTTTCAATTGAACCTATTTCTGGAAACCTTTGGCTACATCATTTCTCGCCTTTGTCAGGCTTATGCAGACGACATGAATCCCAGTCAGTAACGCTTTAATATGAAATCTGAAGCCTGCAGGGCGTTTCATCGAAGCTAGGTCAGTCTGCCTTTTCTTTTGTTTACAAAAATCCCAACAATAGGCCTAACTGTAAAATGGTCGAGGCCAATGATCCAATCAGGCAGATATTCTGTGGTCTTAACTCTGTCACTTGTGACGTCTCACATTCTAAAGAACCCGAACGTTCCACATTGTGTTGCTATTGGAGAATGAGACCACTGAATTAAAGTTAATGCAACAATGTATCCATAGGAAGGCTGATGCATGTTGTATCATGGGGTGAGTGTAAGGCCTTCAACAGAGGTGGAGTGGAATAAACACGAATCTATTAGTTAATAAACAATTAAAGCCTACAATCATCAGTGTTTTTGCGTGATACTGGGTTAACTGGTGTGAAAGTAATAATATCTTTAATCCTTTAATACCTTGATTTAATTAGCAGAGGATTTTTGATTGACTCGTGTTATTAGGATCGAGGCAAAGAGTGAAATCAAAACGATGATAACAAACAAACAAACAGAAATCCATTGAATGACCTCCTTCGATAGATAACAGCTTCTTTATATTTTTGGATTGCCGCAGAATCAGGCCCCGAAGACAGAGAGACGCAGTTAGGCCCAGAGCTCTGTGGTGGAAGTTAAAGGTTATCCTTGGAGTTGATAATGGCATACTATGTCGTATTCTCACCTGTTATGGACATTTCTCCTTCATCTGTCAAAATTCACAGCATTTCAATTTCCTCCGTTTAAAATACAAAACAAACAAACAAAAAAAATTTTTTTTTTTGGATGTCAGCTGTCAACATCAAAACAACGCAAAGGCACATACACCAAACTAGCTGACGCACGCGCTTAGATTTTCTTTATTTTTTTATCCTTTGAATGGAGCTAATTTAGCTTCAAAGACCGGGCCTTTTTCTATCTCTAAGGCCTATTTCTAATCCGGAATAGCTGGAGTGGGCTACTGTCAAATAAAACAGAAAGACCCACTAAAGTCATGAATTAAAATGCAAACATGGAGATTTGCTAGCATCTGAGACATGTTATGCTGTTGGTTGCCACATCTTTATGAGTCCCGGGGTGTCTAACAGTGTTGTAGTTGTATGTTGCAGTCCTAACCACCGACCACATGCCTTCTATTTTTTTCAATATCAGTTAGGAGTTTTAAAGTAAATCAGTGGATTGTGGGCTAAGCTGACAAGGTCTAGTTTCGTTTCCAGGACACCTGGCTGTTTTACTTACCAATTAATGGGGTTTTTTTAAAAAAAAAAAAGCAGCACAAAGTTAAATAGTTTGATATGGCCCTTATTCGGCTATCTAGCAGACCTGTAGCAGGCACCATTTGTTTTCCCTAATTAAAGGAAATAGCCAGTGTGTGCGCGCTACATTTGTCTGTGACTCTCCATCATTCATTGACTGTGCACTGGTTCACCACCATATCACATACTGGAGCTAATACCATTCTTCCAGTGCAACGTGTCGGCCCTCTTTCCGCCAGTGACGTCAAATATGGGACGAGAACATCATGTAAGAAGAATGAGCAGACAAATAGTCCCATATCTTCATCTCTTTGCACCGTGACTAAAGCGATGTTAATCCAGATTTTTTGCCCCGTCCAAAAACGCCATAGTTGTGTAATGCAACAAATCCTGATCTCTTGCAACACACACACTGCAACACACACATTCACTGCAACACGCACACATACTCACACACACACACACACACACACATAGAGCTATAAGACAGGAAACCAGAGCCATAGCCTGACTATAAATCGCATGGTGCTGACTCTGGCATGCCACCAGATGAAGGAGAATGAAATTCCTCATTGCTGCAGAAGTGTACACATGGAGGAGACTGCATTTGCAGTGTTTAGTCTCTAAATCTCGGGGCTCAGCAGCGTAAAACATTTTTGCCAGAATTCATTTCTTACTCCTTTTGTTAACATAATAATAAATAACAAGTCCGTTCGTCGTCTTGGACAATAATTGAACAACAATGGGCAGAAGGCCAATGTCACAATATTCGACTAAATGTTTTGGTGATAGGTTTTTTTTTTCTTTTTTACTTTTCTGTCTTTCTACCAGTACTAATTGTGATTAAGCCCGGTAAAAATCTTTTTTTATTATTATTTGTTGACGCAAAGGCGACTTTCTGAAAAAAAGAAAAACAAAACACTAAATATCGTCTTTCTATTTTTAATGGTGCAAAAAGTTTCCATTCCAAACAAAAAACATCCAAAATCATTTCTAATGTACTCTTTCATGTTTTCTTTGGTTTTTGTGGTTGTTTTTTTAAAATTAAAAGGAATAGTAAACGTTTAACAGAAATATGTCGCATTTCTACCAAAGCAAACACGCTACATTATGATTGTCCTCTATTTCCAGAAAAAGGGGGGCATTTTTATGTACTAAAATGTTCAATTTTTAGTGTTACATCAAAGAATTTGCATTATGATGGAGCTAAAACATTTCAAGGCTGCAGCCTTAGCCCTCTTTTGCACTAAGGGATATATTTTATGGTTGACTGATAGAAACAAAAGGGGGAAAGAGAACATGGAGGGGCTTCTGCTATTATGCGCAAAGATGGGCAGAATTGCTGCAGTCGAAATTCCTTTTTGTGAGAGGACAATTTACAACTTGGTAATAGACCTTTTTATGTGCCTCCATCGCCTGTCATTGGATGCCACTGGTCATGTGTGAGAGGCAAACGTCTTCATGGCTCTTTTCCTGATTTCCCAGGCGATTTTTTTTCCCACTGCATTCTGCGTCTATGGCGGTCAAAGCGATACGCCACGGTCGGCTTTCTTAAAAATCGCATTCCTCTCATGAAGGTTTGATCGGCTCATATTTGCGCCACTGAGCTGCTTTTTCTCCTGGATGACAAGAGGAGCGTTTCAACTTTCTTACGCCATCTGAAATCTTCATGCACACAGCAGCAATGACTCCACACAGCTTTATCAAAATGCTCTTCCTAGGTAAACCTCAAAGAATAAACATGGATTACCTCCCGGCTATAGGTAAGCTTTCTGTGTGATAATGGTTTTTATTGCTCGTGTGACTGCATGTGAAGTTTGACAGCTTCCTGTTTCATTAGTCATGTAAATGAGCTGCTGGGTAAAGGCTGTCGGGTAATTACACATGTTGCTGAATGTATTGAAATAATTTGTTTCTAGTCAGTTCATGCAGAGAAGGTGGGTAATCTTAAAATTAATGAAAATGTGTCTTTACTGCTGTCATTTTGCAAGAATTAAGAGATATATTTTTTTGACATAATCAATTTGGTTATAAAATGGTTTAGTTTGTCCTAGTAATACTTTCACTGTGGCTCATTCATTGTGGCTCTTTCTGTCTATTTTAAGATTATTCTGCAGAAATATAGCTTCTAAAGTCGAGGATGATAGAGTCAGAACGGTGTGTTTTGATGCAGTAGCCGGATTTTCCCACGAATTAGACGAGAGCTCTATCTCTTGAACCAAAATAGACCCATTTCGTTTTCTTTATTCTGGATCAGCGCAGCCAACATTTCAACAACTCTTTTAATTTTCCTCAGCTTATCAGATTCGACAGTGAATCCCAAAGTTATGTCATTTTTCATTTCTTAAGCTAACAGAGAATGTGCACAGAGCTGATGAACCCATTATATATTCACAGACTGCTCACTTGCTAAAATACTGCACTTACAATCGATACAGAACAAATTTGTTTTGCTATATTCCACATATTGCAAATCTGGCAGAAGAAGTTCAGTTTTCATAGCTGTCTTCAGCTGCCTGGAGATGGGGCCAACTGAACAAAGACAGTATTTCACTGTGGCCTGACAGGCAGCTGCGAAAGTATTTACAGCCTTACTGCAATGCGGCAAAATGGACCCTGGAAGACAGACACAAGCAGGAGGCTGAGAAAATTAAACAGGATTCATTTTATGTTATTGATCTGACACTTTACATATTTTACACAATATCTACATGTGTTTGATACATGTAATTACAATGTCCAACCGCAGGCCCTACTCATATTTATCAGAAACCCTACAGTAGCAGTTTCCATGAATGGGTGTATTTCCCCCTTTCAACCCTCTTTTACCCCCCCAACCCCCTGGTCATTTAGGCTGGCCAAGTTTTAGACTCTTTTGGATTATTGTGTGACAAACTGAGAGCTTTTGTAAATGTTTATTTCTATTGAGTTGTATGCAACCCAAGTTTTAATAGCTATATTTTATATTATTTTATTCGTTTTCCAGTCAAAAAAATGTTTAATTAATTAACTATAATCTATGTTGGCACAGCCATCACCACAAGCACAAAGTTTATTGAGCTTTATCTGCTCAATAACAAAGAATAGCACCTACACTGCAAATCACGCCCATAGGCGCACAATGTGTCTTTTTTATAGGCAGAATGCACATCCGTTTAAAAATCCAAATATCAGGCAGCACAATTTTGCAAAAGGCTGAGATGATTCTTCTCGTGTCAAGTGCATTTTATTCATCTAAAGAACTTGATTAAATCAAATTTTGCACCAAGATTCATCAGCTTACTTGTTTTAAAGATAAAGAAATAAATGAGAGAAATAAAAGAGAAAAATAAATAACTAATTTGCACTGGAATTTTTTTTTTCTCTACCATCATGCACGTGTGTCTCAAAGTTCCGAAAACACATGATTACGTGAAATTCCTTGTTAGTATGTATGGACATTCTTTGAAGTGGAAAAAGGGGAGGTCGTTAAAGTGCCAGCAGAAGGCGCTGTTGCCCAACAGTCCGCCTCTCTACTCCAGTTCAGCAGCCTTTCAAGAGCACCTTCCTGAGCACACGGATTGGCTGAAACAAGAGGTCATGTGATGTGGTTCACTTTTGAAAGTGTTTTTTGAGAATGGTGTCTTCTTCAGCATTTGTTAACACATGAACTCATTTGCTGTGATTGTTGTTCTGCTGCTTTTGTTGGATTTGAACACTTTTTTATCATACAGTATTGAGGAAAACGTTTGTTGTCACTAACAAATCCTAAACAAACAGAGGATGCTTTGTTACAGGCAACTTCAGTTTAAGATGTTGAACAAACTGTGGCTTCACTGACATCAGCTGTTTGAATATTTCACACAGATTCTCGAGAGTGTGTGTGACATCTTGATGATGAGGATAAAGGAAATGGTCTGTAAAAAAAAGCTGAAGGAGCTGAAAGGAAAATGACTAAGGCCTTTACTTACAGGCATAAAACTGCATGCAAGCCATTAAACCACAGAGAACACCAGCAGGGACTATGTGAGTGCAGCTACTTCTACAACACCCAGGAGGCAATACAGGGGCCTTACCCTAAAATTATCTCCAGGGAAATCACTTTTTTTATGGGGACATGCATGTAAAAAGTGACAAGCCTCTGATTTTATTTCCTTCCATTTATCATACCTGTAGCCTGCCCTATGGTGGCAGCCAACCAAACCTCAGCCTCAACATCATCAGCTCTCTCCAGTGTGCACAGGAATGGAGAGGAGGGGCAAAAACTGCTCTGCGCTCTGGGATTGGCCTGAGCGAATGAATGACATCAGTCTTATTGTGTCAGGTTCACTGGGGAGAAAAATGCATTTGAGCACAAATGATGCAGCTTTGATATATTTGTTAACACTTTAGAGGTTAAAATGTTTCAGTAAAATGACGTAATCGAATCTCTTCAACTGGAAAAAAAGGAAAAAAGAGAAATTACTGAAAAAGGAAGAGGAAATTACTGAATTAAATATGAGAACAGACTCATAGGATTATTCTTATTATTATCATCAGTGAGCCAGGCGTCAGAGTAGACTTAATTGTTTTTTTAAGCTTTGTAACAAATTAATAACTTATCATGCTGATATGTAATTAATTACAATGCCAAAATAAAATAGGGTCGTTTTTTGCAGCGCACCTCTGTTCCCATTTCTGTCATGACAGTTACAACCTCCCAGCTTCCTCGTTTCTACGACATTTCCTTAGTGCACATCAGTGTAATAGGCGTTATTGAGTAAGTGCAACTTTGAGGATTATTTATGGGCCTGCGCGGTGTTGTGAGTGGCCGTGAGGAAACACGTGATGCCATTAAAGTTTGTTTTATGGCCCGGGACTTGACAAGCCAAAATATAATTCTCATTGTGTATTAGTAAGAGCGTCCAGATGGGTTGGAATAGAGCTTGAAATTGGCAGGGAGCTGCATCAGGCTGACTTTTCCTTAAACATGGATGTGTTTGCTCGTCGGTGTGCCGTGTGTCGTGGTCTCTGCGGTAAGCTGTGTTTTATCATTATGCTCGTGGTATGGGCGTGTGATGTCACACGCCTAGTACTCAGGCTATACCGTTTCCTGCCTCTAAAAGCGGCCGCAGCGCGTGTTCAGGACAAAGAGAAGTGGTTAGATGATGGTTGCAAGAAGAAAATGCTGTTAAATCGTATACTTGGTCTGGGTTTTTTTAAACTTGTACAGACTCAATCGATGCTTTGTTGGATGGTGTTATTCAAGTTGTTGCTCTGCTTCACTGCTACATGATTTAGTGAGTTGATAGCACTGGGATTCTTATTTGCTTGGAGGCACAGAAATCAACCTGTTGTCAGACAGTAGACTTTTGAAGATTGCTGAAGAAGAAGAATTTGGTGAAATGTATCAAAGGCGAAAGCCTAACTAGAACAATATAAGTCATATTGATATTGTGAATCTGCAATTCAGCTCTTTTAAAATGTTCACGGCTCAAAATTCGTTTTTGTGAGAATATGAGTTTCAATTTTAACCACAGTGAAATTTACAAACAGCTAAAAACAGCTTTGAGTCTACAACAATAAAAAAGTTTTTTTTTTATTTTCACATGATGTGGCTGAAGGCCTAATGCATTTTTGTAAGCATTTAAATTATTATTTTCATTACTCATTGTAAAAAGAAATCCAGGTTAACGATAGTTATAAATATTTAATACAAAGGCGACTAAAAAATTAAGCTTTATTTTATATTAATATTTGTTAAAATGCTTTATCTACTTCGCCCGAAATTTTGATAGGCCTCGGGTTTTCTGCTGCTCTCAAACGCTCAATAGGAGCTTTTAGGTGATAAAAGGCTGTAATTGTAATGAAAAAGGAGTCAAGCTGGACTGGTTGGCCTTTCGTTTAACACAAGCTGCCAGGAAACGCTGACTTTATCATTCTTTTGTTGTGAATCTCGGCTTTGACCCGTCTGAGGGACGAGCAGGGCAAGGTGAAAGACAGGTCAGGCTGTCTAACGAACACTGAAATGTGAAGTGCAAGAACGAGTTTTTACAGATGATATAATTTATATTTGGACTGCTGGTGAACGAATAGTTCAAGTTTTTTTTATTATTGAGGGCTGAATATAAATTTGTGGAGTAGAGATAAAAATCTACAACTGCGTTAAGAATGCGTTATGCTCTCTGTTTTATTTATTTATTATGCTACTTAACATATTATAACTTTTACACAGCCCTTTCATAGCTCTGAAAATGTGACCATAGCCAAAACTTTTTATTGAACTGAGTGACTTAAGAACTAAGCATCATCCACCAAATATTCAGTTACTGAAAATGTCCCCGTGTGCATTAATTCTTTTCAAAGGCAAAATCAAGAGTTTTATGCCTTTCTTAATCTTAATGCAAACTTCTTCAGAGCTGTGATGTGAAACCAGCGTCATATTTGACGAAACGTCATAGAAAATTAATGTTCCAATAGAGATGTAGGCAAATTTCAGTTTTGAAAACCGGCCCTAAAGCGTCAAATGCGCATTTGCCATAACTTTTGTTAGAAACTCTCGCAATCAGATTAATGAGCGCATGTACATGAAATTCTTTTTTTAAAACACTGATTTATTGCGCTTAAAAAAAAAATAATTCCTCTTATTGACCATTTTGTAAAATAACAAGCTAATGTGAACCATTTTTAGCTTCAGTTCAATTGTGAAGATGCTTAAGAGGGAGTAGCAGTAGCCGCCATGGTGGTTTTAGTTAATGGCTGACGAGGAATTGGGAAACTTTTGCACCCTTTTGAGCTGTCAGCAGGCCTGAAAATAATTGAACTTTTTGATAAGTTTGTAAATGATTCAGTTTGACCTCCGTGGCCTCTGGTCCCATCTTTCGGGCTGTGGTGATAAGCTCTTCCGTATCAGACAGCAAGAAGGCCTATCTGTTATTGAGTTTATAGCGTTATTTGACACATGCTTATCTTTGAATATGAGGTGACAGCTGGCAAAAGTAACGAATTATTTATATAGTTTGGACTTGACGATTTATTTATATAGTTTGGAACTGATGAGTTGTTTATATTGTTTAGAGTGGTTGTTTTTCTTAAAAATGTGAACTTGGACTGTGACATGGGAAGATGACCTGCAGAGAAACCTGAGCTAATATGAGATACTGGCTGATTTTTTAGTTTAAGTTCTTTTGCTTCCTAAACTGTCAGGAATACTCTGAGATTCTGTAGCATTGCATTGCAGTTTGATTGGAAAAGCAGCCACGCACACACTGACAATAATTTTGAAGCCACTGTGTGACCAGACCAAACACATAAACTCAAGGAGACGCTTGTTCCAGTGAAATACACAGAAAGGAAATCATCAAAACGAAATAAAGGTCTTTTCAAAGAACGAAAATATGTTAAAAGTTTATGATAAATAGAAAAAGACTCTCTTTCTGTTATTAAAGCCCATAATTTGATCTCCTTAGAGTTTATTTTATTCCATTTGGATGTGATGCATCCCTCTTATTTCCTTACGCAGCTCTGTTTGTGATGATTCTGTTTATCCGGCCTGTGAGTCACTTTGTTCAGTTGTTCATTTTGTTTGGCTGGAGTGCTCAGCAAATAAAGTGCCGTGGTCATGGCGCTTAAAGGTGGGCACTGTCGCTTGCCGTCGTCTATATATACCCTGTAGAACCGAATTTGTGTGATAAAACCACAGTCACAGATTCGATTCTAGGGGAGTATATGGTCGATGAAAAAACTTCGATTTTTCTGACTTATTGCCATCTTATCAGGCGCTTGCTGCCTCATCTGCTGTCAGCTGCTACAGTGACAGTGTCAGTTTATGAATGAGAGTAAATCTGACAACAGCACATACTTCATAAGAAGGGGCTCAGAGGCAAGTTGAAACCCTATAGGCTGCATGGGATTCTGACGCGAAATATTCCACATGACAATAAGCATAACTTGAGAAGCAGCCTCAGTTTCCATTTAGTTCTGTTTGTTAGAATGAAATAGCAGAGTGGATTCACAAAAAGAAACAAACCCACAGCACACTCCAGCTGTAGCTTTGTCCCTCCTGCGAGTCGTTTGTGTCTCTACATTATTGATTCCCAGAGGCTGCTGCTTCTGGCCAATAGGCTCCTGAGACAGTGTTTTTTTCAAAGGGATGGGAGCAGATGAAGTGATGAGATTCGTGTAACTTTTGGATGACCCCTTCTTGACAAAGACAGTGTCCATCAATTGTCCTCAGTCATTATTCGCTGCCTTTATGCCATGGGGCTTTTTGTATCTTTTGTTGGTTTCTCTGAACAGCATGCCCTCAGGTTAGACCTTAGAAACTGATCATTTTTTATATCTGCCTTTAAATAATACCATATTTAAACTCATATTTCTTGTTTGTTTGTTTTTATGAGTTAAAATTTTAATATTGGAGTAATATATTGGAACTACGACATTTTTCCCCTCTTTTTTACCAGGAAAATCTTTTTATTATCCAAATGTGCATGCAGGTGCTTCAGGGCAATATTTGTTTGTTTTTTTCCACCGGGATTTAATTTTGTTTTATCTCAAGTTGGATGAAATTGCTCTTAGTTGTATGTTTACCCGTTTATGGACCAGCATCACCTCCATTGGCCGATCTGGTCACATGGTTCGCTAACTTTATTCAGTTGACACCAAGTAGGAGGGCTTTATGGAGGGAGGAAAAAAAGACAACTCGAGAAAAATTAGTATTTTCTACCTTCAGAAATTAATGGCCATGAGTTCGTATATGGTGAACTCTAAGTATGTGGATCCCAAATTTCCTCCCTGCGAGGAATATTCACAAAATAACTATATACCTGAGCAGGGCTCGGACTACTACAGTCCATCGCAGGACACAGACTTTCAGCATCCAGGGATCTACCCACGGTCAAACTACACGGAGCAGCCCTTCAGCTGCAACACTGTGCAGGACTCCACAGTGCAGCCACGGGGTCATGTGCACGAGAGATCCAGCCAGTCGAGCCCTTTTAGCGCACAGACTGAGCAGGGGCCCCCGGTCCAAGTGGCCGGACCACGGACTTGTGGACAGCAACAAAACACAAAGAGCCAAAATGGGATACAAGCCAAGCAGCCTGCGGTAGTCTACCCCTGGATGAAGAAAGTCCACGTAACTACTGGTAAGGTTTCCACTTTTTCTACTTCTCCTCTTATGAACCAGCCCAGACCTGTACTTTAGAAATCATTCAGTGTAATATTTATGGGAGTCTTTGAAAGGCCTCGCCAATTACACAAGTCATAAATTTTTATAGCTCAGGAAATAGGCCGCTAGGTGAGCGCCTGGAAGCTCCTGAAAACACATATTGACCGGTTGTAATGGTGCTTAAATCTGCAGCAAATCTGCTTAAATTCAATTTAAATCTTTCATTATTTCCCGGTCTCGCTTCCTTGTGAATTTCCTTAAAGTTTGAGCGCCCGGGGAAGAGAGAGACTCCTCTTGTTGTATTGTTTTTGCCTGCATGCTGCATTGGCCACATTTGCTGACTTTTTTTTCCCTCCTGTTTTCTTTCTCCCAGTGAACCAGGATTACACAGGATCCGAGCCCAAACGGTCCAGAACAGCTTACACACGGCAGCAGGTTTTGGAGCTAGAAAAGGAGTTTCATTTTAACAGGTATCTGACCAGGCGGCGACGGATTGAGATTGCTCACACTCTTTGTCTCTCCGAGAGGCAGATCAAAATCTGGTTTCAAAACAGACGGATGAAATGGAAAAAAGATCACAAACTCCCCAACACCAAGGGCAGATCTGCACCAGCCTCCAGCCATCTGCAAAGCATTCAGAAGGATAACCAGACTGATATCACGTCCTTATAAGAGAGGAGGGTGTCACATCTTTAGAAATTAACTGTACATAAAGAAACGGTTGCATCTTACTTTTGCATGGACTGATGTCGTTTTTAGCCATTTTTTTATTTAACAAAAATGACCCAAGCAGTGTTGACTTAAGACTGAGTCAGGAAAAGTCAATGTCTTAAGGTAAGAGAGGTTTCAAAGTTGAGCCTCTTGCTCGTGTTTTCTTCCAAAAAGACTCAAAACATCGAAATAAGTTTGTTTTTCTATTTTCGGACTTCCCCCCCTGCGGACATTTAATGAGCAACCTCAACTGATTTCATGGATTTAAACTGCTCTTCTCACGTGGATTCACGCTGGTTTAAAGATTTAATTACTACATTCAGAACAAGGAAGTCCTTCGTTCAAATCACACACACACGCACACAGAGGTTATTTCAGTTTTTTCTCCTATTTAAAATTCACATTATACGCACAATATATATACTTGAAGGAAACATTAGGCTACTATACATTATACTTTGGTAAAATCCCGTGAGCCTTTCAGATCTTTGTGATAATATGTTTAACTTATTTTGTACAATAAAGCTTTGAAATTTTCTTAGCCTAAATATTATTCCCAAAAGCAAGACATTCCTGTGTGCATACTATTCTGAGTGCCCTTATAAATCTCTTCTGACATCTGTGTAAACAGTGTACATTTTCAGAGGCTCTCTCGTGCCATTTGAAACTCTAATATGAAAGATCATTTGTTCCTGCATGGCATCAAATTGATATTGGATGTTTCTCATCGGAAATAATCAAATCCGGGATATTTAGGAGTATAATTGTTTATTTTTCTTGATATGATTTTTACGTCATTATTTATTTGTTTTAAAGAACGTGTAAATTTTCGTATAGCGCACACACAATTTTAATTAAAAGTATTCGTTAAGCTTTTATTAATCTAAAAATATGTTTGAATTCTTGTGCATTATTAGCATGGCTTTATGCAAAATTTTAGTCTTAGTTAATGTGGGAATCTTAGTTTTTTCATCTCCACCGTGCTAACCGAGGGGGGCTTTCGCGTCACGTCTTAAGACAGATATTTCTTGGTTTTTTACCGTCATTGTCTTCGGACAAAAAAAAGCCCAGAAGCTCTCCCAGAACGAGGAGGTCTTCTTTCTCGAGTCTTCACGACGAGAAGCTTGAAAAGGTATTTCAATCGAAGGTCGACAAAGCAGCAGTGGCAGGTTCATGCAGGGGACACATTTCAGCCGCAAGGACTGACCCCAACACCCCTGACCCGCCGGACAAGCAGCATTTTCTCTCCCAGGCGCTACTCGCTTTGGTTTGGAGCGCTTTTCCACACTTAAAAAGCCAAAGTATTCAAAGCGTGAATTCCATAGTTTTACACGTGTTTTAACAGTAGGCCTCTTCATATCAAGCGAAGCCCCCAAATGGTTCTGATTTGTGCATTTGTCTCCTCATGTCAATATGCAATCTGTTTGGTTTTATTTTTGTACATGCTTTTTACCTTGTATTGTGCATTGAGATGCAAGAAGTATATTGGAAAAATAAAGATTTCTACTGATTATGCATTTAAATAATTGCAGTGGACACTTTTTTATTTTACCCACTTCAGAAATATTATGACTATCAGTAAGCGTGTTTCCCCGGCTCCACTGAAGTAACTAATTTTATATTTTTTCTCATTGCTCTAAGCATTAATTTATTTTATTTTATTTTCATGGGGTTATTTAGTGTCATTCGTTTTGCGCCATCTATAAAATGATTTCTTACGGTGGGAAAGGAGTTTTTCTTCAATGATAACATGCACGTGGAGCCAAATGGATCTATATAACCCCCTTTCACAAACCATCCACAAATGCACCAAATGTGCGCTGCGTGAGCAAATTCATCCTTTGCTCTTGTCAAACATGAAGTTTACAAGCATAAATATATTATTAGTATACCGTAAGTGTGGCAAATCTTGAAAAACGCAAAATAACGAATTTATCGTCTGATTTGTCTCAATTTTCATTCATAAGCTCTCATCTTACGGAGCGCGTGATTGCTCAAAAACACTTTCATGAGCTCTTGGTGGAGCTTTTCAAGGTGATGTTATTCGATGGAAACTGCGCCGGGCTTTTTAAAAGACTAAGACTTGAGTCTTTATTGCACATTAGTTGTAAAATGCCTCTTCATTCTGGAATAGGGACACAAATGGCCTGAAAGATTCAAACTTATAAATAAAAAACTATATCCGGGGTGGTGGTTCTGCTCCAAAAGCAGATTACGCCACACTTATCAGTGAATGTTTACAAATAATGATCAACTATGGAATATTGAAGCCTCTCGTGCTTCACGAGTTATGCTCTTATTGAATATGACCCACTGTAGCACTGACCTCCGACCCTCCACACTACAGAATCAGTTGTGATAGCCAACAAACAAAAGTGGTCCCACACAGACATGTGGAAAGACAATCTTCAGCCACTCAGTAGTGTTTTCATCCCCAGTGACCACTGTCTGATCCCCAACCGAGCACGTGCAGCCCTACAGACGTGCATGGGCCCTTCTATGTATGTGTATGTGTAAAATACAAGCATGTGTCATATAGATTCAGAAACAAGCTGAGACAAAGTGATGCTACCAATCCACCATCCTGCCATAAATGATCTGCACATAGATGCTGAAGGGAGGATGAGAAAGAAATGGGAAGGAGGGAGATAAGAGAGAGAGAGAGGGAGAGAGAGAGGGTGGGGGGGTGATATTGGCACCAGTGGACAATAATCTACCCAATATACATACTAATTTTAAAGGTGCCATTAATGTATAATTTATTATTTTAAAGACATTTAATATCAATACCTAAGCTGTTTGAACACATGGTGCTCAAACATGCATTAAAAAATAAATATACACACAGTTTCCTCCAGCAATTATCAGGTCAGAGCAGCCTACTACAACGTACAGTGTGTAGCCACACTGACCTACATGTCTGAACAGCAATAAATGGGAGCCAAAGGCAGTGCCATTTTCAATGACACTGCACCCAGTGCAGGAATACAACGTCGTCGCTCTCCATCCGGCCATATTTGATTTCCAGCTGTTTTCGCAGAAGCCTCTCCGAGCCAGACAACCCCCCTAAGATATATTAAAGTGCGCTGTCTGCATTCAGAGATATAATCCAGAGACTATACCACTCCGCTCTCTATTCTCGACCACGTGATTGTCTAAATAATTAATGCAGCACGTCCCCCTAGAAACACGGCGTCGTCATTAATCGCAAGGACTCTATCAGACTTGAAAACTGAAGAGATCCCCCAAGAAAATAATATCCGATACCCGGCGCAACCGTAGCCCCGCACTGTAGCGACACATCCGAACCGATGGATGCTTGGGTAGGTAAATATTTCAGCATTTTTCATGTTGGCCGAACTGGTAAATGACGATATCAAATGTCGTGATATTTGATAAATTGCTCTCTTTGATGTGTGCGCTCTGAGCAGAATTGAATGGACTGTGGTTAGTCGCTGTGTGCATGTCTTCTTCTTTTTTTATTAAATATGTAAGAAATGGGAAAGTTTTGGGCTTGCAGGTTTACGCATATATCTTGGGAGGGATTGATAGGATGGATGGTAAAAACTAAAGGGCAGTGACATGAATTTATGGATACTCGCTCTGAATAAATGCTCTTTCGGACACACAGCTCACTGTGGCCCCTCCACTGGGCCCACTGATTCTTTATTCAGTCTTTTTTCAAATTTTTACCAATTTAGTCTAAATGTTGGTAAAAAAAAAAGACAGCATTCAAATTACAGACTTTTGTATTTGGTTTGTTAAGTTAAAACCAGCATGTCTTGATTTATAGTTAAAGTTTTTAAGCAGAAGAAAAATAGCAGCTTATTTATCTTCCTTTTTTTGTTTGCTTTAGAACACAGTGGATCTCTGCTGTTTTTATTGTTGGGGGATGATTTGATTTTGATTTCCAAGAAGTCGTGGAAGTTTGGGCAGGCTGACACTTCTGCCTCCTTGTAAATCATTCTCAGTAATTCCTGAAAGGGTGCGAGGCTGTTGGGGGGCCGGGCGAAAACTGTAAATCTTTCACTTTTATTACCCTCTGAACATATGCTGCAGCGCTACCAGTCTTGCATCCCTTCTTCTTCCTCTTCTTCAAGATAACCCACCGCTGAACCAGCCGACGCTCTCTGCGGCTCCAAAATATTCCTCTTCTCATGGTCTTTTTCAGTATATTTATTCATTGGACATAAAACCATACTATTTTTTTTATTGCTGCGGGCTGATATTGAACACAATGCAGGAGAAGATGTGACTTTCGCACTCTTTGTGTTTCAGCAGTGTGTGAGCACAGACACAACAAACAAAAGATGATAATGTGGTTTATTTGAATACAATTCAGTTCTAGCTGAAAGAAAAAACAAATGTCGTTTATTTCATTAATCATTTTTTTAATGCACATTACACATCATTGTAGCTGCAGGGCGACTAAACAGGACTCCGATATCAAGAAAAATATAATTGTAACTATTATCCCAATATACTTAACTGAGGTGCGTTTAAGGCCCATTTTACACATTATATTCTTAAATTGAGGGCAGTTGCCTTCTAAGAACAAGTGACAAAATGCAGGAAATTGCAAACCTGCAATAACATATGAAACGCAAAGAAATTGGTTATAAAGACACTGCACAACAGATGCTGCAACTATTGCGCTGTTATAAGGGAATCGTGCAAATTCTTAACATTAATAATTCAACAATAGAATAAAATAGGCCTTATAATACCTGTGTTTGTATACTGAGGGGTAAGCTTGCAATGCTCACAAATTTAGAAGGAGATGAAAAGAAATAGGCGGTGGAACATTTTCACACAGTTCAGATGAGGAAATAAACGCCACCCTTTATCAAAATGGATTGGTGAGGTAAGGCTTGGTTGAAGAAGAGAACAATCACGTGAACAAATATGCTTGTATCTTAAGGCAGCGCCTTTATTTGTCATCACAAAGCTTCCGAAACACCAAAAAATCTCCTAATGTTTGCTCCAAAACTGCACAGGCCTATCATGTTCTGAATTCCTCTATATTTCAATGGGTGATTGATTGCCAGGGATTTTTTTTTTCTGGAATAAGGATACCTTGTTCGCTTTTTATTGGTAGCTGAATACGAGTCCTTCCATTCTTTCGGGAATACTGTCTCCATTGGTATATGGAAATGTCTGAAAAACAGCAAGATCAGGTTTAGGACAGCACTGTCTACAGACAAAGGGTGAAGGATTTATTCTAGAGGCTGCGAGGAAAGGAACTAAGACTGAGAGGGAAACTGGTTTATGATGAATTGATTCACAGGTAAGCAATTGCATGGCAGAAAGCAACCTTTAACCACGGGTTAATATAATGCAAGGAAATATATATATGATTTATTCTACTCAAGGAGGCGATGCTTGTTAATGTCGCTCTTGCCGGCGAGCGTGCGGATATGGAGTCCACAGCTACCTCCACAAGAGCAGATTCATATTTTTTTGGAGCAAGCGCGTTCAAATATTATCGACAGATCGAGCTCGAGCTGCCCGGCGCTTTTCAGCTGATTTCATGAAAACCGGCTCGGTGGAAGAAGAAGAAGGAGAGGAACTTTTCTTTTGGACTCTTGGATCGTAAATCACATTAATTTGTTGTCTTATCGTCACAGTGGCGTTTGCGGTGATTTATGTGGTTTCAGCCATACGGCTTTGTTAACCTGCGACGTTATATTATACATGGATTCATATTTGAAGTTTTAAGGGATCACCGCGCTGGATAGCCAAGTGAACGAGGAGAAAGGCTTAAAGCATGCTATGATTTTCTCACCATTTGGATACGTTTTTGGTTTACCTGTATTTTGGTTGATTGTACCCTAACTGAGATGAAAACAAATATTTCTATGGTGGTGGGATTACAATTAGGCCTGTATCGCAATGACAATATATACTCACATTTAAGTTGATTATTTTCAGGTTTTCTCATATCCTGCTACAACAATTTAAACTGTTCTTCCTGGTTTTAGGTCCAGTTTACACTGACGTGAATGTGTGTCCGTAATCTAAACACGCGAAACCTATTGCTGCAAATGGTGTTTTCGCATTTGGGAGCAACTCGTTGCGTGTTTTCTCTTCAGGAGAAACACCTCGCATTTTACCACAACTAAGCAACATTTTAATCCACTATTAATATCTGCAGTAATTTCTGAGACGAATCATACATTTTCTACGATAAATAAACGCGTATTAAGGCTACTAAACTTGAAATATTACCAGACTTCGAGGGGCTAACAAGGAAAAAACGACTAGCTGGGATAATAACACTCGACACCGAGTCCGGCCCTTTGTGTGAACCAAACTTACCGTAACAACGCGTAGGCGAAAAACACTGTTGTTTGAAAAGAGGACCATGTCTGCTACTAGTAGCCCAGTGGGCTCAAAAGCACTTCAGGCACAGATTATTGACTAGCTTTAACAAATATTCCACATCGAAGGAATTTCGAAATCCAAATGAATAGATTTAAGTAGTTATCCTCCAACACAAACGGGAAAACTGGCGTGGTTTTACATCCATAGTAAAAAAAAGAAAAAAAAAGGAACTGAAATATTCGGAGGCTTAATTTCTACTTTCTTGCCGTCGCTCGAGCATCTTCTCCTGCGTCTCAGTCTCCGCCGAAAAACTGCTCTAATTTTAGTCGGGACTTGGGTCTACTTGAAGCCAAACAGCTCGTTGTTCATTAAACTTTGACTTAATGCTGAATGACCTGAAGGGTCACCTAAAAAAGCTTATCACTGCTAAATATTCGGGCTTGCTCTTTGTGAAAAAAGTGCACATGTAAGAGTTTTCTTTCTCGAGAACTGCAAGGAGAGACTTTGAAAAAAAATTTAAATAGTGTCATAGATGTGGTCAGTGACAAGTCTTGTCAATTCGCAAAAATTAAACTGTGAAAAAATAAATTAAAAAAATACGTGAATTAAAACTTTTTTTAAAAAAATCTTAGCCTGTAAAATTAAATTATTGTGATGTTCATTTCCCCTTTTAAATGGTGGAAAAGATTGGGCCTGATCTGTATTTTTTGTATAAATTATGGGTGTGTGCATCGAATTTTAGGCCCATATGACTGTGATTTAAAGGGGAGAAAAATGTAATGTGAAGAAACATTTATTTTGTTCCTCTGCAGGTCGAGGTGGGAGCAGTGATGAATGCGTGAGGGATATAAAACAGATTTGCGCAGATTTCGGTGAGTAGCACTTCTTTAATGAAGGGAGTGGACAGCACGCCGACTGCTAACAAGGTGAAAGGGTGATTTGTTATTAGGCTACATATTAACGCTCACAGTGTTTCACAGGAGGCTTAAATCACGAAAACAGACATGAGGGATGACTTTAACTTAGCCGGTACGTGTAATTATTTTCACAGGCCAGAGTTCTTTTCTAGGATGTCCAGCTTTCTACAGAGCCGCAAAAAAACCTAATGATCAAGAACACACTTAATAATATTAATCCACAAGAAAAGCAGCTATAAAAAAATACCTTAATCATCTCCGCATCCTTCGTAAACTTATGTGAAAAACATGCAAATTATAAAACTTAAAATCAGGAAGATTTGCACTACTTCATCCCAAGGATTTCCAAATTTTAACAGGTATTCAAAATGTCTCATCGTCAACATTTTCTTCCTGTTTCTAACGAGCAAAATATCCCCAGTCTTTCACCTCGGTGTTCGGCTGCAGACTCGCGCTGAGCCAGAATGGAGGCATCATTTATAAACCGAGCCTCTGTATGGGAGAAGTCGTTGAGTATGAAATTCTTTCCCTTGCCTTCCTCCTACGCTTAGTTTTACACTTCTGAGGGCTGCGAGTCTTGAGGAGTGTTTTGCTTTTCATTCCTCTCTGAGGCCGTTTACAACCATAACATTTGCGGTCATAAATTTTGCCGCGGTCCACACTGACAGGTGCAATTGTTATGCACGGCGCAGGCTGCACCTCTTCAAGCCACCAACATACAGTACAGGCCCCTTTGATATTTCTGTTTCAACTGAGTTAAAAAGCTGACTTTTCTCTGCTTTATTCTAAAAACAAATTTTGCTGCTTATAAAAAAATATCCACCAGAATATTGGAGATTTTTCTGTGAATTTCAAATATTTATTTAAAATTAGAGCAAAAAATTTTGCATGAATGGATCAGAGGCAGGAAATCGACCAAGCAGTTATAATATATGAGTTGAGGTATGTGGAAAGGCTAATGAAATATCATATGTAACACCCACCCCCCCACCCAACAAAACTCTCTTTCCCTCCCTCCTTCTCTCTCATACACAGATACACACACACACTCTGCCATCACTGACACATTTTGATATTAACATTAATAACAAACGGTGGATGGCATTATTATTTAGCCTCCTCTGTGCATAAACATGTGATCCAAACGCATTTGCGTGGCCCTGGTGGGCTATATTTTTGCTACAGGGAACAATGCATGGCGGGCTTTGTCAGGCCTCCTGATTAGTGAAAAGGGTATTGTGTGTATGTGTGTGACAAATGCTGATTCAGCTAATTTCTGAGGGACTCAAAGCCTCCCAGAGGGTCCTTTTAGCGCAAGTTAAACTTTAACTTCTGTGCCAGATTTGAGTCGGACGGCTCAAATCGGGGGCTGGGAGATGTGTCACTGCTGCAGACACTGTAGAGACCAGTTGGTAATTTCTAATGTAATAGCTGATGTAGCTCACAGCAGCATGAGCCTTTGGTCAACAGGTTCCCCATGTTCATTGTGAAATGGTTCATTTTACCCTTAAACCTCAAAAGTCAATGGAGTGATATGAAGTAAAGTTTGTTCCATGATAAGTGGAGGTCTTATTCATAAGTTCCCAGATGAGTCTGATATATTTCTCTTTATAGGTCACAGACTGGAGCAACGTTGGGAAACGCCAATCACGTGAATAAACAACATCCATGCCATTGGATAGAGTTGCACTGGTATATTGGCTTTGACTTTTCAAAATGCAGAAAGCAACATACTACGATAACTCTGGACTCTTTGGAGGCTACTCATACCCCAAACCAGACTCTTACAACTATGGCCCCGCTCATCAGTCCTACCCTACTTCCAACATCGAGAGTGACTACCAGAGCTCCGTGTGCCCCATCCAGACCTCTGCTGTTCGGCCACCGACCCTCAAAGACAATGACCTGAACGGAGATTGCATGCGGCAAAGCAGCAGTCAAAGCAACAGCAGCAGCCAAGCAACCAGTATTGGGGAGCAGCAGGCACCTCCACTGTCCGCATCCTCTCCCAGCTCCAACAGCTCTGCATCCCAGAAGAAGAAATCCCCATCTAGCAGCGCTTCCAACAGTGCCACACCGGCCCTCACAAAACAGATATTCCCCTGGATGAAGGAGACCCGGCAGAATGCAAAGCAGAAGAGCAACAGCTGCACCACTGCAGGTAGAGATCATGATGGAAATGTGTGTGTTTGTGCATGGGGGTGGAAAGGGGTGTATTGGGCCTTGTTGTGCTTACAGTTTATTGCATTTATCAGAGTGGCTAAAAATGACACTAAAATGATGCTGTGGTCTCATTACAGCTGGTGAGGTGAGTGACGAGAAGAGCCCGGCGGGACCAGCCTCCAAACGGGTCAGAACTGCTTACACCAGCGCGCAACTTGTGGAGCTGGAGAAGGAGTTTCACTTCAACCGCTACCTTTGTCGCCCTCGGAGAGTGGAAATGGCAAATCTGTTGAATCTCACCGAGCGCCAAATCAAGATCTGGTTTCAAAACAGGAGGATGAAATACAAAAAGGACCAGAAGTCTAAAGGGCTCGCGCACTCGCCCCTGGGACACTCCCCGGATAGAAGCCCACCTCTGAGTGGCCCAAATCATGTTGGATACTCTGGCCAGCTCCAAAACGGCCTCGGCTATGACGCGCCCTCGCCCCCGTCTTTCGCCAAACCCCAGCAAAACATGTACGGTTTGGCGGCATACACGGCACCCTTGGGTGGCTGCATCCCGCAACAGAAGAGGTACCCGGGCTCTGAGTACGAACACCACGGCATGCAGAGCAACGGCAGCTTTGCCAACGCCAATTTGCAAGGCAGCCCCGTTTACGTGGGTGGGAATTTTGTTGATTCCATGCCAGCTTCGGGCCCCATGTTCAACCTCGGCCATCTTCCCCACCCTTCATCCACCAGTGTGGACTACAGCTGTGCCGCTCAGATCCCAGGAAACCACCATCATGGACCCTGTGATCCCCATCCCACATACACAGACCTCACCTCTCACCAAGCGTCTCAGGGAAGGATTCAGGAAGCGCCTAAACTCACGCATTTGTAATATGTGGTTCCTGTGTGTGCGTGTGCGTGCGTGCGTGACGTGTGTGTATGTGTGCCAAAATTATGTTGCGCTCTTTTATTACCTCACTAGTCTAATAACTACACTCCAAGCGAGTCGTGTGTATTATTACAGTATTATTGATATTACTATTAATGCTATTGTGTAATTATTTTCTAAATAAAACAGCTTTGTCCATTTCTCTTGAATATTTGGGGATGCGCAGAGGCAGATTAGCCTGATTGTCAGTTGTTACTTTTTGTTTATTTCTTAAGTGCAATGCGCAATTTTTTGACTGAATATTTCATGCCGTTACTTGAAGGTAAGTCATGTAGATCACGAAAGTAGAAGCTCATCTTTAGAAAGAAGGACTTTTAGGTGAATTTTCGTCTGTTTGTCAGGATCTCATCCTTCTCAAGGGCAACCTATTTATTTATTTCCGTTTATGTTTTGCATAATCTTTCTTACTAGCATATAGCATATTTATTATTTAATAACTTTTGTATTGCACATTATTTATCGTTTATATGCGAGTATTTATAAGTGTGAAGTTTTTTGTAAGATTGCACAGATCAGTGCACTTGGGAGTGATGGTAAAACAGGGTTTGGAAAATGCTATGACTCGCAATGTATTGTTGAAAGGGAGCATTTCTAATTGTAAATCTGGAATAAATGGGGCATTTTATAGTGTATAAACACCACTATATGTCCATGGTTAATCTTGTGTCAAACCTTAAGCAAAACGTAGACTATCGAAGTATAAAATATTATACACACCAGCATGTCATTTTGTGTAGTCCATTGCTATTTTTTATTTGTCTTCCATTGTTATTCCATTCAGTTGGATATCCATAAATTTATGAAACCCTAATGATATTGAAATGTTATATTTTATTGTGTTTAACATTTTGTAAATAAAGTGCTCAAACTTGTATTTTTTATTGCATTTTGTTGTTTTTGTAAAAAAAGAAAAAAGAAAAGAAAGAGAGAAAAAAGAAAAACCCTGCAGCACTGCTCATCTACTCTTCCTGATTATTTTAATTCCTCATTCAGTTGCTGCTGCTTGTGAAACTGTCAGGTAACAGCACCGAGGAGGCTTATTGACTTCACAGCTCTACTGTACGGTCCAAACAGGGAGAGCCAATCAATAATTAGACACCAGGATATCTAAAACTCATCAGACGGCTCTATGCTTCCAGTGCAAAGTGTATTTCTGCGGTAGAAAAGGCTCTGGGGATTATTGATGTTTTATTGGTATGAGGGAAGTGAGTCTATATGGGCCTATTGCATCTTCCACATGTCACTTATCATTTTTTAGACTCGGCCACATGATTACCTTCCCATCTGCTGGGACAAAAGAATAAGCTCTATTTTCCTATAGACCAAAGCCTAATCACTGGCTGTCTAATTGATTGGTACACACCGAGTCCCATCTTCAAAATCATTTTTCATAAACTGGCGAGGTGGAAGTATAGAAATGTATCCATGCACTGAGGGCTAAGGCAAAGCAGAGTGGCGACAATAAAACCAGAAGAAGAAAAAACATGCTTTGACATTGGAAATGATGCAACGATGGATGTGAATGTGTGTGAATGTCTGTGCGCGTGTGAGTGTGTGTGTGTGTGTGTGTGAGAGAGAGAGAGGGAGGGAGCGCAGTTCATCCTTTATTGCTCCTGGAGAGCCATTTCAAAGCTCATTAATCAAAAACTCGTCGCTTTCAGACTCCTCGCTGATCCCTCCTCCTTGTGAACAAAGCATTTGCATTCCAAATCCAAGTAACACATTTCAAACCGAGCAGCCCTAATCTTTTGAGTTAGACTTATATAAAAAGAAAAAAAAAAACCTACTGTGTTCACATCTTCTAAGATGATACATCCTCGGATTTTAGGGCGCACCAAGACAAACTCACAAAAATCATTGGTGGCTTTAAATCAGTGCAGGTCCAACAGTCACATGGTCCCAAAAAGTTTCAATGAACTGAAATGTGACTCAGCACGCAAGCATTAGCCTGAATCTTACAGTAACGTGTCCTTTTAAGCCTCTTAGGTTGATTTAATCCCATTTCATTCATGGATTTTGGCTGTGAGCTACTACAATAGGCTACAAATCACCTCAGTATTCAGTGGATGGCGGCCATTTTAACCCTGAGTGAGCTCCTGCTTTCATCTCATCCTCTGCAGCTCTCTGCACCGCGCGAGCCTTTTTATTGAGCCATTACACAGTTGAACTATTTTTTTATAAAACAATAATTGGAAATTTAAACGAAATTTTTAATTTAATGACTGTCCGAATGTTAAAAAATTTAATGTAATTAAAACAATACAGAATGATATTAGACCAATCTATATAAATATAAACACATTTACGTTAAACTAAATAATATAAAATGAGAACATCTAGATTCTGTTTTTGAATATGAATATATGTAGTTTACTGATTCAAATTTTCTCTAAAAATGAACCTGTGGCCTGAGCTAAAATGACGAAAAAAGCCACAGACAAATGCACGAGAAAGTGGGGATCAAGAAAAGTAGAAATTTCACAGCTGTAGCACCAAATGGAGCAAATGGAGTTTCAGATTTTATCCTTGACATCACGCCCCTGACTTTGTAATTGGACATGGGTGTAGCTGGAATCAAATCAAACAATCTGGCGTGCAAACAGGAAGTTTCAACCCATTGGAAATAGGAGCAGCAGAGTTCCCTTGAATTGAGCTGCTCTGCAAAAAATTCTTCTCTATAAAGTGGAATTTGGTTACAAACTACAACCTATGTAAACACGTTGCCTTTTCCTTTCTGTTGCAAATAATAAATGAATCCCTTATCGTGTATGCAGAATAAAATTTCATATGCACTTGTTTTAGGTTATGCATACGTTGTGATATAAAGAACAGATGATGCATTTAAACTGCAATAATAATAACAAGTAAATAATAGCCATGAATGAACACACTTAAAGCAAGAGAAGCATTGTTGTTGCAGACTGTGCAGCTGGAGGCTCATTTTGTGTTTCTGATTGGATAAAAGCAGAGCAGACCACGCCTGCTCAGTGGAGGGTAATATTTACATATGGGGAAGTGTAGCCCTACTGTAGGCTAACTATTAATGAGAACAAGAGGTGCCAACAGCCATCTCTACTCAGGACATCCTGACTGGAGAGAGTCGGGTCTTTGAATGAAAACACTTTGATTTTTTTTTTTGTTATTTCTTTTGTTGTCTGGATGCTGGACAGAGAGCCTGTAGTAGAGATGCTGAACCGAGGGGAGAGAGGCAGCCTTACATGCAGGGTCTCTAATTGAAATGAAACAGAGGCAGTCGTAGTTGTTTAATTATGATCATACATGACTACAGTAGGATGCAGGAAAAAATATATATCCTTTACAAGAACACAAGACAATTAGTTTATCAGCCTCTAGAAGAAAGTTGGTGTGCACGTCGGCGCTGGCGGAACATATCGCGATGATTCGGCTCTGCAAGTGAGCAGCATTCATCTCCATCCCAAGAGGGCTTTTATTTTTTTACACGCGCTGGCTCGAGAGACAAGAGGGAGCACGAGTTGAGAAAACGTTGCGGAAGAAAATTAAGACGAGTAAGACAATGCGTCGTTTTTTTTTACCTGCTTTGACTTTTTTGAAACGCGTCCTATCCGGTTTTGTCGGCACCAAACGAAGTCATTGTGGATTATCATCGCGTCAGATTTGCATCTTACAACACAGCAGTTCACGGAAGTGAACAAAGATGGGATTTTTTTTTTCAATTTTTTACCAAACCTGAACAAACCTGAGGGACTGAGCCGCAGTTTGAACTGCTTTCAGAGCTACAGAGAGGCGCGGAGCAGAGCACGGGGGCCTGGAGGTCTGCTTTGGTTTTATCACAGCATCCCTCAACTCATTTATGTCCTGTAAAGAAGGAATATAGTTTGTGTAACGTTGGTGACGCCCTATGAAATACTATCTCAAACGTAATGACACTGTGTTACTTCAATTTTAATTTCAGGAAACTTAATGTTAAGTGCAGGTTTTTGAAAAAATCAAGTAAGAAAAACTAAAAAATAATCCAATAAGAGGATCTTGTGCACAACAAACAGATTAAACGCCTTTGTTGCAGGATATAGCTTGAGGGAACTTTGCTTAAAAATCATTTGAAGTGGGGATTTCTTCTGAGACAAGGGCAAGTCACTAGATTACATTGCTTTGAATGTGTGTAGGATTATTTTTTTGCTTGCTCACTTAAACACTTCTATGTCTCTTTTAGTCCATTTTCTTTTTTTTATACATTTTATTATACATTTTATATTCTTTGTTTTATACATTATAACAAACTAATGTGAGTGGAATTGACTTTTATTGTGCCATTCTGTGATTTAACAGTTGTTGAATTAAATTACCTCACTGAATTTTTAATATGTATTGACAAAAGAAGATGTATTCATTCATAAAAGACCCATTATTTTTTCAAATAAAGGACTTCATTAGCATTGAAATGGTGTGTGTGTTTTTTCTGATGCTCATTTTCACAAATAAACTACTCATACAAAATGCAGGAGAGCAAACACTTTTTATTTGTGAGAAAAGAAAATGCGAACATTTTCTATAAAAAGTTTAATACATTTTTTAGATATCAAAGTTCTGTTTACTGTATTAAATGGTTTTGTATGCTGTTTCTTTTCTCACATTCTCACCTCACATCTGTATTGATGTTCAGTAATTCTCTGGTATCAGACCCGAGGAGGAGGGAAAGCTGATCTGTAACACACACCCTGACCATCTGTAAATACTGACAGAGGATGTGAATGTTAGAGGACACCATTGTCACAAGTCCTTCCTGTTCTCCGGCCTCTGCTGTCATTAAGGATCCCCCACATACTGTGTAGGTGAATGAGCAGAGGAGGCAGACACTGTGCTCACCGTGTGTGCATCTGAGTTGCTTGCCAACCCTAAAAGTCTGCACTGCATTTCTGCTTAAGGGAAACAGACTTAGGAACCACTGCAGGGTTACATCACATCTGTGTGAACACTCATTAGTTGTTTATAAGCGGCAGAGGTCTATATCTGTCCCTCAGTTGGTGTATTATTAAAGAGGGCATGCTGCATCAGGGGAAAGATGGCCAACAGAGGTGAAGAGCTTGAAATAAAACTACAATAATGTATCCACTGATGAATGCCTGGTGTGAGGTTTCTCCCATTTTGCATGATCTACACAAAGCGCTTTTACTTGCGTCATCTTCTGCTCTTTCAACTGGCCCCTGCAGCTGACTGAAATGGGTTTCCCAGTGAAGTATAGGTGGTCCTTTGTTCTGCACACACACTGCGTCATAACAGCAGGGTCGTGGGTTACTGTTTTCAATAAGAACATTCAAAACGGCAGGAGGAACTATAAAGAAAGATGAATCCAGAATCTATACCCTCCTGCTTTAATACACCGAGCTTCTCAGTTGTGAGTGTAATCTCTCCGATTCATAAAAACCTCTTTAACTGTGAGAAACCTGCAACCAAACTGCTAAGAGTAACTGTAGCTGAAGAACCTCCCACCATTGATCATGCATGTTGTCGCACAAACTGATGTGCGTGGATTTATGGCAGCTCTTATGTGTTAGTGATATTGATATAATTGTAACTATAATAAATGACTCACTCCTCGGGGTATGATTTAGAGGGCTTGGCCAAAAGGCTCCTCTCCTCCTTCCTCATGTGAAAGATAGCTCACTGATGTGAGGAAACCTGAAGTAACTCATACATTACCCAAGCCTTGACTACAATGCTCTGCTAGTCTATATCAAAAAGTATTAGTGCCTTTACCCTTTTCTGATGCTCATATAGATTTCTTTCACAGCATTTTCTGTATGAAATTATGAGTGAATAAATTGCATCTTCATTTATCTTCGAAAAACCCTTCTGTGCTGACTGCGATACTCAGCTCTCAGCGCTTTACATAATTATATTAGTCTTCTGCTACGCCACGAAATTGATTGCCCAGGAAAATGAACCTGGCTTTGCTATAAATTACACCTATGGATCATAAGAAATGTGTTATTTTGTTTAAAATAGTACCTAATATAATTAGAGCTCTAATTCATGGCAAGCTACAAGTGTGCCTATTACAGTAACAGGGTTTGGAATTTAATCTGTCTGCTGGATAAAGAATGATCCTGTGTGGTTTTCATTTGTAATCGCAGACACATTATTTCAGTAAAATAGTCTGTGACTTTTAGATATGAGAGATGGATTGTTGAATGAATAACTATATTCATAAGTTTCTGTATTAAAGTTAACAATTCATCCATGGAAGGAAGTTTCAACATTGATGCCACACTCTGTCCTGTGTAACTTTTCCTGCATAGTGGACAGCAGCGGCAAAACTGGATCTTGCTTGATCAGAGATCTCTGCTGAGGATGGAGGGTAGATCTCTATCAGTCTGACACGTACAATCATCTTTACAGGATGGGAACAATGTCTTATTGATAGAAAATTAAGTGTGGATAAATAAGAGTAGAGTGTGTGGCATTAAAATCAATAGGAATGCACATTAAAGCGATAAGGCTGGTGAATCCATTTTTCTTTACCTTAAAAAAATAATGAAAAGAGCAAAACAAACACTGTACTAGCCCACTCTAAAATCTTGGGCGCTCAGCCCGAAGCCCTCTTGTTCCTTTTTAAGATGTACATGACAAATACATGACAAATCTACTATATCATTTCTTAAAAAAGGCCAAAATGACTTCTTAATAAGCTGAGCACTGTGGGTGCTTAATTAAGAAGTGCATTTGTAGGGGACTATTTTCAGTGGCGGATTAATACACATTTGGTGCTCTAGCAAGTATTTACAACAGCAGCTAGGTTTGTGTAGGAATGACTCAAAATCAGCTTCCATGTTGATGATGATGAAGAAACATATCAGTGTAACAGTGGGGTTCGCTGATGTGTTTTTTCAAAATTTTTGAAAACTATGGATACACAGAGGAATAAGATCTGACACAAAAGCAATACAAGTTTGTAAGTTTAATTAGTTATTGGTTTTGTGTTGATTTGTTTTTTTGGAATTTAATAACGTAACAAAAACACACAATGTCCTATCCCTTAACTATCAGGTAAAAAAGAGCAAGCTGATGTTGTTTTGGGTCCTTCACTGATTATTGATATTATGTTACAATATTCAGTGTTATAAAATATATTTCTAATTATTAAATCTTTGACATCTATGCATAATTTCATAACTTGTTACATTCTTTCAAACCATTCAGTCCTCCTAAAGAATCTCTGCTCTGAGTTTCATATTTCATGTAGCAGAAACTTGAGAAGTGTAAAGAGAAGGTAGGGATTGTTTCTTGGTCAGACTTAAGTGTATTACTTCTGTATGTTGTGTTCTATAAGGTTCACCCTGTCAGGACTCCAATTATTTACCCAGGCTTAAGTGAGTTACAGCACACTGTTGATAATCAAATAAATAATTATGTAAGAATAAAATACAGGGACAGCTTTCTCTGGGTGATTAACCCCCTAACTTTATTCTCAGTCTTAAATCTCAGTCTGGAAAGTGACCATAAATCTTTACATTTTAAAAACTACCCACATGCAAAGACACATTTCCCTACCTCTATTGTTCTCCTTACGCACACACACCTCTGCATTACAATCTAAAATCCAAGAGCACAGTGTCAGCGTGCAGGGTTAAGTAATTCTGCACCACTGAGAAAGACATTTGATTTCATTTGTAGTGTGTCTTGCAGCGGGTGGAGGTGAGCCCACCTTTGGCTGCAGGAGGAGTGAAGCGGCACACATATCTAGTGTTGGGAGACACAAAATTGACAATGCATTTATCTTTGAATAATGTAAATGTCCTGAGAATACGGTGGCAGTGGTCCTGGTGTGTCCGCTGAGGGCGCAGGGCTGTCAGACACTGAGCTCTCTGGCCCTGCTGCAGCATAATGTGGCCTCCGGCTCCCCTGGAGCATCCCGCTGCTCTGCTCCGCTCTGCCTCAGGCCCACATTTCTGCCTCGGCACACTGCACTAGCTCCCCTCTTAATTTACACTGTGGTGGGAGAGGGAGTTAATGCAGAGGAGCCTGCCAAGAAGAATCTTGTCTCCCCTTCCTCTTTAAAGGTGAGGTAGTTTCGAGCACAATATATCGAACAGAGTGTGGAAGGTGATGGTATTTTTTCCAGCACATCCTGTCTGCTCATTCCATCTATGAAGGTTAATATTTGTTTATCCAACGTCATTAAACATAAAATGGAAACTCTGTAATGAGAGCACACATTTTCAGTGTCTGAATAGCTTCTGTTTTTTTTTTTTAAATAGTCTGCTTAACTTGAACACTTCCATAGATGCTGTGAGTTATTGTGTCCAAGAAACGTGCAGCAAAAACATGTATTGTTTAAAATGGATGGTTCCTGGCAGGCTGACAGTGCTGTTCAGTGAGGCAAAGTGCCAGTAAATTGTTTGTCTTCTGCAGTGCTGCCCTATAATTCTTCTGGGAATAAATGGCATTGTGTTTGCCAAAGAGAATAATGATAGATGGGATTAAATCAAACTAGAGGATTTTGGGATGCGCTCTGACCGACGGGTGTAATCTGAATACATTTGTGTCCCCAGGAACAACATTGGCAATTACTTCTGCTTCTTCCTTCCCTACCTCACTTCTGTTGCTGATAAAATAACTTATTCAATATAGATCATTTTACCTATGTGTGCTTTTAGGTATGGACTGATATTATCACATTTCCTATGCAACCCTTTGAGTTTTGATTTGTCTGATTTCTGCAATAAATAGGTACACCTGTGCATGCACCAGCAGCTGCGTATCCGCTGCGACTGCTCTCGTAACGATGCATGTTGTTTCGGTATAAAGCAATGGCTTGTAATGTCTCCAGTTCTGAGGCGTAAATGTAAATGTGCAATCTGCCTGTTCAAGTGTCCTGTTGGCCCAACAACAGGAGCACGTCCCCATCTGTTCTCTCTCCAGAGTGCCCAGACAATACATTTTCCCCGCCAGACCTTCCCATTTGCAGGAGCAGAGGCTTCCTGGCCATTTCTAAGGTTACAGGCAGGGTAAATGCCCCTACAATGTGCTCACAGTTCTCTGATCACAACTACTTGGTCCTTATTTGCAGATGGAGTGTTTTAATGCTGAGTAATATTTAAATGTGCTTCCTTGGCTTCCAGGCCCCTTTTGTTGCTGTTGCTGCAGTTCCACAAAACGGAGCAAAAGATGAGCACGGCTGTCACTGGAGTGTGATTTGTTGCAAGCCCAGCCTTGCCAACTGTGAGGCACTGAGGTGTGACCACAGAGATGCCTAACATCTCCAGTTGCCTCAGGGCCAGCCAGTCAATTACACAATACTACCCCGAACAATGACATGTGCTCAATAATGGACCAAAGGCAAAGAGAAGACACGCATCAGACTACCAATTGCCACACCATTTTAAAATATATTCGGTTGGATATCATCATTATGTTGTGCAGTGCTGTGGTCAGTCAAGAAAAGCTTGAATGTGTCTGTTTTCAGTTTCATGTCTCCCAGAAATGATGGTTATATACAACAAATTCCCATCAGCAGAAATGGTTTGAAGGATATGAAATGTCATTAAAATTAGTTTTTCTACAAACACAATGGAGGAAATGGTGTTGCAGTGTGCATATGTAATATACATAATTCTGACTGGCTTCGATGCAAATATTTTTCTTGGGCCCTCCTTCTATTCCTATCCCAAGCACAGACATGCTTAGACATGGACAACACATGAGGTAATACACAAGATGGGAGAATGGTATATCAAGTTATCACATTCATGTTAAAGTAATTTTTTATGTTGCCATTAAACAGTTGCTTTCATGGCAAAGGATAGAGTATAGGTCTAACAAATGAGTGGCGATAATTGCCGTCTTCGTGGCTCTTAGACAGTTTCTGGAGCCTGGTTTACTGCCCCAGTTGCACCTGCAAATCTCAGGCATGTTTGTTGAGCAATGGTGTCAAGTACCTGATCTCAGTTATGGAAAGATAATGGGCTGAGTTCAAAGGTTGAGTGTGTTGGTTTTAGTGGCATCGAGCTTTGAAGTTGCAGACAGTAGGCAACTAAATTTTCTTCCACTTACCCTTTGCCTTTAAAGCAAATGGGAGGATCAACGGTGGCCTCAAAACACCCAAAAGGCCATCTATGAAGCCTGTATTTCATTTGTTCGTTCAGAGCTACTGTAAAAACATGGCGGTGCAACATGTGGAAGAGGACCTGCTTCCTCTGTAGATGTGAAAGGCTCATTGTAAGGTGATGAAAACACATTACCTTATTTTCAGGTTCTTATATACTCAAATGAAAACATACACATGAAAACCAAATTTCTGCCATATTCCACAAATACATCCACCTAAATCCTACACACTGGACCTTGAGCACAGAATATGTCCACAGTGACTTGACACACAACATTATTATTACATTTAATCAATTCAGGTTCCTCATCGTAACAACAGACTGAATTCAGGTTGCAGACCTCAGTCTCTGAAGTTATGGTTAGGGTTAATCAGTTAGTCAGTGTTAGTTAGTCTTGCCAACTATCTACCTCACAACGTAGTGCTTCATTCAAGTGTTGCCTATGAGCACAATCCATGTATGTTTGTTACCACAAAACCATTGAGAAAATAATTTAGTAAATATTAATGTAATTTCAAGGAGACAGGGTTGGAAGAGGGATAAGACTTTATATAAACTTTGTACCTGACCAACATTTAAAAAAAAAAATGTAGTTGCCTATAGTTTTACCACTGTACCTTCAGAAGAGTAACATTTTGGTTATTTGAGGACCCCAACTGTTTATGAAGACCATGTGTGGGAAACTCCAAGAGGGTCCTCGTTCAAAGAAACCTGCCTCTCCTTTGTGAGACACTTTATCGTGTGGATGCAGATGTGCTTTTTGGTGGAACCTCGCACCTCATCCATTACCCTCGGCCTGCCAGAGAGATAGTGGAGAGTGAATCCATTCAAAAGGATCATGACAGAGCCTGCCGCTCAGCTGAACTTTCCATGAACTGGGCTCAACAGCAGGATCCATGCTTGAAAAAAATAAGTAATTTCTCCTCGCTGCTCTGGCCTGTGTTTCATACAGATTGCTACTATCAACACGTCCAGCGTCCTCATGTATCAATCTGTCAATCTGATATTCGTCTGAGCACTGTATCCGTCTCCAAAGATTCAATCGTGCAGAGGGCTGGGAATCTTGTGACTATCAAGGCTTGTTGAGTTGAAGATTTTACTGCAGTCTGTAAGATATATTTAAAAAAATATACATACAATGGCTGGCTACACAGTAGTTTAGGTGTTGTGGATAACATCATGATGTATTGATTTTATATTTCAAAAATAAAATGCTAACCCTTATACTATACTGAATATAAGCCTTATGTGCTCAAATGGAATGATTTCTGTTAAATAATTATCAATTCCTCCTAAGTAAATAAAGTTTTACTTTTGCTTATTCAGTAATTTGTTCTTGTATGTGACCTTACAGAATATTAAATATAAAAACACAAGCGAAAAAAATGTATTATCATAAGACTTGCTTCTTGAAACAAACAGTTTTGAAGTAGTTTAATTTCTGATTAGAAAGTTCACTGTTACATACACAGTAACTAGGCCTACACTGCTGCTGTAGCGCAGCTGTAGTGGAGTTTGATGGCTCAGTTTTTTTCAGCAAACAGTGAGCTAGCTTTGGCTTTCACTACCTTTGGAGGTTGGTTTAAATGACATGCTGGTCTAAGTTTTGCCTTGCACAGTTATCTAAACTTTAAGTGCATACATGTACATATGCACATTGGAACGGCCTGTCTCTTGCTGTGGGGAGTTTCGAATCTTTGCTGCTTGTGGGGTTTCCTCCAGGTGTTCTGGTTTCCTTCAACATTAAAAAACATGTATATTAGGTTAATTCTCCTGTCAGTGCCCTTGACCATGGCACTGGCTCAGGGCTGGAGTTAGTCTCCATGCATCGTGCATAGGCTGCCAGCTGCTGCTTGGGAATGGGGTAAAAGCAGAGAACCAATTTTATTACATCAAACTGAGTATGATTGCCAGTATGAATTTACAGAAAGCCATTTCTTAGCATTTGTATGGAAATATGCCAGAAATGTTGTCATTGTTTTGTGTTTTTGTACTACAAACTTTTCAAACTTGTTCATTCAAAAGCTTCAAAACATTACAGATTCAATTTCACTAGTTGTGTTTTACAGAAAGGCAAAAGAGGGAAAGAACATTAGTAACTGTAACAGTACTACAATAACTGTAGTGGCTGTTCTGAGAGCTACTTTTTTCAATGATAATATTATGAAAGTTGTGACTTTTACTTTTTGATACTAAAGTCATTAGCATCTCATTTCTACAATAGGAATACATGCTATAGCATATTTTTTTAGAACAACTTGTTTTTGGTTTTTATTTAATTATCATGCTGGTGATTTTAGCATAAACACAATGCGAGTCATTATGCAGACCCTTCATGTGATCACAACATGCTGTTTAAACAGTGGAGAGAAAAATATGACTGTCATGTTGATTGTTTGGATGATCATTCATGGCAGACATTGTGATGTTGATAAAAGAAATGTAAAGGTTGACATTTTGAGCACAAACAAAAGGCTTTTTTCCCTGTTCTGTAATGGTACTGAAACTCTGGTACTATTGACAAAGACCTTAGGTTGTTATATGAAAAGTCCATGGACACAATTTAATTTCTGTCAGCAGTCAGGCTCCACAGCCACAATGGATTTCTTTTGTGCCCTAGCTTCTGCCTCCTCATGCAGCATCTGGAAACACAGTGTCTGCACAACCCCTTTTCCTCCTCCACCCTCTGCCTGTGCCCTTAAGGTGCATTTCATCCACATAGAAAATGAAGTTATGTCTGAACTTCGACCAATAGTCTCGCTAGCCCAGGGGGAAAGAACTGTAAGGAGCTCTCCTTAGTATGACAAGGCAGCACAGACCTCACAGGGCTGCACAAGTCCATCAATCTCCTTCTGCTCTACAGTGCCTCTAATGACTGCATGCATAACACACTGCAACTATTTTCCCTTTTTGAAAGATTTACCTGATGTGAAATGTGCTTTTGCTAAAAAAAGAAGAAAGAAATAGATTTAAACTCATTCATTCAAGATTTTGTACTAACTTGCAGTAACAGAAATACATAAAATAACTTCTAACTCTTTATTTTTCAAGCTGCATATTTTGTGCAAATTATCCTACACAGTGTTAAAAGACTTCTCGTCCTGGAGCAGCTTGTTGAGAGCTGGGTTGCATTTAAAAGGCTGCACATAAAGCTTCCTCATGAAAAATGTGTTGCTGACAACCAGGGAGCAGCCACTCTTGAACATGTGAATGTTTCCAATCCTAATGGTATGTAGCAGAGCAGTGTGTTCATGGCTCTTTTCCTCATGTTGACTGACAGCACTCTAGTCAGGTCTGACTGACAGGAAAATAAATGATGTGAGTTTCTTCTTGGGATGCACTGACATTAGGCATCTTTAGTCGAGAGTTGGAGGAATATGATTTTCTACTAATGTGACTCAAGTTTGGAGCTGTTCCCTCAAAGCGAATCCGTGCACAGAGCAGCTCCACATTATATTTTGTCCCACTGAGCATAACTGTTGTATGTCACGCTCCATGTATTCAGAGTCTGACATGCCTCAAACTCCTAGAGAGGCCAAGAGTGGGTGGCTGACTTGTTATATATGAGCGTAAAAGCTCCATCAACAAAAACAGCTGCAAGAAATATTATCCACAACTTGACTTGTGTCTCTTAGGTAAAATTGCTATAATGAACAATGGTTTAAATGATTATGTGTAACCTGGTAGAAGTTACTTTTTGTGATGAACCACAGAGAATTGTCACACAGCTTCCTGCAGCTCTGAGGAGCTTTAAATGTATTTCACATATTTCACTTACCAAACACAAAACAGTCAAAATTAGCAACCAGCTGCTTAACACAATGAAATATTCTGCATCTAAAAACTATCAAAATGGACTGATATAGGAATCAAATGATTCCTTTCTCTAATCAGGTTTAACGGCTGTTGACAAACAGTTTTTCTTCCTTTTTCTTATCTTTGTTTCTTCAGCTCAGACTGGTTGACGGAAATGTGTCGAATCTCTTATCTTTTTTTGGCGACTTTTCAAAAGTTTGTTTCAAATACACCTGATAAATAGATGGAGGCTTCTAAAGGGTTCAATGACCACTAAGTCTTTTGCATGTATCCACTACTAACAGGCCATGAGATACACTGAGCGCCATAATGGCACAGAAGTAAAGCATGCAATGCTCAGTCACAATCACTCCACACTTCCCCAGTGGCATTTTTTGACATTTGCCATGCACTGAGCTTGACATTGGTTTTCAATTTGTTTAGGTACAGAGATAAACTCAAAGAAACTAAACCAAAATGCTTCCGGGATGAAGGTTATCATTCAGTGTTCATCACAGTCCCAACAAAAGCTGTGCCCTTTCAAATATCTGTATCTCTGATCTCCTCCTGGCATCTGCCCTCTGCCAGGCGCGTATTAGATAAGAACCACATTGCTAAAGCTTGGCAACCAATACAAAATGACAAAAGAAAAAAAAAACTGTGTGAGACTTTAAGCTTAGAAAGTGAGAATATGTCAGTGGGGTGTTTCAGTGGACAAACAATAAAATTTAAAAATGTAAATTGCATTCACATAATTCATGCGTGTCAAAGTGTGTCAAAGTTATCACCAAAGCCACTGATGATTGAGACAAAGAAACACTGGATGTCGTTATGCTGTGGCTCTGTGAAGCATCATTAGTGACATGTTGCTAACCTTTTCTCATCAGTCATCCCATCATAAATTTTACCACCTGCCAGTGGGATGCTCCACACAAAACTATTACAACCACTCCTGTTTTGCTATTTTGGTTTGAGGTGTGTAACTCACAACAAATGTACCGTCATCCATTAGCCGGTCGCCATCACTTCCTCCTTCTCTCAGCTTCTCCTCCTTCTGTCCCCAGTGTTCGTGCCCAGCTGGTTGTCACATGATGTGGGAGAGCCACCTAAGAGATGGTTTTTTCCTCTCAGATCATTTGTCTTAATTAAAATTTAATGAAATGTGGTTCTCTTGTCTTGCAGCTCATGAATGAAACATTGTACTTTATAGCATTACTCACAAAGTGCTCCATGCCTTGTTTATTTAAGCCTGCTGCAACAAATAGTAAAGCCAGTGCAACAGTATAGGGGCTTAATCAGTGCCCTCAAAAATACTACTGAGTGTATTTGATGAATTTTTGCCTGTTTTTAGGACTGTTGCAGTGTAATAAATTATGTATTTTGAGAAATGTGACAGCCATTCTTGTTGCCTAAAATGTGCAGCTGAAGGTCGAAGACCAATTGGAGGACATTATTTATGTAGAAAGTAGCCTGGAACAGACCCGTGCAAGCTAACTTCATTAATTTAATAGTGAGCCAAAGTCCTGACTTCACCTTTAGGCGAGCCGCAGTTCCACCAGCTTCTGCTACTCAAAAAAATCTTCCATTGAGCACTTCTTTCGGTTTAGTCCATGTCGGTCTTTTTGATGAAACTAGATCTTGTCTTTCCATGCTCTAGATAAATGAGTGTTTGCTAGCCTTGGCTTTCAATATTAGGGCTGCGAAGAGCACTAAGAAACTGGAACAAAGATGAAACAGTTGCTAAATGATAATTTAAAAACACTAATATTATCATGATAATTAAGTATTATTTACAATAATAACTTATCAAAGTTTTTTTTTTCGCCATGCCAATCTTGGCTAGCTAACTAGCTTGTTAGCACCTAGCTAACATTTTTCCAAAAAGAAGTTTTATCTAACCGTATGGCGTGCCCACAGAACATGAGTAAAGTGTCCTAAAGCTGGTTTAAGTAACATGAATTTTGACAATCAGGCCCAACGCAGAAATATTTTTGAATGCCAACAGGTTATTTGCCCCAACCAACCAATGTAACAACATTAGATATTACCTGTAACTACCTAGCTATACGCATGAGTAGGTCAACGTGAAGAGTAGTTTCGTGTTAAGCTAACAGCTAAAAACCTAACTCATCCATACTTTCCTTCTGTTTTTTTTAGGAGGCACACAGCTGCAAGATAAGTGCAAAGTTCTTCTTGAATTAATTTGTTTTTCTAACCATATAGAGTTAGCCAAACCCTCAGCAACAACAATATGTCGCAAGTGTATTTGCAATGAATACTGACAGTTAAATAGATTTTAATATATTAAAATGAGGCATTTTTTCCCATGCTGCATGAATTACTACACTAATGCACAGAACATGTTTAATATACCAGCAAGGAAACCTCTCTAAAGTTCTCGATAATGAAAAGAGGTGGATGATTTTTCACAGAAAAAGGAGATGAAGAAAATTCTGTTTTAAAGTAAGACAGCTCAAACTGTTACTCTGTGTTTTTTGGTCATTAAATATATATGTCAAATGTTTATCAGGCTCTGTGATTGATGCTTTGGTGATCAGTTTGGCATTAGATTTATATTTTGTGACTTGGTGACAGCTGATAGAAGTTTCCGATTTATGGCTTTGGATGGAAAATACATCATGTTGCTACATTTTCAGAGAAATCCCCAACAAGTCTCTTGTCCTGATGCTGTGTTACTGAAAATGTTTAACATCCTGTATGGTACACTTTGTAATAAATGGAGCTTTTACACACACCACAGGCATGTATTCTTGAAGTTAAATGTAAATGTAAATGTAAAGTAAAAGCAGTCTAATGTCTTGTATATTTTTATTGCAAACAACAGGATTCCCGTACATGCTAATTGCTAACATTTACATGTCTGACCTTCTGAACTTCTGTTTTGTCAGCCAGCACTACTCTTAGATGTTTTGGGACATGAATCAATCATTTCTAACTACCTGTTGAGCTAACTTTGTGTGCTCTTGGTTTATATAATTACTGCATTTTCTCATTGAAACTGCACATGCAACGTTAGCAAGAGCTGACGGATCAACAGGTGGTATGCAACACACAAATCACCTCTAGATGCTTTCAGAGAACATATTCAGCTATTGTACATTATATGTTGTTGTAGACCAACACTTACTAATTTTTTTCATTCTTCTCATTCACATTCTTCTTGCTGTTTTTTTTAAATTCATCAGTGTAACCTAAGGTGATGAATTCTGAGAAGGAAGAACTTTTATGAGGTATAAATTACAGGTGAGGGTCATTAAAGATGATTAAGGGTGATCTAATGAGTTTAATCCCCACCTTTGTCTAATATTGGGCTATTACCTTCTTCCCAACTAGCGTTTTAATGGTCTTGCCTTACAGCCTTTAACACAAATTAGCTAAACTTACCTTGACCTCAATATCTCTGTGCTTGCTTTAATTTGCAGGAGACAGACCCTCAATGAATAGCTGTTCATGATAGCTGCTAGCTGGTTCACAGCTCCTTTGTATGCTTTGAACCATGTTACCTATGCATCACTTCTACCCTTTATTCAAACTGTAGTAGATATCATCAGTGCTGCCATAAAATGTTTTAGCAACATTTTCTACCATCCAGACAGTATATTAAAGACTGTTCTGTCTGAAAAATCTGTAATTTTAAAACTTAATTGAGCAAAGTTCAAATGGTTCCCTGAAATGTGAGAGAGGTGTTATGAATAATGCAAATCACTGTAAAAGGTTTCACAAATTAAACAGAGCTGTTTTACTCTATCGTTATTTCAAGTTAACTTTTTGATTAATAAAATGTACAGTATTAATTTCAACATACACGAGTTAAATCATATAGATGTTAATTTCATGCAAAAGCTAGTCTTTGTTCTTTTTCACTGATATGACAGGTTGCCAGGTAAACTTTTTGGGGGTAATTATAATGAATTCACACAGTTTATATTCAGTACCTTGTCACCATTTTCAAAGATTTTATTAAATTTTCTGAAAGTCAAACCTCTCATTGAGATGTGTTTCTCTGATCTCTGAAAACAAACAAGGTGCAATGCATTTTTTGCCATTTGTTTTCTATTAAAATATCAGTTTTTAAAGTGCAGTAATCCTTACTTATGGAGTCTTACACCAAGGAGTTTGGGTTACAAATAGAATAATGAGTATTAATGCTTTAGTCTTTTCTATAGAATCAGTGTAACTTTCTCTGAAGGAAATTGTAGTTGATTGCCTCATTTTTCAGGCTTCTGAGGAAGTTTATCGCCTGTTGGTAATAGTAATTTAGAGGGTGGGGAGGGCAAACATAATTTAACAACACATGTATAAGATTTGAATATATTTCTTTATCTTTAAAAATTTCTGCCTGAATCAGTCACTTAGATTTTCATCTGCAAAGGTGGCTGTTTGACAATGAAAACTGCAATTCCCACCATCCCACGCTACTTTTCAATTACAACTTTTGCTATTGTTTTTTAAAAAAGGCTCTAAGCAGCAGAAAGCATATACTTTGCCTTTAACTGGACTGCTGTGCTCTTTGCAGTAAAGATAGAAGATGGAAAAAACAGGGAAACTTGCCATTTGCAGAGGACTTTAGAGTTATTTTTATCCTTAAAGCACCAAAATTTTGCAGGCTAAGATCTTTATGTGGAAACAAGCACTGTGAATATAAATGTTTTGGACAATTGCACGTAGGAGGTGGAACCAAAAGACAGCTTTAAAGTCTGTTCTGTTTGAGTTTTCGTTGCATGTGATGACCTGGGAGGAGATTCTGCTCTTTGAAGTGCATCAGTTGTGTCTGAGCACTTTGTTATGCGCAGTGGCTACAGGGAGGACCCCAGGAGCAGACCCCTGGTTCCCTCATTTCATTTACTCTCAGGAAAGGTGAAGGGTAAAGCCACTGGCATGATGAAACGCTGCTACCCAACTCTCATTGTTTTTTAAGGGGTGCCTGTATGTGTTCACGCTTCTCTTTAACTCTGAGCGCAGGGGGAAATTATAATTAATCTGTTAATGACAGTCGGGGCTGTCATAAGCTCGGGGAGTGTATAATAAATTGCTGTAATAAAAATTAAGATTGCATGCATCATTGAGGCCTTCAGAGGGTTTGTTTAATGTAGTTACAAAAATGGTAGCAGCTGATGTGGCGTCCACTGCTCTACCAGGAGAACGCTAATTTCTGAGTGACACTTAACCTGCTGTAGCTCAACCACGGCTGAGGGAGGTGAGGGGAAACCTAATGAGTTTTTCTAGCGTCCCATTTTGAAAACCACTGAACTGGATGGCCTGGTTTGTATCCGAAAGGCAAACAAAAAAAAAAGAAAAAAAGAAAAAAGCTTGTATTCATGGAAAATTAATTAAACTATCTAAAGTCTAACCTTTTCCAAATTCAGATATAAGAATTAATTTTGGACTGTGTAGGTTTGGTCATCGTTTCTTAGGGCTCAAACTTTGGACAAATCATCGCTCAATACTTAAAATACTATGAAAAGTTGGAAGGGTTAAAGGTTGGGTTGTTCACTTGTTCCTCTTCCCCTAAACTGGAACATGAAAGACGCTGCATCATCTGTTACATGCACTCTTGAGAGGCACTGCGTAGTTACAGCAGCAGTTGAGGACTTCCTCCTCTTTGATGAAAGACAAAGCCTCCTCTGTGGTGCAGGGTCCCATTAGAGGAGGGCCCTGGACTTCTGCCCTCGAGGAACAAAAAAAGAAAAGAAAACTAAACTTAGGTCCCATTGAAAGACAAAAGTTTTGAGAAGTTTACCATTTGCATTTTAAGAATTTGCAGCATTCATACGACAGTGTTGAGAAAATGATCCTCGCAATCACAGATCCACAATAAGTATGCACTTACTATGCATGCAGGTTGCAGTGAAACTTTGCAACAGCTTGTACAATCTGCATACAAACACTGTCTTCATGCAGCGCCGCATGAATAAACAAACAAACATGGAAGATTATGGTAAATTCGTGCCTAAATAGCAGATAGTTTCGCCTGAAATAATGTTTGTCCTGGAGGAGCATCAAAAAATCTCAACGGTGTCTGTAGCACAAACAAAGCACAACATTATGCAGCATTTTTCTTGTTGTTCTGTCCCAATGCTTGATTATTAAGCTAAAAAGATAATAGCCATGTGCAAAGTGTGGCTGTGTTGTCACAGTTTTCACAAAATTTTGTCAGTTTACATGTCATCAGTACAGGTGATGTTTTCAAAAAAACTAGATGCTCGAAGCTGGTTTTGACAGAATACATTTTAAGACCCCCTTAAAATTCTGATGTTGTGGAAATGAAAGCCTAAACCGCAACAAAAATATACCATGTAATGCAAAATATGCTGTGCAAATGACAACTTAAGCACCACTGAGGGATAATATTTTTTTGAAAGATGCTCTCCTACTGCTAAAATCGTCTAAACAGGATTCCCCTTTAAGTGTGTTTTTTGCCCTCATGTTCATAGACACTCCTCAGGTCAATGGTGATCTGCTGACATACCAAACAGAGGTTGGCTGACCGGTTTCCTGTCTAGTCACTGTGGCTGTGTCACCTCTTCTGGCCCTTTCAAGCAGAAATATCTGTCAAGGAGGAGGCCTGGAACCTTATCTTTGGTTGTCTTGTTTGGGACACAAGGGGCCTCGTTTGGGGTTTAGCCTGCGGGAAAGCTGGCATATTGCACTCGTAGCCTGACACCAGTTGACACAGCATAGTTGCCCAGGTCACCCTACAAAAACATGGCTCTCTCTCTGGATGAAGCCTCCAAACAATGGATATATTCTGGTTGACAGACAACCCATAGTGCTCTAATTGAGACTGAGCTAACTTGTCTCGTGGAGCAAAATTTTGCAGTGAACTTTAAAGCAATAACATCCTTCCTGTCCTGCAGCTCAACTTTACAAGAGACTTGTGCTGTTAGAGGATGTGTCAGGTCACATTGTCTCCTCCCTGGAGTGCAATTATTCTATGTTTGATGAGTAAATTGAGTTAAAAAACAACAAAAGGTAAATTCTCAATCTTTTACATACCGAAACATCAACACAGCCTTCCCAAAATCCTCCAGTAACAGCGATTTCTTTTCAAAATATCTGTTTCGGTAGAAACCTGGGCTTTTCAGAGCTTTAATCAGAAGTCTGTGGCTGAAACATAAAGCTTGTGAGCCGAGTCTAATAGGGCCTCAGTGGAGGGTAGGCTGCCGCAGCACATCCTCCACTGTGATTCATCTCTATTGTTTTGCTGGTTTGTTACCTTTCTCTCAATGAGCCTATTGCTCCCGTGGCTCCCACGACAATTATCACCTGCTTGTCTTTCAGCTCACTCTGATGTTGTTGTCTTGGCTTCTGTTTCTCATCATCTTCATCTCTGTATTTACCTTTTTTTCCATCATGCTGTATTACCGGACATGGAGGATAATTACCCAGCATATAATTATAGAGCATTATAGGAGCAATGGGCTTTATCTTCCAAATTAAGTGAAACTTAATAATTCTCACCTAAATCCTGGCAGTGATTAATGGCTGTAAAGGGACTGGGCAAAAATAAAATGTACATACAGGTCAAATGCTGTTTTGCAGTGGGTAAACAAAACCTAGCTGCTCTGAACATTATTAGATTTTAAAACAAACTTTTACCAACATTATATGGAAGATAGCTTTAATGAGGAAAGGAAACCATATAGATTAGATTTATTATATTTATCATAATTCCACTGTCACTTAAAAGTTTCCATCACAGAACATATTAGAGACAAATAGGGAGCATACACCATATATAAGTCCAAAGCAGCTAGCACCACCCCAATGGACCATCCACTTTTTCATACATTTAGGGAAAATATAATCATTCTTTTTAATTACTGCACCTAGGCACTCTATTAAAATTCTAATTCACCTCATCCACCTCGATTGATCTGTTCACAGTGGGTGGCTGTGGTGAAATGCACTGTATAATATTCATGCTGGTACGCCTTGGTTGTGCTGTGTGTCAGAAGCCATCTTGCAGCGAATCCCTCACCCACCTTGGAGCGCAGCCTGTGGAACTGATGAGGTGAAGAGCATTGCTCTGCAGCTCCATGCTAGTAATCACGGGACTGAAGAAACACATACATCATCTGCCACACAGGTTGGCATGGCGAGTGAAAAGCCTTCACATCACGTAAGATGTTGGACAAATGATGGCCATACGTGTGTTTGTCTCCTCACAGATGGCTGTGCATCTTCAGTCAGGAAAAAGCTGAGCCTGGCACTTATTCCCCTCCCCCAATCCACTCCTCCTGCTCCGTCTTCCTCTCTCCCTCCATCAGTCTTTTGTAGCGCGTCCCTTTTTTTTGCCTCTCCTCTGCAGGAGGTTTGATATTGGCAACACAGTTAGTAACCTCCACGGAAATAACAGTGGAAAAGATGACATAAATTATTTGCCAAATGTTTGACACATGCAGGGCATTGTCCTTGCTATAATCATCAGCACTCTGTCACCTGAAGGTATGAGCGGTGCCACTGCTGCTTTGTGTCTCTCTGCTAAACCTCTCGGGCTGTTCAGGGCTCCTGCTCTCTTCAGTAAAAAGAATACGAGGCAGCATTCCTCCAAGCAGCAAGGAGGAATGAATCACAATCATCTGTTAACTGCAGGGCTTCTGCACTGGCATTTGCATTTGAGCAAAAAAAATTTCATTAAGTCCAGCGATCAAACAATAATAGTATCCAGAAAAGCTGGTTCTCACGGTTGCAAAGATGCAAACTCCAAAGCAAATGTGAGGTGCTCTTGAAGTTAAACTAGTCAGAATAAAAAATAAGTTTTCCTTTTCCTTCCCTCTCTAAAGAACACTTAAGAAATGCTACAATCTGACTGTTGTTGAAGTCCTGGTAAATATTTAATACCATGAACTCACAAGAAGCAGCAGGGGCAGAGAGCCACCAGGCCTCAGGTGATATTACAATAACCCACTTTTAATGGCACTGTGGAGGACAAGGTCTCTTATTTTCCTCCACATTGATTTGAGTTGTAAAATGGCTTTAAATGTGTTTTTATTTTCACAGCAACCATAAAAGTTATTTAAACCCTCTTTTGATTTAGTTCCATTTTTGGGGGGTTTTTTTTGGTCCTTTTTTATTGTTTCTGTCTTCGTCTGGCTTTTTTAAAAACTGAATGGTTTATTTTTCCTTTCAGTACAAATTTGGCTGTAAGTCAGACTTCTTTTTTTGTCAACAAAGTACTGAGCTGCCAGGAACTGATGCAGGGAAAATGACATCAGCTCATAAAAAGAGACAAATCTATCATAATAAGGGTAATATTGTTTCAGTATTTATACTCATGAAAACACCAGAGAAATGCAAGATATGAAACTCTAATACATTTTTATTTATGTAGAAAATTATTTTATCCCAACTTGCTTTGGTTCCTTTTTCATTTAAGGTCAATTTTTACTTGTGAAACACAGTTAAGCTCAATAACTTTTAAACATTTCTTAAAATACAATTGGGCCACAGACTGAAATTAGTCTGTACAGAAGCCCCACAGTTGCTTTTTCAATTTATTTTCTCTCTACATGATATACTTATAAATAATGTTGCTCTAATGAAACATTCTCAGTATCTTCACAGATGGACTCCAGAGGGTTTTAATGATCAATTTTACCAGTTAGTTATGATAAACTAACTGTGAGAAAGAACACCCCAGCTGGTCTGAACTTCATCATATCTGTGCGTTGGATTATTGTGGAATCATTCGTCAAAAGATTAGACAGAAAATGCCAAAAAGCATATTGTGCACCATCAGACAAAGGGAAAAAATCTCAACTGATACTGCTGAATCTGTCTGTCCAGTCTGCTCAGCAATTTAAAATCAGCAATGAATGGCATCAAACAGAGTTTTCCAGTCTTGTTTCCCCAGGCAAGGAAATTATTAAGTAGTCTCTGCAGTACCATTAACAGCAGTGGCTGCATGCATGTAGGGGAGAGCGTGTAAGAGACTCTAACCCAGGAGTGTTTGCTTTATTTTTTCAAAGTGCTTGCCAGCATCAGTGTGAAGCACATTTTAGTTAGCCTGTGTAAAGACTATTGTTATTAAACTGTGGATTGTGATGCATTGTGCTCCATATGTTGCATCCACAATAAACAAGAAAATCTCCTTTAGAGTGGCTTGATTTCAAAAAGGCCCAGACACATTGCATGCACAGTACACAACACATTATAGTGCATGGATATGAGCTATTGTGCTGGATCGATACATGATTTAGCTAGATGAAGAATGATGTGCAGCTCAGTACAGGAAAATAACAACAAGAGACGAAAACGGTCCCTCCTCATGAAAAATGCTCATTATCAATGGGGGAGGTGTTTTGTCTAGATGTAATGAGATACTGTCATGCTGTGGTACAGTGCAGAACAAGCAGAGCCACCCCTATGCAGCCTGTACCATTCTATAATGTCCTTGCCCTTGATCAGTTCCCGCTGCCTTCAATTGCACTGAAACCCATTATAAATTAATCACCTCGTCTTGCAATTTGCATAAAACACACACAGCACCATTTCCATTCACCTCTATCTATGAACTGGATTAGGAGAAACTGCATTAAATGGCACATTAAAGAGGAGAAAGCCGATCTGTAGCGAAAGGCAGTAATTCAGTGACAATGGCAGCAGAGCAATTCCTGTAAGCGGTATAATTAATGTATGCCTTGCAACCATACACTGGGAACAGCTGAGTGCATTTGTGAACAAAAAAGAGAGAAATTTCTCCCATGAGTCCCGCAGTTCCCTCTTGCTTTCTGTAATTTCTTCTGCATAATCTGATTTTGCTGCCATGGTTTTTTGCATTTTGACAAATCTCTGCGTACAGAATTACACTGAGATTCCAAAGACTTAGCATGTTTTGTCTTGTGTGTTTATTTTGGCTGCACAAGGCAGCAGGATGTGTACCTGTTCACTGAAATTATAACAGATTTGCTCTGGCGTGATGAGGTAATCAGCTATTCGAAAACTGCCTAGCGATTACTCAGACAACGAGGAGCCAGTCACGACAATAAACTTAACCGAAAGACTGAAGATTGATAGCAGAGTTCTTATTTAGACAAACTCGACTTTGAGAAAAAGGCAATTCATCTGATCTGTCCTGGTGTATTTTCCCTGTGAATCAGCAAAAACAGAGAGGCCATCCCTGACTTAGATTGGAAAAAAGAGCATAAATCATGTAATTATGTTGTCAAAACAACATCTGATCTTTGCACATAACTTTTGTTTATCTATAAAAAAAAGCACTTTAATCTTTATACCACACTTGGAAGTTGGTAATTAATCAAATTTACACATTCACCTCTTGCTCCCTGAATTATATCTAGAACATGAACTTTGCATCCAAAACAAATAATCTGTTGCATTCACAAAAGTTAGTGACAGTTTTGTGAGGGGATGTGTAAATCAGTTTGATGCAGACCAGTCACTCAAAAAAAAAAGATACTGTGTTGTGTACTGTGCATTTCTGCAAACCACAGTTATGTTTCATGTCATTTAACATACCTGCAATTCAAACAAAAGTAATGCATTTTAGATTACATGACTATAAACTAACTATCTCATTTGGAGGAGAAGGAGGTGGTGGCGTGACGCCTAACCCAGAGCGTCTCATCGACATAACCGGATCATTGCAGCATCTGTTCGGAAATTTTTCCAGTCATGGTTGTAGCAAAAAAAAAACAACAGTATTTTTAGTGAAAGCATAACGTTTCCAAACTCTAACCAAGTGGTTTTGGTCTCTAAAGTTAGCCAGACCTTAATCACAACGTTTTCGCAGCGTAAATTGCAACCCAGTCAGCAGAGTCAAATGTTGGCGATACACACATCTATGGTTTGCAGAAACGTGCAGTTCCAGCATTTATTCTGGAAAATAGGCTCTAACACTCATATCTGCACAGTGTAACGGTTGTATTTTGCTTGGCTTATATTTCTTTAATCAGTGATTTCTCTATCGTAAAAGTAAAAAGTGCATGCAGAATAATCAGGAATGATCTGGCTGTGTTATGGACATCAGGCTTGTAAAACCGCGTGTCCAAAAATCTAGTCTGGCAGTGAGGAGCCCATATTAACAACACAACAGTAGTCATTCTCCCGGTGCTTTCCTAAATGTCACAGTTTGCATTTGTCAGATTGCAATGTATCACTTAGAGGGGGGTGATGGGAAACCCTCCAAGAGTAACCTTGAATGGCAGCCAATCGGCACGGGACCAATGGCCTCCCATTCCTCTGCTTCGCTGCTCTGCACTGGTGCTGCACTCCACAGTATATTTAAACACATGCCGTCACCCAAGAGGAGGAGAAATAGCACCTGACCCCTTGAAACTGATATCCTCGCAAGCAAGGGAGAGGGGAAATTGTTTAATGAAGATGGATCACAGTGATGGCTTTACATTTCATTTCTTAACAGCGGGCATACGGCTTTATTACAGCCAGTCCTCACCTTTGTCCTCTCCCTCTCAGACGAGGGACTCAGGAGGCTCTGTGTACTCACTTTAGTTTTGGTTTTAGTGCCTTTTTTTGGGAATTGTGTGTCTCTGAGTGTGTTTTGTGTCTGTTGCCTCCTGAATGTAAAAATCTGCCCACATTGTAGAACCTGCTTAGCTGGCTATTCAACAGGGAAATGTTGACAATTCAGCCCAGTTCCATCTGGCCACATTCTTCCTGGTCTAGCTGCTCTGTGAGGTCTCCTGTGAAATGATGTCCTCTATCAGCAGGGAATGTCACAAGCCCTGTGCCATTACCGTAGAATAGGATCCCCGCAGACTGTATGGAAAGAAAGGGATTCAACATCTCTTTTGTGCCTTGTTCAACTCGTTCCCTCCCCCATGGACTGCAGGAGCAGAATTTCAGTGCCATAAGATGCACCTGCAAGTGCATCTTGAACATAAAATCTGCATATTAAGGTCAGAACACAGAGTGCTGCTAATGAAACACTGATTCAAAAAATTAGGGGATTTTTTTTAGACATGTTGATCCAACTTTAGGACCATTTTGGGAGGCTTATTGTGCTGCTGTTGAATTGCTTTAGATTTAAGTTGTATTGTAATATTAAAGTGACCCTCATTGATATGAAAATGGTTAGACACAACGTTATAAACAACTCTTAATATAAAAAGTACAATTCAGTCAATAGCAAGAAATTATTTAAAAAGTTTTCTATCCACCACATCCAGTCTCCCTTCAGAGCTTCAACAAGCTAAATGTTACTAATACAAACGGGTAACTACAGCTCGATAAAACAGGAAAATGTAAATCTGAAATAAAATGGGTTTTTTTAATGTTAAAAGGTCTAAAGAAAATGTAATTCATTTATTTATGTACTTTGGATTTGTTGTGTGGTTCACATCTAACTTATTATCTAACATGCTACAGTGTGAATCTTAATATGCTTCACCAAGAATTTTAGATGAAATCTGGAAAATATCATTCAACCAACATGATGCCAACACTGTATTTTGGATGTTGAATGATGAGAGAAGACATTCTCTAGTAGAGCATCATGTTCTGTGCAGATTAGCATTTTTTTTAAAAAAAGTACATTAAGTCAGTATGAGAGATCTCAGACAGCCTCCTCTTCTCCCTTTGCTGGTGTTTAGTAACTTTTACATGCTACAAAAGAAAATGGTCAGTTTTCATTTTAGTTGCATAAACAAGTATGAGTTTCTGGAACTATTTAAATACAGTAAAAACAATCAATTTCACAAGCTAACACTTAACAGTTACCACTCATTTCTAACATTACCACAGACAGCTTCAGTGCAGTCAGTTTCCACATTCAGGGTTTGACCTACATAGATCCTAAAACACACTAAACCAGTTGCATTACATCCTGATGTAACATCACCCTTATAGCCAAACAAAGACCTTTCTTCTGATTTCAAAGATTAACTGGAGAACAAAGGATTTGTGTCGTCTGCTCAGTCTTGCTGGTGAGACTCCAAAAATCTATGGTTTTCATTATTTAAAAAAATTACATAAGAGATTTTGTAGTTTTATTGTGTGAAGGACTGAATCAAGTTGTGCACACAGACATGGGAATGATCAATTTGAACCCTTCTTAAAAAACAAAGAAGGCTAGCTGTATTATGCTTTAAATACAAACAACTTTGGAGGGCTAAGTTTTGGTGGCTGAGGCTCATTTCAAACACATGCTGAAAAAGGTTTTTCTTCACTGTTTTCAACCACCAAAATAGTGTTTTTAGCCATGTTATAGCTTTGATTTTATCTGAATCTGGATCACAGTTACCATTGTAATTATCATGAGTTAACACCTGTAATTAGCTCCTTTGCATACAGAGCAGGGCAGAGGTTGTCTGAGATGGAGCAGAATCTGCACCTCTGAACCTTCTGGACCAAAGGCCACGGGTTCAAATGGACAATAGCGCCCTCGGGCAGTAAATCTGAACTCTTCTCACCTCAGATGACAAACTCAAAGTGCATCAGCAGTGCAATATTTCCCTGCAACTGAGCAACCCAGAAGTTGTATTGAATGTTTTTACATCATGGACAGATTTTAATTCACTTATGGCACTAAACATTCTGAGGATTTGAGGCTGTGCTGCAACAAATTCAATTTAGCCCTGTGGGTAATTCATTTTAGTCCAGTATATTGAGATATAGATGGACGTGGAGGTATGGTGGTTCCTCATAAAGTAGTGAGTGAATTTTAAATGAAAGTATTTGGAAGTTTCAGTCGTCAAAAAACTCTGATCTTGCTCTGGTCCTGAACCAAAGGGAGCATTTGTCTGGTGTAACAAAGATATATGAGTCTTGCAGTACACAGCTCGCTAGTCTTAATTAGGTAGCTACCATCAAATGGGAATTGTATCATCACATTGGTAAGTGTACCACAACACGCTCGCCCCTAACCTTATACATTTATGAATTTCAATTTTAACGGGGGCATAGAATACTTAGAGGAATAATTAATGCTGCACTAAATTGAGTTTGAAAAGCCTGTGGTTTACCGTGTCATTGGTGCACACTGTCAGCCAATTGCAGAGACTGAGGGATTGGGAGGGTCAGTGTGTAATGTCCATGCGATGAGTAGTGCTGCTTTACGACTTCCATTTGCTCTATTGCGGGCAGCCTTCCCACTGGTCCTCACTAATGACGCCTCTCTAATGCTGCGAGGAGGAGCAGAGGAGGGTAATGTAAGTGGAGATAGGGGAGCCACTTGGGTAAAAATTAAAACACTGTAATTGATAATATTTCAATCTAGCTTAACGGAATAGCTCCATATCACATGTTCAAGCAGATTATCAATGAATAATTATAAAACATACATATATTTCATGATCAAAATATGAAAGAACACAGAGGTTGGTCTGCTGAGTGTGAATGTGACGTTCAAGTGCTGGATAAAACAAATGTTGGTCATTTTAACTGTACTGAAATGGCAAGCTGTGTTTTATTGCTACTTTAATGATTCAAAATGATCAGCACTAGAAATGATCTCTGACATCAAAAGCTTCCAATGAACCTGCTTATTTGTCTTAATGCTAATGCAGAAACTCAGTGCTCACTGTCATCACAAACTGAGTCTCTTATACATACATAATGTTCCTCTATATGTATTTCAAATCCTGTACTCAAGTAAAAGTATTAATTTACCCAAATGTAAAAATATTGTGTTATAACTAAAAGTCCTGTTAAAAATGCTGTTAAATGCACAATATTTTATTTCTGCTGCTAGAGGTTAAAACAGTGAAAACAAAACACATAGTTTTATGATGTTGATAAAGTTGTGTGTAATGATTAGATTTGTTTATTTCATTGTTAAACAGCCACAAATACAGATGAAAATCTGTTTTACAGACATGACACAGACTGGATCAATTTTAAAGTTGTATTCACAGTATGTTTGATCACATTTTCCTCACTTTCTGACGTATCACCTGTTGTTCCAAATGAGAAGTTACCTCGAATTAAATATTGGTATTTTGATCTTTGAACATTTTTTGAAACAGACATTTCTAGACATTTTAATGCAGAAATGTGACTGTTGTACTGATATATCATTAGATTATTATTATTTATGCATTAATATGAAAAAGCTGGATTTTACTGTCAAAGGTGGTTAAGGTGGAGCTAATTTGTAACAGTTTTGCACAGGACTGCATTTACTAATTATTTTATTTATAAATTAATCTGCTGATTGTACATTAGTACAAAAATCTTAAAAATTTAACTTTAAAAATATACTACAATAATGAAAAGAAAAAGCAGCAAATTAGTAAATTTTTGAAACTATAATCCTGATTAAGTTTTGCCTAGAAAATTAACTTTAAAAATGACTTCAAAAATCTTTGAAAACAGCTACGGGATTACATAGCTAGAGTTTTTGCTATACTATTGTATAATGTTGTGTTGTTTTTAATTTACAAGTAGCATCATACTTGAAAAGCTCTTTGTCTGATTTTTGTGCAAACATCTTAATTTTTATAATAACCAGTAACTAAAGCTGTCAAATAAATGTAGTGAAATAAAGAAATTGATTAAAAAAAAAGATTAGTTCTTGTAAAGCACAAGTACCTCAAATCTGTAATTAAGTGCAGTACTTGAGTAAATGTACTTAGTTACATTCCACTACTGCCCTGTAGTGAAGGTAACGGGTTAACAGGCTGGGCTTTAGGTGCACAGGAGGAGTCATTAGAGTCAGCCCCACAGTGTCATGGTGCTCTCCGCTCTGGCAGTGTTGTGCTTCGGAAGTAAAATAATTGCAGGAAGGAACGACCCGGCTAAATCATGCCAGTCTGGGGGAAAGAGGGCAGCAGACAGGAGCTGGACTCTGATGCCTATAAGTGCATTTCCTCCACCATGCCCCCTCTGATCCAGCTGTCCCTTATATCAAAGATGCTCTGTTTATGTTTGGAAATCAATTGATATTGTGCATGATGGATGAGCTGTTGGCAGACCTGCCCTCTCTTTGGAGCGGAGTCAGAGGTGGCCCGATTTAATGGATCGCTTGTCGGCCTCAAAACTAAATGTGCAACTATACTGAAACATAAAATATACAGCTGGTAGAAGGTGGCGTTAGCTTGCTGATATGTCAATATATCTGTAGTGAACATGAATGTGACGAGTGATATGATATTGTCAAATATCAAATTGTTTTTGATTCAAACTATTTCTCAGAGGAGATACATTTAATTTAACGTGTTGGAAAATGTCTAAATTCAGTAGATATTTAACCACAGACGACAGACAGACAAGTATTAATTTGAAAACAGACAAGTATTTATTTTTGCAAAGACACAAGCTGACTTGTAGCACAGTGAAGCTTCGTTTTTCCACACATTATGAAAGCTTTCACAAACATGACACGTCACAAATGTTGCCTAATTATGTCTATTTGGGCAGTTCAGTTTAAGTTGTGTATAATAGGTGTATTATTAGGCACTGGCATGCTTTTTAATGGACTTGCTCTTGCCTCTGCTTTCAGATAGTCTGGGAAGTAAAAGACAGATAGGTGGTCTAGATTAGATAAAGCTGTGTATGTATGTGTGTGTGTGTGTTTGTGTGTGTGTGTGTGTGTGTGTGTGTCTTCCTAGTCTTACACAAATAGGGAGAGCCTAGCAATAGCCATCGTCTGAACGTGCACTTTCATCCTGGTGCTTTTTCTTGCCTCCAGCGATGGGAGTGGATGACCTTTTACTGTCAACTTCTAACATGACAAATTACAGAGGCTGGATGACCGTGTTTTTTAGGAATGCAAGAGTTCACTGCCTGGTCAGGCCGCTAGCAGGGCAGCAGACCCCTACAATGGAGACAGATGTATTAATTGATAGATAATAGTCATAGATATATTGACTTGGGGCTCCGTATTTTGAAGCCGGAAACGTGATAGCCGAGGAAGCCTTTAAAGAGTTTCGCTTTTCCCTCCTCGCAGGGGCTGCCTGAGGCAGAGGCCTGTACAGAAACTAGATCACATACCCAACATCAGAGCAGAGAGCTGCTGAAACGAACCCCTCCTCTGTGCTTCTAATAGCTTTGTCTGAATATAAAGACAAAATTAGGTGCAACCATTTCTTTTGTGCTGCTCGTGTCTGTATTTTTTTCCTTCGTGGGCTTGTGGTGAAAGCTAAAGAGGGTGTGCGTGACATTTCTTGGCTGGCAATCCAGAGGTGGCTCACATGGTCTGCTCTGTTGTGTTGTGTCAATGCCCTGTTTAATTGGAGATCAGCTGGGCCAAATGCAGCAAGAGCTTTGCTTTCTGACCTCATCGGGCTGATCTCTGCCATCCATTCAGCCTACTCTCTCGCAACCACATCAGTCACTGGCCTGTCAGTTCGTTCAAACAGCTAGTAAGTATTTATTACACTGATTACGTGTGTGGCTCTGATTTGCCAAGGGCTGGTTAAGATGTGCACCTGATGTTACCTAATCTAAAGCCCCTCCTGCCAACGTCTGCTGTGAGGTTGTTGATGCATTTAGTGCTGACCAGACAGACAACTGTACGGTCAGCGTTGTTCGTGCTGCACAGTGAAGGCTGTTGTTCCTCTCGTCAGATGTGCAGCCATGTGGAAGTCATTACATATTTACTTGCAGTGTTCATTCTGTCCCACACAGATTGGATCATTACATATTCCTCATTTGTTCAACGACACCAACTGTATTATGCAAATGCTTATTGTAATGGATTTAGTCCCACAGACCAAATATTACTGCTGTAGTTATCACATATTGCAGTGTAGCCAACAGTTAGTGAGCTGAGAAAATGAAACAGAAATTGCCCATCCACATAGGATGGAAGTGAGCATTCTGCATCGTGGTGAAAATGATTATTTTATCCCCGGGGTTTTGAAACACTCATAAACAATAATACAGCTTTTGGAGGAAGCAGAAATTTATGTTTGCTATGATATTAACTCAGGTTCTGTTGGACTTACAGTTGTTCCATAAGAACTAATTACACTCACTCCATATAGTGAGTAGTGCTGCATTAACCATAACTGCACATTTTATTTTGCTCATTTCTTCATCATTAACAGCTTTGCAGCAAAAGCAGAGGCCTATGTGTTTATGTTAAAGCAATAAAATTTAGCATTTTACTGTAAATAAAGCAACGCAAAGGACACAAACCTAGTAACGCACTGTTGTGTTGGGAAGGCTAAACACTGAACACACATCTGTTTGTTATTTTCACCATTGAACTGGAAAGACATAGTCCTCAGTACTCGTAGTATGGCGAAACAAATGTTTGGCTAATAAAATCTCTCATGCAGACTGAAGGCTCAACCACACTGTGGCAATATCACTGAAGGCTACCTAGATTCATGACTAGTCCTCCAATAAAATAAACAGCCAATAAAACATCAGGCTTGGACTCCCCTGACAGCACTTTAACATCATTACACTTTCAACAGGCATTCATTGAAAACTTGAATATATATTTGACTGTTCCCTATTACTCGAAGTCAACCACATGGGTCCAGACAAGGTTTTATGGCCGCCTACTTAATATCACATATCTCAATGCTCCGTCTAAAGCGCTGCGAGCTCAGTGAGTGTGAGCATCTTGTGGGGAGATCTGGGGCTGATTTGCGCTCACCATTGCTTACATAAACTCCACTTCCACCTAATCACTCTGCCTTGACATCAGTAGCCAGAGAGCATATGGAGCATATACATTTTCCATCCACAGAGGAATTCATAGAGACTTTAACCACCGCACAGGGAGTTATGTTACTAGGATTAAAAAATAATAACAGTCATGATGATATGATTACTAAATGATAGCAGATTATGGGAGAAAAATGTTCTCATTTTACAAAACAAATTAAAGTGTGATTGTGCAAATATTATTTAAATAAACTGTAACGCCATTAGGGTTAGCATTGTAGGGTTTTTTCATGTTAAATCTCTTAATTTTATATCAAAATAAAAAACAAATATAGGAATAGAATAATTGATGTAAAAATAATCTTTACATGATTCTATGTAATATTATGACTGAAAACACTTGAATGGGGTGTGCAGTAGTGTAAGATAACAACCAAAATAAATGATTTTTATGAAATCTATGTAATATTTACATGCAATTTGAGTCACATTTGAGGTGACACTACTTCTGTCTGTTTGGAAACACCATCAGATCACTTTCTGTGAGGTTAATCCTTTTGACCTTTGCTGTTGCTACAGAATTTAACCTGGCGTGTATACAAAGGATTTTAAAGAGGATTACAGAGGTCCTTAATAGGGGATTAGCCAAATCCTCATGTTTTTCTCCCAAAATCAATTACACACCGGGGATTAGACTATCAGCTATAGCTGAAGGCAGCTGGGTTAAGAGGGTGATGTGTAAGACACTTTGCTCTCCATGTTTTAATTGAACCAAAATAGCTTGTAAGTTTCTCAACAGAGTGTTAAATTAAAGAGTTGTGTGCCACTTTACACTGAAATCCGTGAACGCTGGGGAGGTGTGAACATCGTCACAGCAGCCAAAACTGAAGAAGACTTTTTTCCTCTTTTTTTGACTCAGAAAGTTGGATTTTTCTGGTTAAAGTCTGTAATTACAAGCTGATGACAGGACTGCACATTCCAACAGTGTGTGGTCTACTGTGTGTGTGTGCGTGTGTGTGTGTGTGTGTGTGTTCTTCTCACACAGAGGTGATGCCTGACTCCCCCTATAGGATTTCCTTAGTACTTCAATACTTAATACAGTATTGTATAACAGTGAGAGGTTGAAACCTTCCTCCTCACTGATGACAAACATCAAACATCAACAAGGGAAAAATGTATGAATATTTAGATTTTTATTTATTTAATAACAATAACATTCTGTCTTATTAAGTTACAGTAATTACCAAAAAAATAAGTTCTCCTTGTAACAGGGCTTCTCTTAGATTACATTCTGCAACTGACTGTAACATGAGACAGAAACTCAACTGTCAATTTATAGGAACAGCATGTCAAGTCAAGTGCAATCTAATACTGTAGACTTGTAATAAATCCTTCCTTCACATGTATTTATAAACAATATAAACTATATACACAATATATGTAGACAATATTGATATGAAATGTCAGCTTTTTATTTGTAGGTGTTCACTGAACTTTATGATTATATAAGAGACCGCGGTTTGTGAAACAGTAGCATTTTGCTGAGAGGTGCTTCGAATATTTTGTCCACCTCATTCATGTAGATGGAGGAGAGGTATTTATAATATTCAGTTTACCTTCATAAATTTGCACCAAAAGAAAGAAGCACCTTGAACTGCAACCTCTAAAAATGACCAGAGAGTTGAGTTAACACCTCTCTATAATTTTTAAAAAAAAAAGCTGAACAACATAATTCTCAGGAAGGGTGGGGGATGGGGGTGGGGGTGTTGCAGGAATATGCTATTAGAGTGCAATAGCTTTAGTGAGGTAAACCTGAATAACTGGCTACTGGGTGACGCTATATGCCATGTATAGATTTAATCAAACATGAAAACAGTCTCAGTGACGTCAGCCATAGGTTTTCTAGTGAGCAATTGTGATGCTTTTGTGTATGGTGGTTTAATTATTGAGGTTAGCATACGCTCCCATCAGCATCATTAGCACAGCTGCACAATTTGTACGAAGGCTTACCCAAGACTAAATCATCAGCTGGGTGATTAGCTAGTTAACAAGCTAAACGAACTTGGGTTTATTTTTAAGTCATACAGTCTGCTGCCCGATCCAGTGTCATGTTATGAATTGTAATCTGAAAAATAAAAGAATGTAGATACGTTTAAATCGACCGTGCTTGACCATGTTAAAAAGACACACCATCGCCTGTAAAAACCAAAGATTTCTACAGCTGGACAAGACATACATGATACATAAAAAATATATATAATAATAATGTAACCCAGAGTTAAAATGTATTGTCAGGTTGCATTGTCATTTTTTTAAACTCAGTCCATGTTTAGCTCAGTTATCACATGTATCATCGCACTAACGAACACTCCCAGCTTCATCACCTCCTGCTCGCCCTCAGTGAGATACTGAGAGGCCACTTTACATCACACTCTCTGGCTGTATACTGTTTGTTTGTGTGTTTGCTAACAGGCCAGAGGTGCAACCAAAGGCCGGCACACTCCTCTCTCCAGAGTGTGTTCTTCATTGTTTCCTCCTCAAGAAACACAAATAACTCAATTTGTTTGCGTTTTAAGTTTTAAGGCATCCCGCTTGTCAACTGATATTCATGGAATTTGGTCGAGGGCTTCGCAGTGAGCCTGAGCAGAGACGCAGGGAGGCTGACAGCTCTAATGGCTATAAAGATAAGTGGAGGAATGTTGACGCTTGAGAAAGCCACAGGCAATGGTAGAGGATGAAAGAGAGAGTTCACCACTTAGACTGCTCCCTCACAATGGGGGGACACAACTAGTATTTATCAGCTCTCACACTTCAAATTACTCCCTTTTAATGCTGCTTACAACGATGAATAAATAGACCTGACTCATGCAATTCCACAACCCAACACGGTGTTGAATGCCATTATATCATATTATGTCTGCAATGTTTTTGGCCACTTGCCTGCAGTATGTGGTTTTTGCAGCACCATTAAGCCATAAATAAGCAAAGAGTAGACAGTGATTGTTGCCTGTTGAGGAATGAGATGTTGAGATTGGTGCTGTCTTCCTGCTCATCTCCTCCTCTATCTTTTTTTTCTGTCTCTTTTTGCCCTCCTCTCTCTGTCTCTTTCTCCCTCCATCTGCCTCTCTCTGAGGTGTAGCCAAAGTAAACACCATGTTCAGCGCTCTCAATCACAGGATCTCTCAGAGGAAGAGAGGGGCAGTGCCCTGGCACAGTGCTGGTGGCCAGGCCTGGGGAGAGCGGGAGAGGAAGTAGGCCACTGCCTCAGAAACGTTCTGTCATTACAGCGCCAACAGGGATTTCACATCTATCAGAGCATGTGCTCACATACTCAAGTGCTCCTACTTGACATAAATATTTGCATGACATGAGCTGACATGGGAGATCCTATCATAAGTCATACAAACTCATCATAGCCCATTACAAGCAGCACTCATGGTGACCACCAAGACAGACAGTGGCCAAGTGGAGAATAATGGCTGACTCCTGGCCAGGCAGCAGCTACAGTTACAGAGACGTGGGATCATTCTGTCATCACGTTTTTAAACAAAATGTCATCCCTGCTATTAGACTGTCATTTTTAGCTGCTCTGTCACAGCCCTGCGAAAGTCCAATGACGGATAGTTCTCCCGCTGAATGCCTCTCTGCAGTTATGTGCCTGCGTTTTTTCCCACGTACTTCAACCTTTGCCTGACTGCAGCACACATCACTCTCAATTGTGCTTTGTGTAGCAGCACGAGGAAGAGCCTCTCTGTTATTTTTGGTGTATGAATGTGTCCGTGAGGTGTTGTGTGTTAGAGACAGGCCTATTCATTTTACTTTCGTCCATCATCACCTACTGTATTTGAGAGGAAGCCCGTGCTTTCGTGCCACACAGGGGCGCAGTTTGTGTCGGCTTGAGCATTTCCTTCGTAAATACACACTTTGTGACAATATCACTGACTTGTTTTCCCTCTCGGCACTGATTCAAAGTGTGCGTTACAGATAGCTTTGGCTGGGAACCAGCACTGTTTGCCAAGCAGGTTATCCCGCTGTGCTCTTAAACATAAATCTACTGTTAAATAGTAACTCCTCGACATGCAGGCAAGTTGGTCTAAGTAGCCTGAACAAAACAAAAAACACTTATAGGATGTTGGATTGGTGTGAGGTTAAGCATAAGGGACTGAATAAATGAGCAGAACAGGTTGAAAATGTTTCTTATGTGCATGTTAATCTGAAATGTGTCCTAATCTCAGTGTGAGCCTGTTAACTGTTGCTGTCACATGTAGTGAAGTATTATGTTCCTGTTCAGATTCACATGTAAAGCCTGCAGGTCCTTTAAAGATCCTCTCCTCTCAAAAGTGTTTTGCTTTTGTTTATGTCTCCTAAAATGTCAAGCTTTCAATATACTGACTTGTATATTTGCAAAGTTTGTTACTAGAGAGACTTTTCCACATTTCTCTCCTGAAAGCAATTCTGTCTCTTTACTTCCCTAAAATCTGAGATTCAAATGGACACCAGGCAAACTAAATTTGTTGCGTCACAGATTTGAAGGCCAATCACAGGAAAAGAAACCTGAAACCGCCAGCATGGACTTGTGCATTTGCATTAGCTCCTTCACTAGTGCTGTGTGAGCCACGGCCAGTCACAAGCTAACGAGCAAACAAACAACATAAACAAATAAAAGATGCTAACTATACTTAACATTTTGATACATCTGCTATTTGCAGATTTCAGTGCACAACAGACTCCTCATTTGAGTCACATACATGTTTGAGCTTGAGACATGTACAGCCGAATCTCTCCCATGTGTCCTCTAGGCTAACATTAGTTAAGATGATGCATTTAACATATTAAAAATTTTAAATCTTACATGTCATTTACAGGACTATTGGACCTAATCCAATAATAGTGTCACTGTGGTCAGTTCACATGACTGCGATCAAGATGTGGATTATTTGCATGCATTCATGCTGCGACTCTGTGGAAAACGATCACTGTCATCCCCAAACAATGGAGCTGATTTATGAAATATGACAATACTGAGACATTCATGATTATTGATTGGTATTGTTAGCAGCTTTAAAAGAGCCATATGTCTTCATCTTCAGCAATGACACACGTATAACAAATAAGTTTACCACACTGTGCCAGTGAAAACCCAAAGGGGACATTTTAGGGTTCTGATACACATCACAGGGTTACTTCATTACATCTTGTGTCATTACAGTAAAATTCTCGCATGAATTAGCAAAATAAATGAATATAAACCTTTTTTTTGACAAGCACATCCATAAAAAAAAAAACAGGAGGGAAAAGTTTGCTATTGAAATACAAATGAGTGTGGTGTATTAGACAGGTGTGCACTTATTGTACTGTGATAAATATAATATCATAATGCACTTATAACTTTTACAGTGCAGCTCGGTAAGAGAAACACTGTTTGTGGTTTCAGGGCCCATGCATCTTAGTCAAGTGTGATTCCTCTTGGAAATGTGTTTATGAAAATAATCTATTCTCTATTTGTTTTGGATTGTCACAGACAGGAGGATGTTGCTCCTTCTCAAGGTTAGTGAAGTTGCTCAGATGAATGGTTGTTTGAGACTGTGCTCGTATGTCAATGTTTACCCCATTAGTGACAGCTCCGAGGCAGTAGGCCACTTAATATTGTCTGCGTAGCCCTGACTGTCCCCACACGCCGGTTCAAAAGTTCAGCCACTTCCTCAAGGGTCTCATCACATTCTCACCACATCTTGATTTTCAAAGCTGCACAGAGAGACTCGACCTGTCAGGAGAGATATCACTAAAAAAAAATGATGGAACACAGGTTTGGAGCCAGGGCCCTTCAGGCCAACAAAGCTGCCTCCTGGCTCTCTGGTTAGGAGGCCTGGACGATGGAGCTCATATTAAAGACAGCGTAGTGGTCCGGGGCATGGCTGCCTGCATCCAGCTCGAGGAGGAATTGATTGTTCTGGAAACTGATGAAGCTCAGGCACAATTAGATTGCAAAGGCAGTGCTGTGAGGTGAGAGAGCACCCTGCCTGCCTCGCTGTTGATTGATGGTAAAATAATAACCGCTGCGTATTAACTATGGAGTTCACCACCAGGTTAAGGTGGGCCAAAAATTGCTGCTCTTATTAGATTCTGATAGGACTTGCGATGTAAAAAGATTATTTTTATTGTGGCAGCGGACAGTCATTTTGCATGCGGTAAGGTGGCGTCCTACAGTATGTTGCCGTCCAATGTCTACATGGGAGTTTTGAGTCAGGAGGGCACTGGGTCAGGAGTCACGCCAGGACATTTGCGAATGTTATTCTGACATTCCAGCCTACAAAAACAGATGTGAAGCTTATTCAAATGCAATCACTCACACTGAGGGTCACACAAGGTCCATTTATGTTCCGCTGTTTCCTCATATCTCCAGCACTGCATCAATGTCCGCTCAAATGTGCAGCTCCTAAAAAAGCTTGGGGAGCATCAGTTCATCATATTACCGGACCTCAAGATGAATATCCTCTTTCATACGCATGTCGTGCAGCCAAACCAGTGAGTGCAGAGGCACATTATAATATATGAGTGAAGATATATGGTATTTTCACTGAGCATCTATCCACGGTTTAGATAAGGATTAGGGAGGCCAGACAGTCCAACAGCAAATGTGTTTTTTTCTTGAAAAGTGTTTCCTCAATGTGCAGTTACAAAACATTTTTTCCTCTTGCTCAAAGTGTGTAATCCTGCTGGTCATTTGTTAGCTGGTGCATCTCCCATGTGGAGGCGAGGCCGCTGGCAGAGTGTTGGGGTATACAGGAGGTGAAGACTCATAGTAGCATATCAGAGCTCGGGGATTTGCACTCATTTATCTCCATTTCTCGCACACGGTGTCTAGTAATAAAGGCTCAAGTGAAAATGGTGTTTATCATTGGAATGACAACATCTCCCAGATGCTGCAGAAGAAATCTAGAGAATAGATAACGCATTACAATAACAAGTCCTTACTCTGCGGAGAATCCAATTAGGAGAGCCTTACATCATGATAATCTGGCGGAGGTGGACTGGTTCATTTAGACCGGTGGATAACAGAGCAGAGGGAGGTCTGGTCCGGGGATCAGGGTTAGTTGCATTTAGACCTGCTGCATTCATCAGCCACCATCTACTGTGGGGAGCTTTACCCCCTAGTGGTTCAAAGGAGGAGTGCATGCCTGAGCTACTTTTAATACACATCATGGAAAAATTGAATTGCTTTAATTTAACTGCTGATTACTGCAATAGAGTGAAAACACCCACAAATAACAGGAAGCATCTCAGTGGGTTTCAGTTTAGAGAAATATGGTTGAGTTAATTTCCAGCTAAATAAAATGAACTGTTGGGTTTGTACTGCAGCAACCAGCCGAGGAGTTTTTCTCTGTGTTTCTGCGTGCAGATGTTCATGTGTGCATGTGTCGGGAGCGGCTGTGGTGGTGGGAGATGTTGTTATGTTGTTGTGCAGTGGGTGCACCGCTGGGCCTGTCTGTTCTGGTGCGCTGGTTTCCTGCTGCTCAGCATTTTGCAGGGCCTCGGGGGGACACAGAGGGGACATATGACTGGGCCATGCAAAGCTGAGCTAGTCACTCCTATCGTTCCGCAACAGACACATCCCTTTGGCGTCCTTCTGTCTCTTCATCGTCGGCCCACTCCTCAGCATGGCAGCAAGACATGGCTATGAGCCGGATGTTCCCTCTCTCTAGTTAGCGGCTTCGGATCCCTCACATTTCAGAGCTGGCAACTGCAGAGCAGGTGCACATGTTGCCACAAGGGCAAAATGGACATTTCTGCACTCCTTTCTCAGCAGAGCTCTGTGCTGACATAACAATTTACCACCCACCGGCACATACTATGTTTGGATCTTTAACATTTACACGACTATGATTTATAAGTGCTGTTTAGTGTGAATTCTCTGCACAGGAATGCAAAGTGATTACTCTTACATGTAAAAGATGGGGAACACCTATGCTGCCATTGTAGATTTATGATTGTGTAAAGAATATACCATAAATATGCTTAAAAAATCATGTGCACACAAACTAGATATAATGTCTGTTTTATAAAAATTTGATATAGAATTAGATATAGTCACGAATGAACATTAGCTGATTTAGATTAATAATGCAAATGCTTCTTAGTAGTTTAAGATGTTTGAAAACCATTCACTAAACATTAAGCACATCTGATGCTGTAGACCAAAAGATTTTATCAATCCTCAGAGGGAAAATGTTCATGTTACAGCAGCACAAGAAACAGTCTTTAGAAGAAAAAATGGATTTTAAAAAATTCAAAATAGTATGACTACTGTAAAATAAAAATTCAAACAAGATTCTAGAGCTTTATTATGTACAGTACAATACCTCTGTATATTGCTTTGTTTACTTTGTACTTGTTTACATATCACATCCCCTTCTGCTGTGTGTATATGTTTGTAAACATATATATATTTATATACGTGAGTCATATATGCAAAAAATTAAAAACTTCATAGGCCTTAATAAGGAAGTTTTATTGTTTATTTTATTTTATTATGTACATTGCATGTGGTAAACATAAATATAGTAACTGATGAATTTATAATCATGGAACATACAAAATACCCATTCTGTTTCAGCTTCTCAATGAATCATACAGACTGAACTTTCAATGAGTTTCTAGAAAAAGCAAAAACCAAGAAGAAATCTGCAAATACACAAAGGATAAAAGTGTGTTTTTCATAACTACATTCTGGTTCATATGTGCTGCCTGTGGTAACTGTCTTCTCTCTGTTCTGTGGGCAAAAGCAGTGCATTGTTTGCGATGAGCATGAATGCTGACCTTTGCCCCCTCGGATGGCCTCTGCAACCTCCCTGAAGGTTCACAGGAGGGTCAGAGAGTCCTTGTGCTTCCATAGACACTGTGTTGATGGAAACTCCAACCCCCATCTCATCCAACCTCCCTGGTAAGTCTGTCTGTCTGTCTCAGACACAAACACACACACACACTCACACACACACTCACACACACTCACACACACACAAACCAAACAAACAAAACCTGGTCACGATGTGAGCATGAGGTTCAGGAGATATTTCAGGTCTGACAGTGTTTAGAAGCCTGAAAAAGTGGGTCAACACATAAAAAACACACAGTGAACATGTAAACCAACAGCTAATATTTACAAGAACAAATAAAACAGATTGGATGATTTATACTATTTATTGTTAAATCAATAAAATCTAAGCTCATCTGCATGCATTTTTAAAAAATGAATCCCATTGTGTTTTCACACAGTGATCAATGATGTCTGTTTATAGGAAGTGTCACAGTGTGGCGTTCAGGACCTCAGCTGCTGGGGCAGATTCATGCATTTTCCTATGCTCCGTGGCTCCAGGCACGACCACTGGCAAATGGGGTTGACGCTCATCACATGAGATATCACATGCTGCTAGGCAGAACATCTACCATGTCCTGTACATGAGATATGCTGCTGTAACATGGAGATCATTTTCATTCGGGGAAGCCATTAATACAGAGGATCTCACAGTCCCACTGATTTCAGTATGTAAATTATTTTGTGTGAGCCCAGAGCATGGCAGAGAGCTTCGGGTTTGCTGTAATAGGTTGTTTAGGGATCAGATTAGGCTCCGTGTCATTTCATGCTAGAGATGATAATAATGGCCGCCACTGCCGGGATGACTGTTGACATCATTACTCATGTGTTCTGCCACACGCATCAATCTTCACATGCTGTACAGACGCTCCTGAGGTGAATGAATTTTTCACTTTGGAGTTCAGAGCGGGGTCACACAGACATACCCTCACATATGAGAAGAGCACAGCAGGTAAAGCAAAAGACTTACACTGCTCATTTTTCTTTGCTTCCCTTTTTTGTCTCCACTGTATCAGATTACTTTGTTTAATTCTTCCACTCAACACACCGATATATTACTGCACATAATCTGAAGGGATGTTTTTGATCCAGACACAGATGCAAGATGCTATAAAGTTTAATGGCATGCTGAGCAGCAGATGTAGGATGTTTTTTTAATTTAATATGCATAAAAAATTGTCAGCTAGTTTAAAGTTTTGATAACTTTTATACTAAGCCCCTCACGATTGCATGCATCCTGTCTAAGATCATAGAGATGTTACTTTAGCCATGAGTGGTACAGTGGTAACACAATCTGTGACCCTGCTCTGAGGTGCCCTGCTCTGCCCAATGGGCTTTACAGAAGAAGCTGAGCTAATCCTCAATGAAAGATCAGGCCTCCCACATAGCTGCAGATCAGCTTGTAAGATTTTTTTTTTTTGCCCCTCTGGGATCTCAGGAGGACAATACAGATGCAGATGTGATGGTGTATCGTGTTTTAACTGAGGAGCTCTCAGCTGACAGGCGGAGTGAAGGTGTAAGAAAGGCAGGTTTACCCTCTTAAACTGTGTGCTGTCATCTTTACAAAGTATGTTCGGGCGGTGTGAAAGGGATCATTAGTTGTGTGGCAGCGGAAGCAGCCGTGTTGTCAGCTACCTGCTATTTACTTCCCCTCATTACTGTACGCTGGCTGGCGCTGGTGGGAGTGTCAACATCATTAACATGAATGTCATTAGTCCTGTCCCACACTGCATGGAGAAGTTAGTCCTGGGGAGAAAAATGAAGCATCTTCCCCCACCAACCTCTCTGCTGCTGCAACCACTGAACGCCTCTCTTGGTGGACTTGCATGGAGGCCTGCTGAGAAGGAACAGGAGCTCTGCATTGTGAACTGAAATAATTGCTGGTGAGATGCATCATCCATGCAGTGTATACCCTATGAGAGATAAACTCATCATTTAGAAAAACATATACAAATAGAATATATACAGCGCAATACGCTGCAACTGGAGAGATGCATACAGTGTGTCAAATTGTGACAGCCTTTATTGATTATGAAGTGTGATGCATGCGCAATATCTAAAGTGACAGATAGTTACTGCAGATATGCAATTGTGCAAAACAAAAAATCATGCTCATTCTGCCAATATTCCACCAGAATAACAGCAAAACCACCTCATTTCAATGAAATTATTCATAAGAACATGAACTTATCTGAAGATTATTGATACATGAATGAATAACATGAAACCGCTATTATGTTGATACTGTTCTATTGTTGTATTTACCCCCAGCTTCTCACTTTTGAATCGGCACCTACAGCAGGATCAAAACAAACAAGTTCCCTCACACCTTGTCATCTGCCTGAACTGGCTGGATGTTATTGTAGCCAACTTCAAGGCCTCAGCAGCAGCTGCAATCACTTATGGCAGTCTGCTCAGCCCCTCCGTGCCCCCAACTAGTTTCCCATCAGCCTTGAGGGGATTGATCTCCTTGCACTCAGTTTCAACCCTCCTGCTCTCTGTCTTGCCTCGCTGAGACCTCCTCGACCTCTGCAGAGGTGACTGAAGAAGTGGAGCAAACCCAGTGTGGAGCAGTGTAGAACATGTCCCAGTGCACACTGATTGTGAGTGGATCCACATACTATGTTTCCACATGCCTTTTGTAGGGGGCTCGAGTTCAGAGTGGGCGGGCTTTCAGAGGTACAGTGGCGTCCAATGGCAGCGCTGGGTTCGCTGTGTGGCTTGTCTGATTTACGGTACATCATTAAGTCAGCGCATTCCTTCTCCCTGTGGCCCAGGTGGCTGTGGGGCCTGAGGCCCAGACTCACAGAAGCAGAGCGGGGCTCTCTGTGGAGCACAGCACAGCCAAGGGGAGCAGCTGCAGACCAGTGGATCCAGCTCCATACCACAGCCGTGCCACATCCCTCCATGACAGGAAGCACTTAATATACACATCTCAGCGCCTTATGTGTCTATGAAGGATATATGTTGTCTTATTTTTAGATCTATGATCCTGTTTTCATTCAACTTTTGCTTTTCCATGACTACAATGAAGATTAAGAGCTAAAAAGCAAGAGAGTGAACCGGCCGTTGACCTACGCAACAGCAGGATGTGTTACAAACTGACAGTCATACATAATTTTAGATAAAAAGAGATTTTTCCTCCCTTGAAATGAACCATCAGGCTAGTTTAATGTAATGTCTCATTGAGGAAAATGCATTTGCACCTTCCTGCAAGAAACATTCATTTTATTGAGGATTTATGTGATATCTATTACATGTTGTAATTAGTAATTTACACCCCAGTGAATGAATGATTTGCCAAACACTGTCTTTTTTCATCCCCAATATCTCAGCAATCCAAAAACAACTGAGGGTGGTTGAGAGTCTTGAGAGATTTTTGGAGCTGCTTTGCCCTCTAGTGGCAGCTCATGGTGTCAGAGTCCACGCAAACATGAAGCCCTGCCTTCACTAATACACTACCAGGCAGTCAGTGCATGAACCACAGGCTGCAGTCAAACTCTTTGAACATGTAATAAGTAGACTTGTCAATCTGTGCAGGATTTCACATCAGCAGCTTTGTAACTTTTTGCAGACTGACAGTAAAAGAAATTAGCTGTTAGAGATTTCAGCACTTTATGAAACTTTACAAGCAGACTTTAATATTTACAAGGCTACTAAAAACTCTGGCAGGCCTTTTCAGCTCTGACCTGCGCATTAGTGACATACTGTGGTTTATGTTGGAGAAACTGGCTGTACAGCTCTTTGATTTATCAGTTTTATGATTTGTTAAATAACTTGAATATACATGTGTAAGTGAAGAAGAGACTTTACAGCAGACAGGACTCCAGGGTGTTTTGACAAGAGCTAAATCAAAATCAAAAAACCCCTATTTGTGGGTGTAATGTTTTTACACAGCGATCAATTTGTACCTGTGAGTGTGAGTGAGTGTGTGAGTGTGTGTGTGTGGTTTGGAGAGGGAGACAGACAGAGGGAGATATTTTATTCACTATCAAAAATGAGTTCATTCAGGGGGGGGAAACATTGTAGTCGCTCCATTTCTTGGCTGCAGCGCTGGGAAATAGAAACAGTGTGGTGATGAGGTGCTTCCTGCATGCTGTTCCTGCTTTTATGTGTGTGTGTGTGTGTGTGTGTGTGTGTGTGTGTAGCCCCACAGAAATTGGCATTGGTGTTGGTGAAAAGCTCCTCGGCCCCTTGGCTGACAGTGGTAACATGAGACAGACAGTGTGCCATTTGCTGAATGTGTGTGACTCAGACGTCTTGACCCGGCGAACCGGACGGGCCTGACTTCAAGCTCTGGCTTATCTCTCTGGCACGGCATTGGTCACTTCACACCCAGCCGTTTGATCAGCCACATTTGCATGGGATCACTGAGACAGAGGCAGGTCAGTGTGCAGCATGTTGCAATGATGTGGGTGTCACAGAGGTACGTGAACTGACAAGTTAGCTGCTGATTTTGATTTCTGTCTGTAAGCCAAATTAAACATTCTGATGAAAGATACCCTGAAGCTGCATTTCATTAGTTTTGCTTTATTTATGAGAATCCTCTCCTTAATGTTACATAATATTTTGCTGACATGGTGTGAGTGTGTGTGATGTATTACTGAGTGTAATTTTGTATAATGTGTCTCATTTCTGTTATTATGTGTATGTTTAAACTGGAACCAGCAAGGAAACCACAAATTAAACTTTGCTTTAAGTTAAACAGTAAAGTTTATGTTTAATATTGTAGGTGGCCCCTCACAAGTAATATAAATACATAAGCAGGCCAATGTATATGAGTCCTCACAAAAAGTCAATATGGAGAAAATGCAGGCACATTCATTTATTTTTTGCAGCAATAGTCTAAACTATTTTAAAATAACCTCAATTAATATACATGCCAAATACCACAACAATAACATATTACATTAACCCTTAAAATAATGGGTGTTTTGCCAAACATTCCTCATCATATATAAATGCCAAAACTGTCAGTGTGGCCCACGTGTACTCTGTGTTTATAAACATGTTGTGCCAGTTGCAATACACAGGCTACTGTAACTACTCATGAGTGGCACTTAGCAAACACAAATGTGTCAGCAGAGTTTTTACACACCACAGTTATTGTCTTGTGGTCATTGCAGCATGGCTATGCAGCAAACTGTGTGCAGCAGCAGCTCACACACACATGACCTCAGAGTCAGTGTTTCCACACTAATGCTCCAATTCGGCTCCTCGAATATCTGACTGATCACAAATATTTTCCTAAAGATCTGCTGCCTGAAGCATATCCTCCTTTTTAATAAGCTACAGTGAAGTTGGCAAATATACTCAAACTTGTTCACCTTCTTTCTGCAGAATTACTCACTGCTCAAACAACATGAGTGAAAAAACAAGGAAAACCATCATCTGCTTAAATCTATACTGAGGGCTTATTGAATAAATGAATTGGTAGTAGGGGTGTAGCATGATCCATGTCTCTGAACACCCAAAGTCTGTGTGACTAAAGTTGCAATGAATAGTTGATTAATCAATAAGATCAAAGAAAATTAATTTCCCACTATTTTATAATCAACTTAGTGTTTCAGTCATTTTTTAAGCAAAAATGTCAAACATTTGCTGATTCTAGCTTCTTAAGGGATTTGCTGTTGGTTGGACAAAAAAAGCAATTTGAAGAAGTCATTTTTGGGCTCTGCAAAATTGTGATGAGCTTTTTTTAACCTTTTTTTCACATTTTTTGGCTTAGGATCAGATAATGATAATGGTCAGATTAATCAATAATGAAACTATTAGGTAGTTGCAGACCTGGACACATTGTTACACTTAAGCCACTTCACAAGTCTGCAACGAACAACCATTAAAACTTCCAGCAAGACAAATACCTTGAAATACAGGTAACACCTCCACACAGAGTCCAATCCTGTTTGCTGACACAGTAAGCCTACACCTGTCACACAAAATAAATGTCCCGCCTAGTAGGAAAGCAATTTTGCAATGCATCACTTTAAGTGAGTGGACCTCTGTGCCGCAACCAGTGTCTCTTAACCTTTCCTTAATTTGTCTTGCCTTGTTATGAGCTCTCAGGAACAACTATGTCCTTTCACTGCCGAATTGTGAGCGCTCTGCTTGCACAGAGCTGGAGCACATCGGAGCACATCAGATCAGTGTGAAGGGATGAAAACGGTGGAGGCACTGGTTGAGTCAGATTTTGTTGTGCTGCTCCCTGTTAGAGTCGATGCAGCTGTTTCCTTTCTCTTTTGGTCTTTGAAGACGCACAGAAATACTGCATAGCAACATGAATCTGACACTTTGGCCTGCTTCCTGTTGTCAGAGCGCCATCATTAGTGTACTCAAATGAGAGGTTAATCAAGAATAAGTTACTGCAACTCTCACTGCACAGCTCGATTTACTGCCACCAACTTTCTACAGCATGAAAACATCAAACACTTCATTTCAGCAGAGAGCTGATAAAGAAATGCTGTCTCAGTGTGAAGGAGGCGGTGACCTCCCCTCAGGCTCTTTTAAGAGGCTGCATGAAAATATTTGCAGCATTGCCGTCCACTGAGAGCCAAGTGTTACACCAAATAGCTCGTTTGTGTGAGTTGAAAAAAATGCATGTGGAGAGTTTAATCTTGCCGGTTCTGTTGAGAGCCAAATCCAAGAAAGTCATTTGGTTTCATGTCAGTGTTAGAAAAGAGGGGCTCTCTCTTAGGAGTTTAGGACATCATCACTCTTGTTCAACAACCCGACACATATTTTGGTAGGATTGTCGCCACAAGAAGGAAGTTGTAAACCCGAGAGGCTCCCAGTGCAGGAAACCTTCTTTCATTGTGGATAAAGTCACCTTGAAAACATGGTGGTCCTCACCAGACCCTACACAGAGCTTATTAGACTAGGAACAATACCAACTATTCTCTATAGGCTATGAAATTTATTGTTAATAATGATATGAGCTGATCTCAGAGTTTTTCTCTGGTCTGGAGCAGTTTCAAGCAACATGTTTCAGATTGGCAAGTTTAATTTTTAGGACTTGTTTATGTTGTGTTTATTCCCTCTCATTCCCTGGACACTTTGGTAACTCCAACCCTTCATTAAGCCTTATTACGCACACCACTCACTCCACATCTGGCTTGGGGCTCCCAGAATGGCTCATTTGCTGTGCTTTTTATTGCAGTCATATAGTTGAAGTTGTAAATGACTGTGTGGCTGTGTATTGTCTTCTGTTGTGGGGAGCACGCAGTATTCTCACCAGCGTTGTGGAGCGTTAATGTGCCCAAGTCACAGTTGCAATGTAATCCTCTTAGCGAGATTTTTTGGGTAGAAGTGCTTAAACCAAACAGCAATGTCACATTTGAATTATAGCTTTAAAAGAAAATTAAGCAATCTGCTTTGGACTGTGGTGAAAGTGGGTTGTTCAATTTAGCCCCCGGCCTGTGATTGGATGAATGTGAGTAGAGTAAGTGGCACGTAGTAGAGAGATTGGCAGCTCTATAACTCCCTCAGACAGGTTTGTCATCTGTGTCAATGACCCACTAGGGAGCCGGCCCTAATATCAAACCCAATGCTGATGGATGACCACAGTTCCAGCTGTTAAGCCACTGTCACAAACAGGTTCCTCCATAGCCTGTCACTGTGTGTGTGTGCACGTGTGCGTGCGTGCGTGCGCGTGTGTGTTTGTGTGTTATAAGTTGGATGTAAAGTCATGGTCAACCTTGATTTTCTCAGTCTATGATCACAAGAGCAGCTGCTGTCATCATTAACTCACAGGGTCAAATCTGTGATAATTATGTTTTCTCGGCTTTGAAAAAGAACCTCAACATCAAATGTGGGATTTCATAACCGTTTGTGCTGCATTTTTAGTTGTGCTCCTTTTCTTGGGTCAACTGTTCCTTTTTCACAGAGTTAAACTTGTGCAAATTGTTTTCATGCATATTTATGAGTCTAAACTAGAGCAGGAAGTGGAACAACTAAATGAATTTATATTTCATTTCTTTTCTAAAACCAGTCCTAGATAGATCCTTGTTAAATTCCTTACTGTTGATTATGCACTAAGGGAGAGCATGTGATGAAGAAAACCACACAAATGTCATAAGACTTATAAATTCTTTTATCCTCAAACTGGTTTAAACAAATATTCTGCAGGGGAAAAGAAAAAAAAAATTGTTTTTAAGATTTTTAAAGTAGAGATATTCTTAAGCTCACTTTTCAAGTTGAAGAAGGCAAAACAGTTTGTTTTAATTTGAATTTAAAACCCAAATTCAGTGCATGTATCTAAGAAGAAATACATGAAAATAGCATGAACACCTCTCAGAGGGATGTTTGAATGAACGCTGAAGGTGAGAGAGATTAATAGGCTATTGAAAAACATCATGAAGGTGTTACAAACCACATGTCAACTGCTTCACACTGGCACCTCTCCCTACAGTACACGCTCTCATTGTTTCATTGTTCTGCCTCGCTTCTTTCAGCAAATGCGGTTCATAGTGGCTCAAGTGTAAACTACAGTACATCGCAGGAAGGAAGAGGGACCTGGTGGTGGTGGGGGTTGGGAGCAGGATTTGAGACCATAAAACCTGGCAGCCGCCCTCCTGCATTGTTCACCGCCACCGTTCCAGCCCAGCTTCACTGTTTTCTCCCTGTGCTCTGTGTATCCTGTCCTTTTAGAGGCAATAAATGTTGTTGTTCATCAGACAAACATGAAGCCAGAGCAAGCCGCTCATGTGCCTTTGTTCTTTCCATGAAGACTCTTGTAGGCAGGAAAGAAGGTTGTGCTAATAAGCAAATAAATAATCTGCTTATGAAGCTTCAGACAGGCATCATAAGGGTTCAATCAGATGCATATCAGGTTGCGTGCAGCATGTATTACACTGTACAAAGAGCACAATAAATACATAAAGACAATTCCAGCCTTTCAACTGCACGTTGAGACATCCAAATGTCCTCTTATAGCACCACCTTGTGGCTGAATTGAGCTGCTTTTTCCACGTCTGAAAACACTGAGTGCTGCAGTGACATATATCACCAGAGAGAGACAGTGATTTAAATGGACATAAAACCACACATATTTCAAAACCTCTTTTCATGTCTTTTCGCTCTGCTGATGTGCATTACAGTACATTCTTAAGTGAGAAAAATTATTTTTTCTTAAAATTTATTTTTAAAACAAACATTACTGAAAATGTGATCACATAATGAAATATCCTTGCATCTCCTGCAAATCCGCATTCACAACCTACTCTTTCAACAAAACAGCCCCAAACTGCATCCATTAAAATGTGTCAAAGCTGTTAACTTAACTCTCCATTACAAATGATTTCCCTTTCCCTTCTCATGCGTGCCATGAAACATTCAATATGATCGCAGCAGGAGTGTACAACTTTTGTGGAATGCAGATGCTTCTCTCTCAGTCTATTTATGTGATTTAAAGCTGTCAAAGAAGCAGAGCAGCAGGGCCCAGACAGGAGGCTGGACATGACAATGAAGCTGAGGGCCTACAGAAACTGCTCCCCCTGCTGGCTGGGCACAGGGGGTTATAGAGAAACACAACAAGACAACCAAAGGAAGAAATGTGATCACTGAAATTCTTGATTTAATTCTCTTCCCCATGTAGTGCTACACTATAACTGTGATATTACTGTTTTGCTTAAACATTATAAGTCAAATCTCGGAAAGAAAAACAAAAAAAGGTGTAAAATGCCTCACAAACACACATGTTTATTCTCAGTTCCTCTGATAACCACCACCACCTTTCAATCCCTCTGTTTGTCTGTCTCTTCTTGGCAGGATAAGAGCTGTAAAAACTGGGCAGAAAACACCTCTGTCACCCCAACTGCAAACAGAAAGCTGAAAACATGGGAACATTTTTTTTTTTTCTGGAAACCACTCCAACCTCCACGCTAAATGCAGCCTTTTACTGAGATCAGAAGGACTGATGAAGCCTGTCATAATCGTTTCTATGCTACATTAACAGAGGCAACACTGTAGTTAGCTTTGGCGTGGGCAAGTGTTGCTGCACACCCTCAAGCATTTATTAACTCCAACCTCCACTCCGGCTGGAGTGAAGGGTCGATGTCTGTCTGAGTTTAAAAAGTTTCCCATCAGCGGCACTTTGAGCCAGGAAAGCTATAAGGCTGTTTATATATTTATTTTGTATCTTGTTATTTGAGATGTCTGTATTTTGTGGATCAGATCAGAGAACTCCTGGGAAACACCGCACACTTTCCAGACACATGATCCATATTTTCAAAACCAATTTCTGTCTCACAGTCAGTTGCAGTGCCACTGAAGTCATCAGGGTCACGCACCTCCCTCCTCCGTAGTCTTTTGCCAGCCGCTTCCAGCTGAAAAATGGAGCTTTCTGGATTGGAGGGGTATATGAGCGGAGATAGCTTGACACAACCATTTGTTTGGCTCAGGTGAATACAGCCAGACAGCAACACGGTCCCCGCTCTGCGGCAGGGCTTGCACTATGGCCAGATCCTACCGGACACTCATTCCTCAAAGACGCTCCAAAAGATGCACTGCTACTGTACTGTATGTAACAAGGCACAGCTGTTCTCTTGAATTTAAAGCTTATATTTTTTTTATTAATAGTAAAGAATTCAGCTGAGAGTGGAGCTGAGAAGGAGAAATGGTCAATTCATAAAGCTTTTCATGGATTGCAATCAAAACAAGTGTTAGAGGACACAGTCATCATCTGTCACTTTCACAAAAGTGGAATCAGAAGGTTTTGTTAAAGCTGAATAATTTTATGAAAAGTGGAATATATTTCTTAATTACACTAATAAAAAGCTTTCTCAGTGTGTCTTCATGTGGTACTGTGGTGGTGATATAAGAAATCTTTCAGTTCATAATTTTTAACTTAGGTAACACTACCACAATTTAAAAATGAATTTGAAATTTCTACATTCCAAATCTTACTTATATCATCTTACATGTTATCAGCAAAACATACCTACATTTGAAATATTGAAGTATTTATTAGCAGGATGGTCCCTGCCATACAGTACTATTTGGTTATTTTACCAACGCATTATCATGTAATTATCATATTTTAGGAGTTGATTGTATTCTGTTAGTAAAATCTGCAAAGTAAACTAAACTGAAGAGTGAAAAATATAAACAGACCTCTGTTTTTTTGTCCAGAAGTAGTTACTACATGTTAAGCATATGATGAGGAACATAATATCCAGTACAACACCAGTATGAGTGTTGTCTTGCAGAGTCAAAGAGGACAGTCAAAAAATCTCTGATTTCTGATAACAATCTTGGGGTGAGTAATGAAGTGAAATACATGTTATCACAGATCAGAAGACACATAATGACAATATTTATGCTGTGAGATCTATTCACAAGCAAACGGTCTCTTACGCAAGTTTGGAACATGTACAGACAGAGTGAAGATGTCTCTGTTCACAGTCTATTACACACCACTTTATACTTCAGACTTGTGATCAAACCTCAGAGAAAACAAACTAGCAGAGACTTCAGGTAGCTTGTAATGACCCCCTGACAATTTAACCAAAGAGACCCAGATGGTGTAATGCAAGTAAAATGCTTGTTGTTGCAGGAGTCAGTACTTCTTTAAATTGTGAACTCTCACGTATAAAATTATTTTTTGACTCAATGACTCTTAATGAAATCATTTTGTGACGTACCAGACGTATCAGCTGTGAAGACTCTGGAACAGTTCTTACCGTCTTGTAAGTTAAGACATATATGTTTGTGTAAATGTATCATTGTGACCTTTTATATGATGTCCTGTCAGTTAGCTAGACCGAGTCTAAAAAAGAGGTTATTAGTATTTTTATTATCAAGTAGAAGCATAAAGCAGCTTCAAAAGAAAAAAGTCAAGTACAAGTACTTAAAAAATTTACAGTCAAATCCATCTTTTCATACTGAAACACAATGCAACCCAAAGACCACGTATCAAACACACTGAGTCTCTGATGACACTTAGCTTGTCCCAGTAACATCTTACTACACTCCTGCAGCCTTTTTGTGGTTTTAAAGTCTCCTTGATCTCCGGCACTGAGGACGTCTGTAAATTTCAGGGAGAAAAATATCAAAGTATTAAAAATAAACAACTGTACATAATATGCAACACAGATTCAATGCTGTGATCTTTATTGACTACGTCCTGTGCCTTCACATAAAGAATTGCATTGTAACTCATGTGTCGACCGTCAACACTGCTGTAATATTCATGGCTGCATGTACGGGTATGCACAGAAACAGCCTGGCACCTTAAATGTAATGAATTTGAATCTGAGGCTGATCCAGTATTAGTCTGGGTTACTGCTCAGCCCTGCAGGAAATGAATTGCCCTTTATTTAACATTACAAATTACAGGTGACCCACAGTGAGGAGAGCTGTGAGTTTGAAAGGTGCGACAAATAGATTTAGAGGGGCAATGATTCCCTCCTAGATTCCTGTTGTGCAAATGCAAGAGATTAAATGACAGAGGATATTAGGAAATAATTTGTGATTCCCACTGTGATAAACGTAATGCAGTTAGGAGGCAATGAATATGTCTGTTTTCGTCACAATTAAATCAAATTAAGTATTAGATTGCATTACATTGATTTGTTGTGTTGCAAATTGTCACGTTGACGGTCCTAGCAGAAGGCAAATGAGGATATAAGGTTAGCACTGCTGCAGGGGTGGACTTGGTGGGGTTTAAAGTGTGCTGGCACGAGCACTTCAGGTCTGAATACTTTCATTAGACATTCATTCTGTGGTGAGGATTAAAGCCTCACTTTTCAGTCAGCAGAGTCCTGCTGTGACAGTAAAATCCTGTTGTCAGCGTGGTAGCTGAGTCATACAGCAACCACTTTTAACTTAACTCTCTGAGAGATTATTCAGTCAGAGTGGCTCGCATGGTAAGATCACATTACCTCAGAGATAAATCCATCAGTCCCCTCGCGGACGAATCGAGGCGAATGTGTTCAAACCACGCTTTACACCGTTTTAGGCTCCCTCTCCGACCAGTGACTTGGCTTGTGTTGAGTAATGAAGTGTTGGAGTTCAGTAATGAGACTGTTTACAGGGCGTGCTTGTTTCACATGAATCAAGCCCAGTGTGTGGTTAGATAAATACCAGCTTGGCCCTGCACGAAGCCAGTCGAACCTTCTCCTCTGCTCAGGAAATGGCAGCCAAATTCCTGTGGAATGAATGAAGAGGAAATCTGCGAGTGGCAGCTTACCATGAGATCGCTCTGAAAGGAGAGGGTGGAAAAGCTGTGGCCCTTCCTCTGGCGTGGACCCGGGCCAGGGCTCACTAGGTGAGACTGATGGAATAATAATACACATCCTGAGTGTTCTTTTCATTAGCAGCACGGTTTCATGTTTTTCATCATCCTGCTGAGAGAAATGGAGAGACCCTTATTTCTGAGCTGGACAAATTACCCTTTCCCCTCTGGGAGATGCAGCTGCATTCAATATTGCACATGTGTGTCTCCACAGTATGTGTGTGTGTGCGTGCATTTCTGTGTCTGTGTGTTTTAGGAAGGGGTCGTGGCTGGATACAGGGATTTCCTGTGGAAATATTAATTAACCACAACATGCACACAGGGCCGGCGATAAACGCTCGGCCCTCTCTCACTAAATATTCTCTTTTACAAGCAACCAGGTAACTGGATTCATCTCATTTCCTGCACGAGATTTAGACTTGAACCAAACTTCCATTAGGACATAAAGAGGATTAGTTTAAAGCCATGACCTTAATATGTCAGATGTATAAACCTATCAGTCCGGGTTGTTTGAACTGAACTGACAGCATTACCATCTTTATTCAGAACACATTAATGGTGATTCATTTTAGCCCTTAACCAACGCAATCTCCCCATTAACTCCACCTGCAAACACCTCATATCCCATGTGACCTATTTTCCCAATTACCAACGTCATTACTCTGCCGTTCCCTTCCACATCAGCCATCACCAGATGACCAGATTAGAGCAGATTTCATAGAAACTTCTCGGACTGCTACATTAGTGTACATTTTTCTGCACTCTTATTACAGAGCACAGAGGGGAAGAGTTACAGTGCCTCTCAAATGAAACAGGCTTGAGTGATAAATCTCTTGCACTAATGCACACGCTTAAGAGTTTTTGACTGTAAATAAAGTCACGGGAGACATGCTGTACTTACATGGGGGAAGCCTTGAGGAAATGGCTCCCCCCCTCTTCAAAGAGCATATGGGTGTGTATGTCTGCAGCCAATCAGGATGCAAGTAGAAAATGCCTCTTTTCTCTCGCTGAGCCCTCACAAAGGCCTCATTGCTGTTTTAGCACTCTTGTGTGTGCAGTAATGTAACCCAATATTTCACAAGTTATGACCTTATAACACTTGACTCATGCTGATAAAAAATAAACACTGTTTCACATGTTGTTTGATTTCTCCCTAAATAAAAGCAAATTACAAACGTCTTCTCAGAAGTAAAAGAGGAAGAGCGAACGGCCGTGTGAATAGTTGTCAGATATGTGGGATGACGGTTCATTCCGGGTCAATATATTGCTTTTCATCATGATCATCAAAGCCTCATCCATCTCTCCGTGCAAACACCAGTGGCACCTTAATTGCCTTTGATAATACATTTATCCTGTCAAAACGAGGTGATAATCAAATGGTTTCCACAGCAGCCATCGATATCTGCGCTAAATCAGTGTTCATCCACTGTTCAAAGAGATGTTACTGTATGACACCTCCGAGGATAAGCAGGCCACCGCAGGTTTTTATTGGTGAAACATAGTCTTTCTTTCATTTTTTTTGCACAAAATATTCAAACAGATACTCGTGACAACATAATAGACATTTAATGATTAAAAAGGAGCAGAGAGAAGACAGAATTGTGTTACTTCCTCCATTTTCAGAGAAACAAACATTTAAATAGTTTTGCTCAACCAATTCTTTCAAAAGTCTTTAATGAGACCTTTATAGCTAGAGGCTGATGATGGTTCAATATGCACACAGACACAAAATATTAAGAAAGAATCTTGATTAAAATCCCACAGATTTGTCTTAATTGTGACACAGACATTCTGGTTTCTGCTAGATACTTATATAAGTCAAAATATCTGTGTAACCCAAAACAAACATATCTAAAATATCTCTCTTGGCATCAGTAGTGCTCATTAGGTTCATACTGTCTAGTTTTCCAGATACATTTTCTTAAGGGATAGGCAAACAAGTTTTCAAGTCTCTCTTAGGCCGAGTCCACACACTCGCAAGTATTTTTTAAAGCAGGAATTTTTTAAATTATAGGTGGTGATACAACCCTAACTTGAATCCTTATCAGTCAGAAGCCTGAACGAAGGCCATTACTGGTAGGTTAACTCAGACTAGAGCTTTTACCTGTTGTCAACCAAATTTGAAATGTTGGCGAGAGGGAATGTGCTGTGGGAGTGTTGGATTATGTTGTGACCTCCTGACGCTGCTGTTACTCAGTGTAGAACAGTCACCTGATAGCAAGGTTAACACCAGCACTGTATGACCTGTAAACACGGGCATGTAAGTTTTGTTTTAGGCAGACTAAGAAAAGGTGAAAGTGTGATTATATCAAATCCATATTACACATGGAAGATTTATTTTATTTCACATGCCCCTCACAACTACACAGTACTACAGTAAGGTGAAGTAAATGAGAAGTTATTTAGATATACACCATGTGTATCACTCAAAATGACCAATTATTTATGTATAAACTTTGCACAACAAAAATATAAATATAAAAATACAATATAACAATAATAATAATACTTATAATACCACATACAGAACACGTGGTGCAGCTCATGTAGCAGTTTCACGCTGAATCTTCTGCCATTTAAACTCAAAGTTCTGCAGGTTGGCAACGTATTGACTATTTAGATTAGCTTCCAGTGGACTGGAAACCACCTTCACGCAGACCATCAAGTGCTAATTGGTTTGGAATTGAGCAAAGGTATCAAAGAACAGATTCCAGATGACACACCAGTGATGGAAACATCCTTTAAGTAAATGCAGCAGTCGACTCGAGCACGCTGCGCCATGCTTCATCTGCTCAGGACGTCTGATTACGCAAGCACACACTGCCAGCTGAAACACCGAGCTGCTCTGTAGCCGCTCTTTGCTTTAATGAAGTGCATTGCTGCAGTTGCAGTTCTGCTCCGGGTCTGAGGGAGAGTTATCTTGTATGTGGGAGAGTATCCGAGGCGGAGACGTCCCGTAGGGATGCAGTACAGATGGAGCAATTAAAGGCAGGCCACAACAATTGTATTGGAGAGTGAGCAGGAACAATGCATCGCGTTTAGAAATATTTTACTGAAGTTCACAGAAAACAATATAACTAGCCACAGGAGGATGGAAATAGCCAGCAAGACTTTGTTGTTCAGGGATTTCTGCATTTTTGCTGTTAAGTGCATCATGAAAGGGAAACTGCGTCTGTACATGCAGTCTGTCTACCCACTGTTGGTTTTATTCTAGACATATTTTCCATGTTAAAATAAGCCCTAATGAATGTGGTTGGTAAAAAAAATGGCAGAATTTGAATTTTCTTTCCCCTTTTGGTTTCCAGCTCTACTGCTTGTATCCTTTTTAAGGAGGGTTTGTGCTTTGCATGCTGAAAAGGAAGACGTCCTTGCTCCCATGCCTATCAGAGATCACTTTGAAGAGCAGACCAGCCTCTCCGGACACATCGCCCTCTTACAGGCCGTCTCCTCGGCTCAGTGGGAGGGGGACAGCAGCAGGAGGGAGTTTTTGGGACTTGTAATCTCTCTCTCATCATGGGGTCTCCTTCCAGCCTCCTGAGCTCTGGAGGTGTCAGGACTCTGTGCTGAGGTTGATGATATCAGGTTATAATTAATACAGAAATCAAATTACACCCACACTGCATCCTCTGTGATTTGATTACTTTTGTGCTGATTAACATCATATAGCTCCATCTTCTCCATATGAGATATTTTAAATTGTTTACTGTCTGTGCTTCGCCCACTACAAATAGAAACATCCAGCTTGTTTGAGGATATATTTTTATATCTTGTCAAAATCATCCTTACAAAAGCTTGGTCTCTGATTCATGAAGCCCATTTCCTTACAAATGTGTCTCTCCAATATTTATTTATCACTCTGTTTTTGTAGTAAACATGCTCTCAGCCTGCTAATGCTTATTTTTTACAGCAGTATCAGTTACCTTTCTGATGTTTTGTACTGGGGGCGTGTCTCTGCAGCATGAACACAGATGGTTCAAACACCAGACACTCAGTGCATCATTCCATTATGGCCATTAAAAGAAGAAAACCTGGTGTGCAGACGTGGAGAGTAACCTGCTTGGCTACACTGTATGGCTGAGGGCCACAGTCACTGAGAGCAAGTCAAGGACTCCAAGCTGTAACTGAACTTGCCCTGCACATGCTGCTGTGTTGGGACGGCTATTGTGATGAGCAGCCAAACTCCTGTAGCCTCATAGTTGGCCTCAGCACTCAATTTGTTATCCCAACATAGTCCTCTAGTATTTTGTTGGATAGTAAGGAAATTTAATCTGTAAGGTTACTGTATATGGACACAAATTTTGTGGTTTTTTACAGGATACTCAACACAACTGTCTTTTTTACCCGCACAGTGTTTGCATGATCGAATAATGCAGTACATTTATGAATGGTACCTGGTTGCGCGGGGAAGGGGGGTGTGTATGAAGTGCAAGACTCACTCAAGAATCTAAGCTCAAGTCCGGTCTGTGGCTGGGTTAAGGCAACCACAGTACTTTGTTTTAGGTTAGGGAAAGATTTTGGTGCTGATTGTCACAAAAAATCCTGTGTTCCTTAATTATGGGTCAAGGTGCAGATTCACAGCCAACTGAATATCCCATCAACCAACCTCCTATTCAGTGCATGCAGGAGAAGCTTGCAAAAAAAGCAAAATGCTGTCTTAAGAGCCAGTATTTGGTTTGTCCATTTAGGGCTACTGTTCTGTGGAAGAGGACCAGCTGTTTGTGTACATATAAAAGTCTCATTCTCAGATAATGAAAACACAAAAATTCTTACTATATGTAGTGAGTACATCCAAGCTAAGCGCTTGCATTAGCTTTGTGTTTAGCCTTTAGTACAGAAAGATCTCAATCTTCTTATCAAACTGTTATGAAAGAAAGAAAGTGTTTCCCAAAATCTCCCACTACTTCTTTAACCATCCAGCAGGAGGGCAAAACAGATCTGTGCAGGCTGTGGAAATGTTGGATTTTGATACATGATTTCTCCCTGACGAATTGTCGTTCCAGGTGGAGATTAGACATGAGAGATTAAAAACATACATTTAAAGATAAGAAATGGTAAATAGACTGCAATTAAAAGAGTGCTCATACAAGCCAGCAGTCATCCGCTCACACACATATTCATACACTTTTACAAAGGCATCTAAACTAATTGCCAAACTGCTCATCGGTAACACATACACACACTCTCACACACCAATGGAGGAGCTATCAGATGCACTGAGGGGTTCAGTATTTTGCCTAAGAAAACTTTCACATGCAGTCAAGAGTCAGTTTTAATGCTGAAAACAAGGGTAAATTTACACTTTGGCATTCTTCTTGCTTTGGGATGGTGATAATGCTGGTTTTCGTTGTGGGAGGAGCTGAGAAAAACGTCACTGGAAGCCCAAAAATGTTCAGAAATGGCACTGGTTTTGTGGCTGCTACTACTGCACACATTTCCTGATTAAATGATAATGAATGTTAACTGTTTTTTGCTGTATGCAAACAATAACAGCACTATATTAAATGGTTGGTCGTGTATGACATGAAAAGGCTCTTTCATTTGAGGAAAGCGCTTCTTCTTCCTGTTGTTGGTTAATGAAAAAGAATGAATTCATGTAACATATTAATCAATCTAAATAATGAAAATAAAATGAAGGAGAAATGCTTATTTTTTCAGCTCTGGTCCAAACTGCTTAAAGTGCAGCAGCAGAAGATACAAAAACTCACTTAATGAACAGAATTGTGTCTTTGGGAAGATGCAGACAAAGAGCATAATCTCAAAAGTTGAAACAATGAGCCATAGTTGCAGCAGATAGGCCTGCACAATCTGAGCTGTGGCGAAGATATAGATCACGGCGAGACAAATGATTATGATGATTTTGATATTTCCCGCAGACAATTCTACTTTTTCATTTCCTGGTAAATTGTCTCAGCTCCAGTCCCGTCCTGGTGGGCTCCCCTCCCAGTCCTGTCTACGCTCTGCAGTTTTTATTAAAGCTAACATTTGTCAGCAGGAAGATGGTTGATATGCAAAATGTGGAGCAGCTCACACCTCACGCTTTAGTTACTCTGGCTGTTTGAGAAATGAGATATGAGGAATGCCCTGCTACCAAACAACAGATAAGAGACATGAGTAATGTTCAGAAGATTTCTCTGTTATTACTCTTTATAATATATTTTTTATTTGTACCTGAGTATGTTTTGAAGAATGATGTCACTGGAAAGAAAACATTGCACTCTGAGAGTGAAGGCATTTTATTAAGAATTTAAAAGTGATTCATATTCTTAAACAAGGATCTTATGAGAATAATGTTAGATTGAACCTTCCTCTAATGGAATATGCATAGACAATCCCTTAATGTACTTGACAAATGAACTTCTGTGTGCGTCTGCTATATATTTTTAGTCATAGAAATGATGATCTAAAAAAAAATGTGTAATGAAAACTGAAGAGGGGTTTGCTGAATTGCAATAGATAATGTTTACGGCAAAGCTCATTGGAGCGTAAATTAATTTGCAGCATTCAGCCACAATATTAATGAGCAATTATTTATCACACGTCTGCACCATTCATACTTTTGCTGTCTGCCACACAATGTAATTGCAGCCCAAATGTCAATATATTCTAGGCGTCACATGATCTCATGGAAATTAAATTAATCTAACGCCTTCGTGCGCAGGATGAGATGAATTCCACAGGACTCATTGTTTCTAGATTTTAAAAGCTATTACTTTTCAATTTTATGCCGAACTTGTTTAATAGAGTAATTAAAACAACCAGGCCTTTTGCTTCTTGTTTGTGATTGCGAGGAGATCGACACAAATTTTAGGTCAAGAAATTCAAATGTAACTGCTTGGATTTTTCATTACACTGTGATTCAGACATACAGCACATAATGTTGCCCAGTCATATAAGTGTTATTCATAGAATTTATCAACTCAAAGAAACAGATCTTTTTTCTCCCCTTATTTTGTTGTCAAACTCTGTGATACAAAAAAGTACATAACGGTATCATTTGGAAGCGGGGCACTTTCTCTGAATATAATTTCTTCTGGCAAGATGAAGCGAAAGGACCATGCTGTGTGAGGAAATTGTTCTGCTAAGTGACTCTTCCCCTCACATTGCCAGGCAGCATCTCTCTATATAAATGGCCGTCCAGGCTATTTGTCAGGAACACACATCAATCTTAGTGCGTGTCGCCACAGAGCCAGGAGGCGAGTCGGTGTAGGTTGCTGTTACCAGTCAGAAATGTGTTGAGCTTGTCTCCTCAGGCCATCCTCACTCTGTACAGTATAGAGGAACCGAGCTGCAGCCACCGTTCTGAAGACTGGTCACTTTCATTACAGAAGTCATTAAAGGAATTACAGGAGCTAGGCCATAGGTTTTTCTTGGATTATGTTACTTGGATTTAGATCAATTCATCAGGCCTATAACAGAAATGGTGCAGTGAGTGTTGCAAAAAAGGAAGGAGAAAACTCTATTCCTCTAAAATGTTTGTATGAGTGATTCTTGTTCTTCCACAACTCCTCTTTGCATTTGTGACTTGCTGATTTGAATGTGGTCTCAATGATTATACCAAAATATAATCTAAGGATAAAAAGATAATCCATAATGACTAAAGAGGATTTTTTAATCATTTTGCACTTAGTCATGAGCTTTATCTGCCTCAAAACAGGTTAAATTCTTAAAAAGGAAACATCCAACAATCTGAAAACCTCTGTCAGGGGGTTAATTCTCATTCAACATCATCCCAAAGGTGATCTCATGAGTCAAGATCTTAGAGCCTGGAAGAAAATGGAGGTAAATTACAGACATGACATCCTCCTGCAAACATCTCAAAATTAAAAATACATCTGGCAACATTCTGTATCATTCTTACCATCAACAAATCCTATAGATACATCAAAATGAATTGATTGCACTAAAAAGTGTTGTTTGTTTAGTCAAAGTCTGATATATTGTATTCATCTGTGCCACAGACCTCTGGTGTTTTCTAAAAACTATTAAAAACACATTAATAAGCCACATGGTTTATTTTGAGTCAGTCTCACATAAGTGGAAACCTCCAAGACTGAAAAATGAAGCCAAAACCAAGTGCCAAAAACTGCAGTTCCTCTAATGGCCACTTGAGGCTGTCTCTAAAAGCCAGTCAGTCCTCACAGAGACTCAGATTGAAATGCTCAACTTTACATCAGAAAATAAACATGTTCACAGCCTTGATCTCTATAGCTTATTTATCCACTAATGACAACTTCACAGAGGGTGAATTCATATGTATCTCTCTCATTTAAATGACATTAAGGCTTAAAGTTATGCATAATTAAAGGTGCAGCTTCAAATCGATACTCCACAAACCAACTGATGACCTCAGCATGGCTCTGCACACTTTTCAATACGCTGTCTGTGGTCCCACACCATTTTAAAAAACTCTCAAATGTTTAAAACTTTTGTTAATCCATTTCTGAAAATATTCTTCCTACAAATGCACCATTTTCTCCTGCTTTAGCAATGTTTGCCACAAACTGCATTAGAGAGCTCTATACTGTAGTTTGATAATTGTTGGAGGAAATGTAAAACGTAAATTGTTTTGGAGCCAAACTTGTTGGCAAAGAAAAGATATTTCATCACATTTTAGGAGGGTCACTATATTTCTCCAAACCTCCTTGTTTTTGAGACAATTATTTATTTATTTAAATTATGCTTTCATGGTCACAGAAAAATCCGAAAAGCTTATGAAAAGAGAATCTGTTTTCTTAAACTTTCCCATTCTAACTGGACACAGAGAAAAGAAGCATTTAAACATTTCTTCTGTGTGGTTATTTCTTTAGGTTCAGTTGTCTTGTAATAATCAGTTATCATAAAAGTGACATATCTATATGTGGATTTCCACCAGTTTCCCCCTCTGCTCATTTTTCATGCTTATATTGTCATGACCTAGAAGTGTGTGTATTCAGGGGGATGTTTCTGATCTCGTGTCCTGAGCTGTGGAATAATGTAAGAGCACTGGTGTGTTTCTGCTGCGGCTGGGGGAGCGTGTTGCCATAAAATATTAACGACTTGGAAGCCCGGCCACATGACAAGATGAATGTAATTGGCCCTTGCAGCTCTATCTGTGCATGTTAATGAGATGGGATGGTATTTAAATCAGTCGCGCCCCAGACACTGTGGCTGCAGTGTAGAAAACCACAAACAAAGACGCAGTGAGGGAGCACGGATGCAGTGAGATAGATACAGAAAATGTCACTTATTATTCAGTTTAGGAGACCTGCTGCTAGAATCTCTTTGTATTATTGTTGTTTTTCATTTTTTAAGCAGAACAATATTTGTAGCTGAGCTTTTGAGTGACTTTTGAGTAAAACCATAGAAAGTGATGCAAAGCTAGTTTTGTTTGTCAGAGAAAATTGGTAAGCTAAGCAGATGCTGCAGGCTGAGATATGCTGTGGACGAAAGCCAGACATAAAGCTGAGGTAAAGGTGTGCACCTGCACGGCACCTGTCCTGCCAAGGCGCCGGGGTCAAGCTCCACCTGTCACTAGTGGTCTGGAACAAAGCTGTAGTCTCTAACACAAAAATCTGACCACCTCAGGAGAAAACACAGGAGCGGTAACAACAAACAACAGCTTGAATCTGCTCTCCCAGGGGGCAGGACTCGGGAAATTGAAGCAGGTAGCAGTAATATAACCTAAATCTTAAAGGGAAAGAAGGCCAGCTTGTGTGCAGCAATGAAGCCCTGTTTAAATGTGCGTATGTGTGTGAATGTGCGTGTATGTGTAGCCTCTCAGATTTCTGGAAAACTGAATGAGTAAAAAAAGTCAGCAGATGGGAAACTGTGTCACTTTACTTTCATTATTCTGACAACTTTTACCTTTTATGTGACAGCGCTGTGGTCATCCTCACTAGCAGCTCATAAAACCACACTCGGTCTTCTGCAGTCATGTGACGCTGGCTGGACGAAGGTGTGATGTATCAAAGCCCTGGTGTCTCAGACAAAAACCTTGGCATGCTGTGTGTGTGTTTCTGCATGTGTTTCTGCATGTGTGTGTGTGTGTGTGTGCGTGTGTGTGTGTTTGCTTGTGGGAGAGACCTGACGCCAAAGGGTGGGGGAGGTGCAGGCAGGAGGACAGATGGTCTCCCTCATGGTGGCTGAAATAAAAGAGGGAATTAGAGGACTCCAAGGTGTACACTCTGACGGCAATTACAGCAAATAGATTGGAAGTGGACCTCCAGGCACCCAGGGAGGCTGCTCCGTGGGGGGGAGCTCCACCTTACCGCATCTGGTTCGTACGCCCCCAAACAAGTCGAGATAAAACCACACACCCTGTCTTTCCTGTAGCTTCGGCTGACCTAGCCGGCCATCGGCATTCCACTGTATATGAGAACAAGTGTGTGGACATAAAAAAACGAAAATAAACTTCATCTGCGCTGCAGAGTTTGAAATGGATTTCTATATTAGCATTTTTTTTTCAGGGTTTGGATGCGTGGCTGAAGGATTTGCAAAACCAATTTCAGACATCCCTGGGAGCTGTTTTGGTTAGTTATTCTACTGCCTGCAGGAGTTTGAAAACAGTCAATTATTTTTGTCTTGCTTGCTTCCGCCCATTGATTCTCAAACGATTTTCACTGCCCCTGCAAGTGAGGAAATGCAGCAATTGAATTAAATAAGCCCGCCCAATCAATATAAAATACGTAACACATCCACGCTTCTCTTTCATTGCCCGTGGAAAGTGAGAATTCATTGCAGATGCAAACAAAACCTAAAAGATACTTTTATAGATCTATGAAAGCTGTTATGAAGTTTATGGGTGCCCATCAAATATGTTGAATATAAAATATTTAATGTATTACTTCTGGCGATATTTGTGCACAGAATTTTCAGCAGAATTTGGGTCTTTTTCTGAAGCTATTTAGAGCAGTAAGGATCAGCAGATTCCATTAGCCTTGCCCTGTGGCTGAATGAGTGAAATACCATTTAGAGAATGTGTCTCTAACCCCAAAACCTTGCCTTCCCATCAATGCATAAATGATACAGACACAGTCTAATGAAACAAAAGGCTCCCTGCCAAAGTCAGCCATAAAAATAACATTTGAGAGAGAGAGACCTGAAGCTTATCCATTAACCTCAGAGAAGTGTCTTTACTGTTACTCCCACATTGGCAACGCCACTGAAAGACAACAGAAATAAAAAACTTATGTGACTCAACTGAATCACTTTATACTTTACTACTATTTACTGTATACTTTACTACTCTTTACTTAAGCTAGTAATTTTGCAATTTGTGTTGTAGCTTCAGTTTTCAAACTGGCGTTATCATTATTATGAAATAAATAACATTTGATCCATACTATAACAAATATGCATTATAGCATTACAATGTCTAAAATGCACAATTAGATTAGAAGTTACTTTTGCCACCAGTTGTCTTTTAATCAAAACAATAAAAACAAAAGACAGTATCATAAAACTTATAGTGGGGTCATGAGATTTGTTTGTTTCATTGCAAAACTGCCACACAGCACATGAAAGTCAATCTGACTGATTGGCATGTATAAATATAAATAGACGTGGTAAAGTATTTAAGTTATATCAATGTCACATTTAGTTACAATTATATAAATATATGCAAAGATATTGGTTTTTGAGACATTTCAATGTGAAAATGTCACATGCTGTAAGTTTAAAAGTCAAGTGTGTAGGGTTTAGTGCCATCTGGTGGAAAAGTTGCATATGGCAACAGACTGAATTTCCCTGTGCTCCTTTACAAGCATGTAGGTGAACCTTTGAGGGCTAAAAACACACAAACAAATTAAAGGGCCTTTTAAGAGCCAGTGTCTGGTTTTGTCCATTCTTGCCTACTGTAGAATTATGACTGTGCAACATGCCACACTCTGAGGAAGAAGACCCAGTCCTTTTATCAATACAAAAAGCTCATTCTAAGGTAACAAAAACACAAAGATTCTTAGGTTCATAGGATTACATACTAATGATTAAAAAAAAAAAAAAAAATCAGATTTATTACATTTTGCCAATAGATCCACTAAAACACTGGGCATAAAAGCAGTAGCACAGAAAAACAGATCCTGTTGATGTTCCTAGCTGGCTAGTACAGAGTGAAGTTGTGCATTATTACCATGTATTCCCATGAAGATTTACACACCAGGCTTAAAACAAAATGAGAAATCAGGTTTTCATTGTATACAATGTAAATAAGGCCGACTTTTGGCCTATGAGTTATGGCCTCCTGCAGAACTGGCTGCTCTCCCTTGTTGCATAAATTCATGAACAGTAAATCACTGGCCTCTGAAAAAACAAAGACAAAAAAGGCAAAAGAAGCCAATGCATGGAAGATAATTAGGCAGTGAACATATGTAACCAATCAAAAAGTTTGTATGACTTTAGTTATTTTTTTACCCACATTAGAAGAGAACACGGTGGAAATTATTTAAAACAGCAAAATATAAACATGTTTCATCTTGTAAAGTTCTTGCTGGCAAAAGTGAATTGTTCAATTGATGCTTGAGTGAATAAAAGCACATAATTAAAACACAGATATGCAACATGTTTCAAACTTGATGCTGCTCTCAAAAAAAGGAAGAAAAGTTAAATTACATTTTTTTTTAAAAAAAAGGAGTGATTTGAGCTCACAGGAAGCAAAGAGAAAAATATCTTAGGTACTCTAGATCAAAAGAAAACACATTATGAAATCTAGTTAAGTACATGTAAAATAATCAGGGAACATATTGAGGAAAAAACAGCAGAGAGAATAACAAATCCTCACTTAAAATATTAAAAATCATGTTTTTCACATAGTTGTTTTCAGATGTGGTACCCAGATCATGCACTTCACTTTCATTTTTAATTTTGTCACCAAAATCAAGAGTTTTTTCTCCAGGAAATGATTAAAGAGTGAAAAAAATTAATTCTTACCATCTTGCTTGATTGGAGGTTTACAAGTTCTCAAAGTTTGAGGGTCAAAAAGCAAGTTTGGTGTCCACGAGACTGACCTCTCCGCTCATGTGCAAGTCTTATGCTGTGTTGGTGAGTAATTAGTTAGGCCTACATTTATCAGAGTGAGTTAATTAAATTGTAAAATAGATATTATTGTAATCAGTTATACAGACATTTTCTTTGTCAAAAAGATCAAACATATAACATAATACTAATTTTGTTGGTTTGCATCTTTTCACAGGGCTGCCTCCTTTTAGCAGAGTTTTGGATCATTTGATTGCAAAACCAACAAGTATCAGAAGGTTTACAAGGAGCGATTAATATGACTAGACAGGGTCCATGTATTGAGTAGTATTAACTCAATTTTGGAGTTTTTTTAATTGCTTCTCTTATTTTATTTTATATTCAAATCAATGCACATTGTTTACTTTGCCATGTCTGCCATGCGGGTGGCTATGTTGTTGAAAAACAATGCTTGTTACTGGTGGAAATTTAACATTTTGAATGTGAGATCAGATTCAGGCTCTAACATGACTGTACAGGGGAAAGCTTGTTTACCAGCAGTGAAAATGCTGTCAACACGGAATTGAAAATGAAAACAATGTCAAACCATTTATGAACATGTAACCAACTGCAGAATCTTACCTAATTTTAACCAAAACGTATCCTTTACATGAATTCTCATATCTATAAAATAAGCCAAAACGTGTTTGTCTCACCTTAATCCCATCAAACCACAGAGTGGATCAGATCACTGAATGTCAGTGTGACTATAGCCACTCATGTGTTTACTGCATCTCTTGATGTGAATCTAAAGCATCAGTATAAATTGTTACTTTTGTCAACAAAGCCATGCCAGAAAGTCTATTTTAAGTTAATAAATCTCTCACACTTTTCATTTTTTTGCTATGTACCTAAAAATGGCTGTTTGTAGTATAGGAATTGTGCTTTGAAAATCTGAGTGATCTTGAGAATATTTACTGCAGAGTTTCAACACACAGAGAATGAAAACATCTGACCTTCACTGAGCGTGACTGCTTTGTTTGTGTTGGATCACAAAGCCTGAGAATCAAGTCTGTTGAACTCATATGTGGTCATAAATAATGGAAAATATTTTTCTCCAAATAAGCAAATCTGTATCATAAAATCCATTATTATAAAAACACATACCTGGTCTTTGTTTTTTTTTAGCATCGCACAAGTCAGATGTTCTGAAAAATACCAACAAATTTGGACATCAGAGTGTTATCAATGCCACAATGACATGACTGATGATTGAATAAAAAACTGAAATTAAAAAACACTAGTTGAAATAATCCAAACAATCATATTAGAGCCCAGCATGCTGTGATAATTCAGTTCAATTCAGGAAAGAACTTTAGACTTTAATCATCATTCAGCACAGTTAGTGCAATGATTTCACTGTGTTTTATCTGCACCCTTCACCTTTTCCTCCATCAGACATTTGTCTGTCTGTTCAATCTGCACATCGACTGCTGCTGTGGATGAACAGCAGCTGCAGGAAACTCCTGACAGAGCAAACATGTTCTGGTGATTATAAGACCCAAAGAAAAACATACTTTTGCAATGACCCAAAAAACCCTCATATATTTTGTTTTATGGTATTTCATAAATGTAATAAACGAAAAAATTTCCCAGCTAATGGCAACTTAAACTTTGCGAGTTGAATTTGACCATGTAAGTGTAGGAACAATAAATTTAAGTTTTAATTCAGGAAGTAAAGCAAAGGATTTCTTGTAATAATAGATACTTTCTATCCAAGCATTTCAACCAGAGAGAAGATGAACTGATAATTTGCATGCAGTGTAGACTGAGGATGGTATTTAAACCACGTGAACCCAGAAAAAGATTTATGTTTCAGCACAAACACATAAGACACCAAACTCATAATAAAATGCAGCTGCAATGAGCATAAGTCTGCGCTTTTGTCTTAAATGTAATCATCATAAAAACATTTAATCAAATGAAAATGAATCTTATCAGATATTTGAAGTCTTTAAAGAACTATTCAATATCCTCCGTGAATGATTTTAATAGAGTGAGTCATATTTCAGGTGCCTTGCTTTTCAGATTGTATCACTGCTCAACATTTGTCACCTGTCAAATTATTTCCCCCCCGCATGTCATGTTCATTTGTCAAAACAGTGTTGTTCGAAGTTGCCCACTGCTTCACATCCAACTAAATCACATTTTGGGCGGGGGGGATTTTTATTTGGATGTCATATTTATGGTAATGCCGGAATAATAAAATTGTGCAGAATTCTAAATGCCATTTATCTAAGTCTCGATGTATTTAAGCAAATATCAGGACTAATGACTGGACCATAAAGTGAGAATGAGCTGTTGATTTTTGCAGGAGGAACACACGTACAGTAATTCTGCAAGAACAGCTGCTGGAGATATCAGCTGAATCTGAGTGGTCTGCCATGAGGAAACACTAGCTGTCCTGTTCAGCTATGTTACCTGGATTCTGAAACAGCATTTAACCTCTTCACATTAATAAGAGCTGGATTTAGTCGGAGTCCAGACGACTGGAGAACACGACTGATCTCAGGTTTCACACCTACTGCTGCCCCTCAGAGTTTCAACACCTTAATATTTCTGCAGTGTCTGATCAATGCCAGAAAAAAAAAACATTTCTTATCATTCTTCCAGCTACTTAGAGCCACGTCTGAATTACGGTTGGTGTATCCGATGCACATTTATTCTTCCTTCCTGACAGTTTTATGGAACTCATTATCCGCTTTGTGGCCATGGCTGTGAATGGAGAACCTGTGGGGGTTTTATGTGTAGCCAGTAGCTCCTCCGCTGACCACATTTAATGTCCTCTCAGAAACAAAAAAGCAGGCCAAAGAAGGCCGGGGGGTGGGGGGGTGGGGGTGGGGGTCCCTCCCGAGCCCCCTTTCACAACAGCGGCGAGCTCTGCTGCTCACACACAGAGCGCCACTGTTGGATGCAGCAGACTGAGAGCCAGGCCATGGTTATATTTACCTCAGGTGCAGCGGCTCATTATAATGGTGTTAATGAGGATCAGATGTAGCAGGGTGAGGAAGAAGGAGGAGGAGGAGGAGGGATGGGGGGTGGAGAAGCGAGGTGTGGCCTGTCCAGGGCAAGCCTACGTGGAGGTCCTGTCCAGGGATTCCTAAATCCCCCCTCTCACTGCAACCAGTGCTCCTGCTCCTCACATGTTAATATCTACTCAGCAAATGCTATTAGCAAACAGTGAAAACTGCCTACCGCGGTGATTTAGTGAGCCCCTCTGAATGCTGGCTATGTTAAAAGGTTACGGGGATATTACTGTAGTCATGAATGATTTAGACCTGTGAGGAACCTCCTTCTTTAGGTTTTATGAAAAAAAGGTTCTTGGGGCTTTTTGTTAGTCTTTACACACAGGATAATTCTGCCTTTACATGCTTTTCTGACTGTCAGCAAATCCCATTAAAATATTAAATACTAACATACCTGTTATAATTTGTTTCTCTGTGTTGTAGACCTCATTTCATGTCATAAACCTATTGAAACACATTAGTGGGCCACCTTGTTGTACTGGGTGACATGTTTCTTCATAACACTGTAGTTTATTTTAGTCCACATTTTCTGTCCTGCTGCTGTAATTACCACTACAGCACCAAATGCATATTAATCCTCGGCTGAAAACAGTCTCAAACAAATACACTATCACTTTTGTTTCAGGAAATATTTAAGTGTTGGCTAACCAATAAAATTTATGACCTGTTTTAGATCTTTACTAGGAACCAGTGGGTTTGGATGGAAGAACCACAGACTTGCTGGGAGGCTAAAATTTGTATATCAATTTTCATGTTTATATTAAATTTTCACATCATTTTATATCAAGAGTGGCTATTAGATTTGAGATGTCTTTGGAGAAAAATAACAAACTCAAAGTATGTCTCAAAGTAAGAAGACTTTTTGAAGACTTCAAAACAAGCATTTTCAGAAATCAACTTGTATGATTTTTAGTTTCCCTTTAAGGATTTTATATTTTTCTTATTGTTAATATATCCCATTAAAATACCTACACCAACAATATTTTTTTAAATAAGCTTTCTGTGTAATTAAAGGCTTATATATTACATGCATTCCTGGGTACCACAGAGCTCCACTGTGTCCAACAACTATTGAAAACACATCAGTGCACCGACATGCAGTGACCTGTTCCTTCATGACATCAAACATGAGCACTTTGGTTTATGTCCAGTCGCACATAAACATGCTAAAAAAAGAAAATTGTGCGTTAATCCTCAGCTGAAAATAGTCCCCAATAAATGCTCTGTTTACTCTCGGATGAGTAACCTCTGTGAAAAACTGCAGCATTGAGCTTATTAAAGGAAAAAAATTAAAATATATTTAAAGATTTATGTCTTCAGTGAAAATAAAGGGGTTGGTACACAGTGAATTGTTGGTTTTGTTCCTTTCATGTGCTGTGCTGTAAATAACAAAAATACAAAATATCTCAAGCTTAAGCCTTTAAACAAATCTTTGACCCGTGCTTCATTTACTGGTTGTAGTTTAATTGTAAAGCTAAAAGATAAACGACTAGGACATTAATCTTCCACCCTCAGAGAATTAAGAAACAAACCGTTGTGGCTACAGACGACATAGTAATGTTACTTCCAAAACTCAAAGTCATTTTTCAGCTCACAGAAAAGCATCTTTTCATAAATCTATGATATTGTTGTTTTGCTGTCCCCTAATGCCTCCACTGAATCCATCAGCAAAGAGAAACACAACCCCTCGGTTAGTGGCCAGCCCCTTTCTGCAGCTGACAATGGCTTCAGCTTTAAGTTTGCCATTGTGACTTCTCCACTGACTGAGCCCTGGCAGTAATGATCTCCATGAGCCCTCTGTGCATGCCAATGGTGGGCCATAACAGTCTTTATTCACCATGAAACCTCCACTGGGAGCATCTCTTGGTCCCCAGGACAACAATGCTGGCAGCCGAGTCCACAGTCGACTGGCTCGTCTTTTACGTTTTTATGGGCTTGGCCTTCCCCCTGCTATTGAGGCAAATGTAGGCCATCAAACAAAACAATTTATGGCCCAGTCTAAATTTGACCTTGGGCCCCCTGAAATGCCATTGCCCCTTGGAAAAATGTAGAAACCCTATGAATGAAAAGATGTGTGTATATGGAGGCATAAACTGGTTTCTTTATTTTTTCTGCGTGATTGGCACTGCATGAGAATGTCACTCAGAAAAAGTGTAATGTGGGAGTTTTGTTGCAAGTTGCTGCACATGACGGATCCTGCTCTACATGCTCATATCTAATAAAGAATTTTAGGATCAAAGCCTCCATATTAGAGATAATAGTGTTGTTCCCTGGAGCACAGAGTGACTGTATTTTTACTGCCTGACCTCAAATATTTCTCTGCTATTTTTTAGTTACTGACACAAAACAGCGACCTGGTCAACTTTTGCCTTCTGGTTTGTGAGCAGCGCCGCAGGGAATTCCTTATTTACTGCAGGGGTGTGCCTCGCCTTGTCTTCATTCACCAGCACATGTTAGATTTCTGTCTCTCGCCCCACTGCAAAGCTTCAGTTGTTTATAGCTTTGGTTGTTTATGGCTCATCCTTTCAAGGAAGTGGAAAACCCCAAGCCGCTGATGGTGTCCCTCGTGTTTTTTCAGGCTTTTCTCTCAATTACTAGCTCCCAGTAGTTTGGTTTGGTATTATTTGTCATAAAACGGACGTGTCAATATTAACCAAAAAGAAAGGACTCATGTTTAGTCCAACTTGAAAGAGGGACACAGAGAAACACAAAATACAAAACAAAATCAATTAAAATTAAACATATAAACAGAAATCCTACCATGTTTTGCACCTAAAATTAAAGCAAGAAACATAAAAACCACATGAATGCATGTAAATCAGCAGCCATGTAAATTAAATCTAGTCAAAAATGTAAGAAAACATCCTCCCTCCTTTGAATATGTGTACACATGTTTGCTGGATTCTTTGCATTTGCTGTAGAGAGTGACCACGAAGCATGAATGATACAAGATGAAAGGAGGGCTCTCCATCTCTGTATGTTATATGGATTCTTCTCACGCATTTCCCTCTGAGACAAGGGGTTCAGTAATCTGTATCCTTTAGTGAGAGAACCCCATGGAGATGCATTAAAGAGATAAATTGGTATCATCCCCAGTGTGACAGACTCCTCATCTGTCTCTGCTCGCCTCCATTGATCACAATTTATTTTATTTGTGTTGTTTCATTATTAGGCGGAAGAAAAGCATTACATTAATAAAGCCCTGATTATAAAGTTAAACAGAAATGCTATACTGTTACACAGGAAGCCCGGCTTAAAGCACAAGGCTCCGGCATGCCTGCCCTTGTATCTTCTTACACAATAAACTGAGATCACAGGCGGCACTGATCATTCACTGTAGATCTAATTCATTTCCTAACGATTATCTGGCTCTACTGAACTGGACACACTTCTCTGAATAGATCCCTAAAATCCTGCATTTCCCAGCAGCTTCACCGTATCTGTGACAGAGATGAACTCTGTATGACATATTTTACTGATGCATTTGAGTGTTGACGGTTATACGTGCATATTAGTTGAGTCTACAAAGTGAAAATGTAAATATAATAACTTTGTCAATCTGATTAAATAACAAGGGTAATGTAATTGTTGTTATACTGTACTTTTTGTACAAATTTGATCAATAGAGAACAGACACATGGTAAATAAAAGAGATGATGAATTCTTAGAAACTTTGTAGTCTTGTGACTAGCTACTAAGAATCAGTTAAAAATAAACAAGAAAAAATTTGCAAAAAATTTCATGAATTTGTTAAAATATGGTACATGGTCTTCATAATGATATTTATTTGTAACGTTGTTTGTTAATTCCACAATTATGGTTCCTTAAAGAAGTTAATCTCCCTTGAGTAAATGACTCCAGCCAGTGACTGTAATGAAACATTAAAATATGTTTCACTTCATTTGCAGCAGAAGTGTTATTAAGATCCCAAAGTTCAGTTGAATGAACAATACCACAATATAAAAATCTCCTTTAAAAGACTTGTGTTAAAAACTGTACCAAAGTACATAAATAGTTTTAGCAATTGTTCTCTCAGTACTAAAATAAAATTTAAACCGCAAACTAAGTGTACCTTTCAGTTTTTCACCTTTTAGTTTTTTATTACTGATGCATTCATGTGCAAGCAGCTTTTTACTTCCATAGATGGTCGAGGTGGAGCGATTTGAAAATACTTTGTATTTGTTGTATTATTAATTATAATAATGTATCTTGCTTTATAGACAGATCATGTTAGTATTTTGGACTGAAATATCAATCTCTAAAGTAATACATCAACTCGAGTCAATCAAACTCGAGTAAATCCACTTATTTTACACCACTGAGTAAATTTAAAGATATCATATGTAACATTTCCACATTATATATCTGAAAACACCTTTTTCTTTGTTATAAATTTTATTAAGCTGCGCACTGACATTGTCTCAAGTATGTCCAGTCATATTCAATTCTGGAGAAATCCTTTATTTTATGCAAGTTGATGGTGCTTCATTTTGTCATCAGTTGCTAAAGCTTGCGGATGAAGACAGAAACCAGATGTTACGTCTGAGAGTGAAGAAGTACGTCAGCAAATGTGACTAAACATTAAACCAATAAAAATTGAATACATTACCACATCTGTGAAACTTTGCCTGTGTCAGAAAGAGAGATTTTGATTTAAAATGGTGGCTGTTTGACAATGAATATTGAAAAAAAATCCAATGATCCCACACCACTTTACAGCATCCTCAATCTACAACTTTTGTGTCAATGCTCTGATAAAAGGCCTCTAGTGGAAGAAATTACATTATACACTAAAAAGATCATGTCAGTATAATGTATGACTCCACATTCAGAAAAACCATACTCCCGAATAAAATTTGTAAAATTGTCTGACAACTTGATAATAGAGACTGTTCACAGTTCACTAAACATTAAATATTAACACCTTGTTAATCCTAACTAATCCTACATAAGCTTTTATGATTTCAATATGCAACACATAGTTTTACTTTCCAGTCCACACCAATCCTGCAAAAAAAAAGTTCAGCTATATTTGAACCACTGCTATTACTGAAGACTTGTAATGAAATATTTCTCTCCAGACTCATAAAAAGAGACTTAAGAGCTTTTGAACAAGCTCAAGTTGTACAAAGATACTTTGGGCAAAACAGTTTCTAAAAACTACTGAGCTGTTATTGGATAACTGCTTTGATTGGTGTATATTTTTAACAATAACAAGGATCTTATTTTTTAGCAATCTTGCAAAATGAGTGCAGTTAGAATAAGTGCAGTGAAAGTTGGAGCCTTGGAAGTCTCCTGTTGATTCCTGGCTCAGGTCACGGTGAGGAGGCAGCCAGCAGCAACACTGTGGTGAAGGCCGGCCCTTGTGCTGTGTGCCCCAACTGTATGTCATGCGGTGATGTGGTAATGTGCTGACAGCACAATATTTCAACACCATTTCAAAATGACTTGACTTAATATTTTTCCTTATGAGTCCATGCAATTCACCATAAACACACTCAAACACACAGCAACGTGAATTTGCACTTCATTCTGCTCAGTCTAAGTGCTGATCTGGGATCAGGGAGTGGGTCGTAGTGAACTTTACTTGGAAACTATTTAATTCAAAGTGGTTCAGTCAAACAAACAAATGCTAAGTGTTTTGAGATAGATACAATCAAAATTAAGGGCAGTAAAATGTGTATTTATGAAACAGTGATGGTTAAGTCCTGACAGTGAGCAGTGTGAGAGCTAAACGGCTCCACTGTCAGGTCGCAGCAATGGAAAAACTTTGCCACCTTTAGACCTTTAGCCTAAAAAGATGATGAGGAATAATGGATCAGATTACTGATACAGTAGATGTAAGCTGGTGTTATGCACAGTTTTGAGGATAAATGTGAGAATTTAAACATGTGAGAAATACAGGTCAAGACATGAAGAGATAATTACATGTCAATTGGCATCCAAGTCTTCAAAAAATGGTTTTATTTTCATCATTAACATAATGAGGATTAAAGCTACTGACATTTATCTGACTGTTACACATGTTAAATGAATAAGATTAGATACTATTGATAAGTACATGTATATATCCTATAAGACATAGTACAAATATGCACAAACTACATATTTAACATAACAAGAAATTTATATGTATCTTTTTTTAATGTATCACATGCACATAATGTGCAAAGGTAACTGCCAAATTAGTTCAGTGCTCATGCGGAAACAGTGAAACTGTGCATTAGCTTTGTTAAAAGCTGATGCTTTGTGAAAAAGTTAAAGCAGTTATAGAGAGAATGGCAAAACAACAGCCTTACTCTCCTCTTTTCCAAAACTCCTTTTGACATTTTTCCTGTATTGGATTATTGGAAATCAGACATAAAACATGGGAAAAGAAAAGGGATTTGACACAAAGCATTAAAGGTCTCTATTATTGTCAACATGGTATGTGCCTTAAATATAAGCATTTTCACTCCGGCACACCTAATACACACATTAGTACTGTAAATATTCACTCAGTCAAATATTTATTGAACCACAGTCCTCTTTTCTTCTCATGGACTTCTTCACTTGGCAAAACTGAAAATATGACTGGTTCAGTGGCTCTAGTTGCCCACATGCTCCATTTAATGATCATATGGAAATATGCAGAGTGAAAAGATATTAAAGCCATGTTGCACTGCTGCACAGGTACCGGCGCTCACTGTGAAAATAGCCCAAAGTCAAAACAATCTCTATTACTTTTCACACATCACACAGGTTGCAAAAAGTCTTTTTCACATTCTCAAAATCTACAGAACCGAGCCAACAGGAGTCGTTTGAACCAAATAAAAGAAGTTGTGAAATGTGAAATAATGGTCACATGCCCTGTGAGGTTTGGCTGTGAATGTGTTGCGGCCTCAGTGTGACAGAACTAGAATGGGGCGCTCTGGATGCCCACATGTCATGTGCTACACGCCCTCATACAGCAGGAGCTCCTGTTGAGGTTATTTTTACCCCGGCACCTGGAGGTGTTACAGACTTGCTCTGGCCTGCACATTCTTTTCCCTCAGCACAATCAGGTGTGAGAGCAAGTGATCTTCGTTCTCTGCAATTAAGATTCTGCCTTCATCTTCTCCTGGTACACAATTACTGCTCCACTGCTGTTTGCTCTAATTGCTCTTTCTGCAGGGATTGGTGGGAAGCCAGTGATTGTGATGGGTAGGGGATTATCTCCTTTCCTTTACTCTGGCCCCTTAAAAAAATCATTTGTAAACTCCCCGGTGTAATTACTGAGCCTCATGATTAATTGTCTATTGAAATTAGCGCGGGCCAAGCTTTCATTTTTACTGCAACGAATATTAATTAATGTTAACTCTTCCCTTTTCTTTTTTTCCTCCCTTTTTCTAAAGCACATCTTTTGAATATTCATTGTGGTCTTGAAAAATGGGCACAAGCCAGAGCCTCAAGTCAGAGTGCTGACATTTGGCTATCATGAAAAAATACATATCTGGAATTAAAAGATGCGTTTGAGGCCATAAATAATATTTACAGGAGGTCGACAGGTGAGGAAAGCAAGCTCTTATTTAAATCCCGTCTCATCTGTTAGTCGAGAGGTGTCAGGGAATATGCAAAGCAGCATCTCAGCTTTTGTTTTCCTTTAGTGAGGGAAGAATAGTCACGTTTAATTCAGTTTGTATTTATTTAACCCTTGTGGAAAATGACAAGTTGAATAAGTGCCATGTAATCACATTCAGCATATTGTCATACAATAATGTATAGAACACAAAGTCACCTTGAATAAAGCATCCGGCAGGGGAATACATTTGGGTAATAATATGGAAATTTACACTAAGGTCTGAATCAGATTAACATTAGAATATCTCCATATTCCATCCAGTAGAAAACACCTTCATTGGTCTGGGCTCCATATCCACAAATTCCCAGTTCACTGGTTGGACAATGATACAAACTTTATACAATATAAATTTATAGTCAAGCTCAGATTAGTATAATAGAATGTTTGATCACATATTTGTCAGTGTGATGTGTTTTCTGTCAGTGTCTCACATACAAAAAAGCTAGTTAGCCCCCTCAGATGCAAAATTTATGATAGCAACTTTATGTATACTTTAATTTTCAAAAACAGCTTCAAACTACTTCACAGTAAAACAAAACATTACAAAGTAAATGTAGTAAATGAGATAAAAAGTTGATTGTGGTGATGCTAGAATCCCTTAAAGATTTACTAAATCTTGATCAAGAGAAAAATAATCAAAGTTACCAAGTACATCCATTAAGAATGAGTGTTGTCATGTGTTCAGTAATGCCTATAAAGCCTATAAAAAGTCCAAAATCAACATGTGGGCCAGCCAGCTGGACGGACGACCATGGCTCTCGAGGGAAGCTGACCAAGTCGTGTGCAGAGACAGCTGGTCGTAAGGAAGGAAAACCGTGACCTGGCTTACGCTGGTGAGTTATCCACACACACACACACACACACACACACACACACACACACACACACACACACACACACGACCCTCCAGATAGCAAGATTACATGCACACAGACAAGATTAGGACACACTTCTAGCTTTGATGCAACACAGTAAGGGGGAGGCATAATGTTACAGACTATGAGCTCAAATTAGTAAAACTAAGTAACAGATCTTATAAAGGATTTTGCCTGCATAGCTAAAGCCTGATATAGATAAAACAATCGGAGAGCAACATTTTTGCACAGATTTACATGTTTACTTATTACATTAAACATGAGAACTTAAGTTATTTTGTCTCAATCCTACATCCAACATAACATAAGTCCCCATAATAATACACTCTACTTACTCCTGTTTAAGTAACATTTGCTTAAAACTGCAGTTCCCAGCTGCTTCCTGAGATAAACTGGCATATGTTCAAGTAAAAGGTTACATTTTTTTTCACTTGTTTTCAAAGATTTACAGCTTTATAAATGAATGAGTTTGTTGCTGAATGACACAAAGAGGGTACGTTGACAATGTTGACAAATCCCCCTTTTTGCCTAATGTAGCTAAATAAAGGTTCAAGAGCAGCTATTATAGATAAAACACCATAAAACCTTTAATCTTTGTCGCCATTCTTTGACCCTCTTTGTTTCTGTGTCTTTGCCCTGAGAAATCCAGTCGACCTTCCTCCTGACTTACTCAATCCACATTCAGATAAAGGGATCATACCCGGCAGATCAAACTAATGTCCTCACCCCTCAGTGTCTCCGAACGGCCACTGAATAAAATCGCAGCTGCTGTGAAATGGCTGTGACATAACTTGATCCACGCAGTGACGGCGCACACCACCGCTTGCACCCTGTAATACATCAGTGCCAGGAAACAGTGGACGTGGAGACACACTGATTGAATCAGGGGCCATGGAGCCTCTGGGGAGAGTTCATCTATACCGAACCAGCAGCAAACACCCACCAATCCCTCTGACTGTATCTGCTGTAACAATGTTTCAAGACTTAGCGGTCATTCATTCTACTTCTTCTACTAAGCACACAAAACGCAGAGTGTTTTATGGGAACCAAACCTCACAAACATATGGAGAAATTAAAGCCACTAATCTTATGTGTAAATTATAATTAAAATTGAAAACTCCAATCAACTTTAAGTCTTTAATTTGTTTACCATGTGTCAAAAATTTGTTGTGCATCTTTTAAACTTTAAGTAAAGCACATAAAAGTTGTTTTGATAATCATGATCTTGGTTTGAAGCAGTTAAAATACTCAGCTTATTGTTTGAAAAAATACACATATGTGATTTACAGCTGAGCAGCATACAGTTTATTTCGTGTGAACATAAACAATTAAGTATTTATGGCCATCACTCTGCACTTCCTTCTTTATGTCTTTATGAGTCACCAACTGTTATACATCTCACTTGGCTGAGACATGTGTCTGTTCTTCCAGGAATTATGACCAATAACTTTGACAAACTGCAGTAGGATTGCACTGAAGAAATATAATAGAAATCAGATTTTTAGATTTGACAGGTTATGTTATGGAGTTTGTCATTTTCAATATGAAGAGTACATAGATATGTAATAAAAGTATATTGTTGTATGACAGACAAAGGTAGTTTGCTTTAGATTTAGATCTCTTGGGAGAAATAAAACTATTTTAAGTCGTGGCTTTGTCAATAAAGAACGACAATAAGATTTTTTTTTATGCCAAAACAGCCGCTGGATATATGATTGACTTATGTCTTCTTCTTTTTTTTCATTGAAACACAACGACTACGATGAATGATTCCAGTTTATTTATGTTTGGTTCGGTTAAAGTGGCTGCAGAGGTCTGGATGCAGGTTGGGTTTTCATATGGGTGATGGTGGAGAGAGTACTGAAAATTTTATACTTAGTCCCATAAAACATGACTCAAGTAAAAGTTAAAATTACAATCCTAAAAACATACTCAAGTAAAAATAAAAAATACCTGTGCAATATTTTTTTTGAAAATACAAGTTATTTGAAATTCATTCTAATGCATAGTTATTTGATATTCATTAAAAAAAATTAGATTTAAAAGCCAAACAGACCCCTATAGCTGTGAGATATGTTAATGCTATGTAATGCAAGCTAGGAGGTTACAGAAGGAGTATTTAAAAAGTAATCTCTGTGTTTTCGACACAGCAAGCATTTGATCATGAGACTGGTTTCTTTTTTTAGACTTTGGTATAAAATGTGGGGCCAGATGTTACCAGACGTTGTTACTGGAAGCTCCTTCTTGTGCTTGGATTTGCTCCATCATCATCACATCGTGGTCAGACAGATGTGACAGGTGGTGTCTCTTTTTCCTTTAGGCAGCTGCAACTTGGCATCTGCAGTAGAGATGCTCCACAAACTCTCCCCAATACACTCAGTCCAAGTGTTTAGAGCAGACTAGTTCAAACAAAGGTATTCCGAAAATGTAGGGAAGTAAATGGAGATCACTGGCTTAAAAATATACTCAAGTGACAGAAGACTTGCAGATTTATTAGAGGAGTATGTAAAGCAATTCTTCACACACACACAAAAAATGTGCTGTTTGTCACCAATTCAAACCTTTAGTCACTCTGGATTAAACAAGACTAGAAGTGAACTGAAGTTACTTAAGTGGCTATAAAAAGACACTTCTTATAATTAACGATTTTACTAAATATGGACTCTTTGGCTGGATAAATTAAAGGTTTGGTATCAGCTGAGAAATCAAGTGGTTCAACAAGACTTTTGCTGGACTGATCACTTAAATCTTTGCTGATCTGTGATTGATGAACAGACAGGAGTGAGTGAGTTATGTATATGTATGGGGCATTATCCTGACAGCTACTTATAGAAATGAAAGATATGATTGGATGGTGCATTCCACTTCTGATATTATTTGCAGCCAATCAAACATTAAAGACTGGGCTCTTGTTGGACCACTTTGTACAGTCTAAATCCTTCTGGCATTCCTTTGGCACCTGCAAGGAAGCCAAAATTATTAAGTCTCTGAAACTCAGACTAAAAACATGATGATTTGTGGAGCTGTTCCCTGAGAGACGGCATATTGATACATTAAATAATATCACACAGTCATCTTCTTTGTTTGATTTTGAGTGATACTACAAACTACTTAAATTAGTTGCAGAATATCTGCTTTATTGTCCAACTGGACACTACATGCTACGTGCACTAATGCATCTCTCTGAAAATATGATTAGTAATTAAACTGTTCCCTAATATGCTAATTTGTTAAATTAAAGTGTCTTGAGCTCAGCAGGAATAATAAAGCAAACTGATTTAAAAGAAGTCCTCTCATTTGCGATATTACAGCTGATAGTGACTGTACATCAGTCATGCTTCTGTACCTGCCTCCTCTGCCTGGGAACAAGGACGAGTGACTAATTTTCCTTACGAGTGTTCCAGCTAGACCCCCCGTCTCCCAAAAAGAAAGCAGGCTCCATCCCATCTCCTGCACCGCTGTGACCCCGATCCTCTCTGGAGGTGCACTGCCATAGTTGCCATAGTTACCTCCTCCTGGCTACTTTGTAAGGTCACCTGCTCTGGTGAGCTCTTCCCTCAGAGAACAAGCATAACTAATGTCCTGCAGGTTCAGGCTTGATGTAAATAGTCTCAGTTGACAGCCTACTGTACAAATACTCAATTACGTTTGCTTAAAGGAAATGATTTGTTGCAACGGCGAGCACTCAACTTGTGTGACATCAGCGTTGCCTGGGCAACGGCGGCTGATTGCACAGGCTGGAATTAGGTATTGATCAGAGGAGGGGGCCTGGCGCCAGTGGGGGACTGGAAGCGATCCGCCACTACGATTTACAGAGGATGGGGGTGGGGGTGAACCTGCACACTTCGCCCCGGCTCAGAGAGCTGAAAACCCCTCAGGAACCAATTTACACACCGCTACAGTGCAATATCTGCAGCAGTCAATAATGGAAATCTGATGCCCCCTCTGCCATCAATGTGACCGCTCCTCTCCCTCTCGTTAGAGCACCTTGAAAGTTCTAGGCCAATCCATAGACACAATAGATTTCCAATGGTGCGGGGATATTTTGACTTTGGTATTCTCTGTGTAATTACACCTCTAAGTAAGGTAGCAGCTTTAAACAGGATCCGTCCTTTGTAGTCCTTTTAAAAATGAATCCATCTTTAATTTAATCATCCTTGCATTACAATTATTTTCCCCTTGCGTTATTTCAAACTGTTTACCCTTTATGTCCATTAAGTCCTCAGTAGACAGTGTTTATTGTATTGTTTAGCTCTTGCTGACACGTGTGATTTACTAAAACTAGCATCTGCACATAGGAATTAAGAGTCTTCAGTATATCCGTATAAATCAAACATCACTGCATGCTTTTGCATTCTGCGTTCATGTCCAAGCTCGCAAAGTATGGGTTTTAATTACAGACTGAAAGGTTTGCTTTGGTTTGCAGGGACTAATTTGAGAGTAAGCTTCGTTATTAAGAGCATTTTTAAGGGCTGGATTGGAATTTTCTAAACATGTATTTGACACACAAACTTCACAAGTGTTAATTGTTCTTAGTAAACTTTGCAAGCACCGAATTCAAGTTCAGTCTAATTTATTTTCTATGTAACAGTAGGCACAATGTGTGAAATCGTTTGGGGTTGAAACTACCTTTGTAAACCTTTCTTAAAGTGTTGATATGTGTTATCACCGAGTTTAAGTACTGACCACAGACTCCTCTATTATATGTGTGGAGTTTGCATGGTTTTCTCATGCTCATGTGGGTTTGTCTGTGGTTTTCTCTCAGAGAAAAAGACATGCAATGTTAGGTATCAGGAGACAAAGCACTGACCTCAAAACATATAGCACTGTATGGAGGTAGCTTTGTTTTTATGTAACAGATGAAGTGTGAAAGTAGAACTTGTTTAGGATATCTAACTTTAAACTTTCTTTCCATCGGGGAGATATTTGTAACGACAAGAATCACTCACACACGAGACATATCTCACACAGTATTGAGTACCTGATGGTGGTTTAACTAAATGTTTCTTTCAGCTAAACTGAGGCTGAGACCAGCTGTTGAACCCTGAGTGTTGAAGCCTGTTTTCTGCTGCAGGTGGTTTATGCAAACAGTGCCTGAATGTTTTTGCTGGACAGACATGAAGTCACTGGAACTGGGAATGCTCCGCTGCCTTAATCCAGCCCATCACTTTTTTTGACAAAAAAAAAAAAACTCCCTCTCCTGGCAGTGCTCCGTAGTGCAGTCCACAGTGTGAAGTAACGCCTTGTGACATCTGAGGATGTTTAACCCTGCAGGGCTCATTGTTGCTAAATTTCCTCCATCCTCACAGGGAGACATCTGTAGTGCAACAGACAGAGCCGTCTCTTTTACACTGCACAGACCTGGGAGATGTCAGCCACTTGTCTCATCACAGGATCCGATTATAGAATACATTTGCCATAATGTGATATATGCATATTAAAGAAAAGCCTCATAGGCAACAGAGACTGCCCCTTTAATAGAATCCAGCTATCATCACGGGTAAATTCCAAGACCTCGATGTAATGGAAAAACTGCCGGTCTGATCTTCCCAAAGCTCTCATGTGGAATCTGAAAGGCTGACTGCTGCTGTGGTCCGGCTGTGAACCGGGCTGCCGTCACAGGGCTGTTATAGGTAGTCAGCCGCGACAGACCCTTTGTGTTGGGGGAAGGGGGTGGGTAGGAGAGGAGAGGGAGAGGGTTATGCCCCAAAAATACACTCATTGCTGTAAAGTTATGGCACCATCATCAGCAAAGCAATGACAGCTTCATAAAGTTTGATTTAATCAGACAGGAGAAATTGAACCATTATATGACATAATCTACAACTCGGTGATGATATATCTCAAACGTGATGTGCGAAGGCGCTGATTAGAATTCATTCCTTTGCTGCAATCTAATCTAAAAAGCAGCTTGAAACGAAAAAAATCTTCCTAACATTACCACCTGCTCGTGTATGTGTGTTCATGTGAGTCTGCCTGACTGCCTGCCAAGGTATCCATTAATTTTCTTCTGTTTTGTGTAGTATTATTACACATTGGCTGGTGCTGCAAGTTTAATATGTTGTAGATCTTTTTTGTTACATTCCTCATAGTGGGTTCAATGTCATCTCTTTGTTGTCTCAAAATGCAATCAATGAAGGTCTTCCTACCCCATCCACTGAAAGTCAAACCCAACCCATCTAGGGCCACTCTGAGCTGTTCTGTCAAATCTAAGAATCAAGCCCATATTTCTTGGAGTCATGTTGTGCGACTCCTCACTCCAGTTTGTGTGCGCCCTCGCACCTAATATACAAAAGATCTATTGAAATATGCATGAGGCCCATGATGCCTGCACTAAAAATACACTCAAATAGGGAATACATTGACAGCTCTGTTATTGAGCTCTCCTTGAGCTTCCTTTGTCACAACAGCCACGGATCGTTCTCAAGACTCATGTATTATCAAAAGCACGCAACTCGGCCCCCTCTCTTTCTCTCTGACACACACACACAATCTATCTCCTCCTCTCACACTCACTACCACTGTCTTTTTTTTTGCTCTATCACTCTCTTTACCTGGCAGCCACATGCAAATGCACTCTCAGAAAATGTATTTTTTTTCAAATTCCACACAAAGACACTTTTCTTTTTGAATAGTAGAAACCAGACCAGATGCTTCGGCTGTTCTTTTCAGGTAATATGGAATAGAGTTAGTATGTAATATATGAGCTAACATTTGATAAAATGCTGTCTAATAATGATGTAAACTTTTATGAAATGATATTTGACATAAACACACAATGTAGGCCTCAGCTGACAAAATATCATGCCACTAATGTTAGCATAAAAGTTCAAATTGCATTGGCTACCATAGCTTGCTAGGTCTACGAATCTCCCTCTTTAGTTATATAAATGGCACTTAATTTGTTTCTGGCAACTTAGTTACACATTTGTAGTCTTTATTAAGACATTACATAAGTTTTAATGGTGCAACATGATACCGTAGGCTAAATCCCAAATTTGAAACTTCTCATGTAAAACTTATGAAAAGACTATGCACACAAACTTTGACTGTGCTAGTGCAACCCAATCCTGGGGCTTAGCGACTCTTTGAAACACATCCCTGGGCGCCATGTGCATAAATGTAAAGAGCAGTTAAACCAACCGTCTTCAAAGTAATTTCAACAATTATTCCTATAATACAGTCAAGGCCTCTTTTTACTACCACAGATGATCTAGAGGGCAGAGTTTTATGCCACATTAGCCGCTGCTCTACCATAAAGAACAGTGAGGGGATAGAAATTGGCCACCAACATGCATGTGTAGACCCTTTTTATTTGACATAATATGGCATAAAAGCAGGGCTCGTATCCTGCAAGCCCCCTTATGGTACTGGTTGTGTAAAAAAAAAAAAAAAATTCTCAGATAATCGCAGTAAACTGAGCTGTTGTCCTGTCCTCTTTTACTTAAAGTGGTTGTACTTTCCAGTTAGGAATTAGGGGCCAAATTGTTAGGCATCAGTACCAGCTACACCTCTGTAATTGGGCAGATTTTAGAGAGGTGCTATGAAATACACCCCTGCAACTTTAATAAGTTCCAGAGTCCTGGGCTCCAGGTTGCTGCTCCCAAGGTGCTGGTCTGAGTTAGCCAACATTTATCACATAAACATCTAGCACCACTCCTGCTAAAGCAGACAAATGCCTTCCTGCTCTGCAATTCCTTCCGTAGCCATCAGAATCAGGGCAACAAATCCAGCTTTAATAGTTATCTATGGAGTCTCTCGCATGCAATGAACACCCACATTTATTTCTGTGCTTTCTCCCGATGAGGGTAAGTGGATCAATTAGTGAAGACTACAAGTTCAGCATCTTTACACATAGTATCAATTGTTAAGTTGAGCAACAGCAGGTCCCCAGATTATCTCAGATCTGTTCCTCCCCTCTTTCCCATCCCTTCCTCTCTCCCTCCACCAGATCCAAAGCTAGCCTCATTACAAATGATCCTCTGATACACACAACCTTGGCACACACCTTAGCGCTAATGGCCCACAGATTGATTTTTAATTAGCAACACTTTTGGATGGTGGCCAACTCGAACGGACTTTTATGAAAAACTAATCACCTTTTAGCTTTAAGTGTTAAAAGGTGCAAGTAGTTAGTTTAATGCTTTAACAGTGGATATTCACAATAAATGAAAATCTACTAAAACCTAATTATTCGCATGCTTGCATTTCTATGACTTATATGTGTAACATCTTCAAGGAAAAACTGCATTTATCACCAAACAGAGCATAAAAGATGACCTCAGAGTTCTTAAAGTTCTGTGCTGAGACAACGGCGGTGGAGGGGCTGAAAAAGTGGGTCAGGTCAGATATCATCTCAGGGTTGCTGAAAATTTTGGGCCAATGAAATGTCAGTCCACATTAAACAAGCAGGTCAGATGAGACCAAAGCTGTGTACCCTGTGAGTTCATCTGGCAGGAGTTCATAACCAAAGTGTACCCAGCTTCAATAAACTGGGCCAGTATTTATGATGGCAAAAAGAGACATGAACAACATCTGCAACATTTTAGGCCCAGATGTGCACAACATGGTTTGCTGCAAAGAGAAAGCATTCTATCTTTCATAGTCCTGTGTGATTTGGATTACCGTTTTTCTTTTTACAAGTTATTATTCTGCTTGTTACATATTAATATTATTCTTTATCATCTGTATTATTTTATTTTTATCAGTTGAATTTTCAACACAGTCTGGATCCACTTTCTTTATGAATGATAGTACTTTTGTACTAGTATGGTTTTAATTAAGTGTTATTTCTGGCTACTTTTTGTTGATATATATATATATATATATATATATATATATATATATATATATATATATAAAAAAGATGTTAATATCTGTCTCTAATTGAGGTCGGGCC
>JAQMCX010000011.1:10765029-10849666 GCA_029814765.1 Acanthurus leucopareius | reverse complement strand
TGAGACAAATCTTGATTTTGTGGCAAGATACCATAAATAAAAATGACATGAAAGTGTAAAACAGATTAAACCATTTGTAATCATAAATATGGTGAGAGAATATGCACATGTGTTTTTTGTAATATTTTGAAACATAAAATAGATTTATTGTCGCTCCATTTTTGAAACCTTACAGTTCTTGGCAAGAAATGGAAAAGAAAACATGGAGATGGCAAGAACAAGCCTGACATAAAAGCACAAATTTCTTAGGCATTGTCTCCACACAAATATAACTGTAGAAAACTGTAGAAGATATGAATGGGCAAACTGCAGGGAAAAGCTGTGCAATTTATAAATAACCTACAACCAAAACACATAATAACTTTAGAGTATAATTTTTTCTTACTCAAAACTGTCAGGGAATAAGAGAGGTAACAGAATTTGCTGTGTCAAATCCACAGCTTCTACTACATATTGCAGGGCATTTATTTGTCTATATGTGAGTTTACCTTTCACAGGGGGGTATGTATACTTTCCTCAATGTTCAGGGCTATCACACATTCACCGCAGCTCACACACACACACTGAAACACATCTGACCTAACAATCCACTCAACAGTAATTTATCGGTGTGATCCATCATTATCATGTTTTATTATGGCCACCGTTGGAGATATAATTCACAAATAGGCACATGCTGTAGAGATGACAGTGAGGGAGAGGGATGTCCTTTACCTTCGTCCTCTGCCAGGAGCTTTCAGGAGTCTCTGCGGCCCCGTATGCAAGGGACCAGACCCTGAATGGGCAGGGAGGCTGGGGATCTGGGGAGCAGGAGCCTGCCCTGTTAGCCCACTGCATTGTGGGCCGGCAGTACTCCCATTAAACGCCAGGAAGACAGAGAGAGAGAGAGAGAGAGAGAGAAAGAGAGAGAGAACAGTCACAGCAGAGTGCTGTTGGTGCCACGTCACATGACCACGTTTGTATTCGGTAGCCATAACTCACTGCCTGTGCGTGGGGATTGATCCCAGGCTGGACACTCCCTGGAGGAGCCCTGGCACTCAGCGGAGTTTGATCCCGCAGATTAATGCAATAGGGATTCCCGGTCCAGGCCTTTGTCTCTGGCCAAACACTTAACGTCCCTCGAATTTGTATCCAGCAAAGGTTGAGTCCCATGTTTATTTGGGTAATGAATTGCTGTAATTAATGCAACTATTGATTCCCCCTCAGTGTCTCCTACAAAGGCCAGTCCGATTTCTAATTTAAAGGGAGTGGGAGTGTTAGCAAGAGGATGAGGAAAGGGGAGGAGAGCCCTGTATAGGCAAAACAATTGCACTATGTGCTCGCAGAATGAGAGTGTAATTGTTCAATGAATCACATTTGAATACATTCAATTAAATCTTTCAATTTGAGGGCGTACGCTCTGTTCGTGTGGTGTTTTATCACTTTGGTTTCTCTCGCGCATTGTAATAAAAATGTAAATCCATGGAGGGCATCTGAGAGCCGATGAGGACGTTTGCCAAGTAGCATCTCAGAGCTCTGGTGTCACGCTAATAACCACAATGCAATTTTCCCACACAAACAGGCAAGAGTACATTAGCATATAATCCCCTGGAATTATGACTATACTAATCTCCATCACTGTGTCCTCCCTGAGGAATTCTGGATGTGCACTTGAAAACACTGTTAGTGCTCGTAGGGGAATTTTCTGTGCACTTCAAGGACAGGAGGTTTCCAGTTTGCAAATGTTATCAAGTTATGGCTCCATGATGAAAATGTAATATTTGTTTGAGTCTGGATCCTATGTGTGTGTGTGTGTGTGTGTGTGGTATGGCTTTTGTGTCTTTTCTCTGGTCTGGGGCTCCTTTAAATGCTGTTTACGTCCTTCTCCTTGCCGTGAGGCTGTGTGGCTGGGACCCGTGTAAACACCTGGTCGCCGCTGCGGTGGAACGTCTGACCACAGAACAATGAACAGCCAGCTGGTCCATCTATTATTGTTTATTGAGGCTCACCACAAGAATTGCATGTGCCCCCCTTGTGAGTAATTACAAGAAAATGAGCCTTTGACCTTTGATTTAGATTGGGGGGAAAAAAAAAACTTTAAGAGTATTATTGTCAATATGTGTGTATTGATCACAACTGTAATTACTACTGAATACCTCAACAGTCGAGAGGTGGGTGGTTTTACTGTTTGAAAGATGTCCGCTGCAATGTAATAAATTACAATCCACTGAACAGATAAGATTACTCTAATCATGAAGTCGTCCATTAGATTTGGTCTTCCTTACCACTAAGCGTGATATTTAAATTGGTTTGATATTTAAGGAGGGCACTGATTGTGTGAGTAACAACAATGTAACAGGGCTAGTTATTCAACTCATTAATAATACACTTTAACTAAATCATAGCCAGCAGTTCAGTCTATTGCTCGGTTTTCACCTTTCTAACAACAATGATGATGAATAATGATTCGTTCTAACCTCCTAGATTTTCTAAGAACCTATAGCATGCCTTATTAAAGACAAAATAGGTAGAAGACTAATTAAGCAGACCAAATAGGAATGACGGCATGCCCAACTGCCAGAGCCAAGTAAGGGCTTGAAAAATGGCTCCTCTGCTATTTCAATTAATCAGTTGTATTTTGCTTAATTTTGTTTGACGTTGGCAGAGGAAACGTCCTCTGGGAGTATCTGTCCTTTGACCACTAATGCTTTAGTAATTCTTCCATCAGTCGGACCCATGATTGAAACAATCAAGGGTGTGTGTCTTTGTCTCTGAGTGTGTGTGCATGCACATTCTCTTGTATCAGTGTTATGTGTGCATGTCCCTACATGTATGACTGTATTTTAATCCACATACAGTGAATACACTGTATGTATGTCAGCACCGCAGAGCAGTGTACATCAGTCTCTCATCCATTCATTTGTGTTTTGGTTTTTTTTCCTCTGGAAATGAGTATGGAGGTTGATTTCAAAGCCCACACAACTGAGAGTGGAACCTGATTAACCTTACAGTGACTCCAGAAGCATGTGACCATTCCTGCTTCCCCTCCTCTGCAACCCATTGCCCGGGAAGGAGATGTTGAACTTAACCTCTGCTACCGTGATGAATTAACAATAGAACAATTCAATGCCCCAGTAATTACCAAACACTTTGGACACGGCAACATTTTTCAGCTCCGCCACACAGGTTTGTCGGTATTGGTGGCTTTCACCTGGAATCCTGGGGCTCTTTGCTCTTCCTAACTTTGTTTTCTCTGACGCAGATTAGATCTGCCACCCCATTACAGATTCATTTTCCTAATTTTTCATGTCTGCGCCGCGCCCCATCTGCACAGGGCTGATAATTGTGGGGACCAGCCCTGGTGATTAACATCAGCAGAATTAATTACGCCCGCCATTAAGGCTCCAGGTTGCACACAATGATCAAGAGAAATTAACTTTCTCCCAGGCCCCTAAATCATCTCACCTTCAAGTGGAGTGATGGCAAAGAGACAGGCCTGGAGTCCTGGACCCCGCTCGGCACCTTCTTAACCAAACATGAGGTGCGCATCCCACACCAGAACTGCTTCCCACCAAGGAGATTATAGCCGCGGCTGATGGGTATCAATTATGCTACCTTATGTGGTGGGATGAGCGAGAGGTGTCCAGGGTCTGGTGACTAATGGACCTGGGTTGGAGCCACCCTGCAGCTGGAGACCAGGGAGCTGACTGTTTCTCTGGCCAGGGAGCACCAGCCAGATGCTGAGGGGGCTCAGTTCGCCGGCCTGACACTCACAGGTATCTGCACACCACATTTGACTGTGTACTCTGGAGTAGGGTGGCCGTGTGAGTGTAGGTTAGCCAGCAACTGATGAGGAAAAAGACTTTATCACCTTAGCCATGCAGTCTGTTTGTTATCCTGTCAGGTTTAAATCTTTATCTTGAAAAGGAGCCTGATGAGAAGACTTAAGGATATGAAGGATTTCTTGTTTCATACCTTTTAAAATGTTTTATTGTGGTTGTCTTATAACTTGTACAGTACGTTAGCATCCATGGACAAGTGTGGCTTCTCGGGGAGTGAGAGTGATGTGTTTGTAAGCTATGCTAATGGAGCAGGCCTCATGCCCCCGCAGCAGGGAGAGCAGTGGTAATGTCAGGAGGAGATAAGCAAATTGCATCTGTATCATATTGACTTGTCAAGGTTAAGCAGCGTGAGCAGGGGGAGGAGTAAGAGGCGAAAAAACTCTGCATCCCTCTCATCCCCCCTTGCCTGAACTACCAAAAAAAGATGCATGAGGGGCAGGAGGAGAGGGTGAATGAGTGGACAAGAGGAGGTGGAAAGGAGGCCTTTTTTGGAAGCTTCAAACTCCAAACGCAGAGTCCTGTTGAGATAGCGATCACACAGGGCAAACAACAGGCACAGGTTTGTGTGGGGAGGGTTTGGCTCTCTGCTCTCGTTTACACTGATTTGATTTAGCTCCACAGGATCTAATTAAGCTCAGAACCAAACCTCTTTGGAGTTTCAGCATCCATATTGTGAATGTCAGGCTTTGAGAAACAGCCATGAGTGATCAAACCTGCGCATGATTTTTTCTTTTTTTTATTTTCTTTTTATGAACACACATCACAAAGATAGAATAATTGCCGTCAGCGGATATACCGTAATAAAATATGACGATTGCTATGCATAAGGGGACGTATAAATTTTAATGACAACAAATATAACATGCAGTGAACATTATAACCAAAACAGTAACAATAATGGCTCTGCCAAGTTAACTTGCACAAAAAAAAGTGAAGAAACAAAGAAAAAAAAAATCCACCAGCACTGCCGGAGGTTCATCCCATGATGATTGTCACAGTACTTCCCTTCCCCTCTAATTAGCTGTAGCAGTTTTGCTTGAATTCAGTGTATAATCCCCTGGATGAAGTGTAGTCAGCATCTTTCCTTTTCCTAAAAGCACGAGAGGTGCAGTATCATCAACTCCATCTTCGCTCCAACACTGCCTCTGGATGATTTAATAAGGTTAAAAGACTAGTCAGCAATTACCCCCCGCTCAGTGGAGGAAACTCTGAAACACAATCGCATTACAGCTGTAGACAAATGCCAGACACCACATCCACAAAGAAAATGGCTATCTCTGCCTTTTAAAGTTCAAGCAAACAAGAGCTTTTTTTTTTTTTGAGATACACACGTAAAAGGATGAGTTTTGTTAACAAGTTGAGTTACTTTTGATTTTCTGAGTGTGTTTGTGTATCTAACCCAGAGCCCTGTAATGGCCAGTGTGAGATAGTCCAGAGAGTGTCATGGAGTGACATTTACTGCCTCTGCTGTGGGGAAACAGGTAAGCAGAGCACACCATCTACAAAGTAGTCCCCTTTGACACCGGCACTCTACAAATCAGGGCTGAAGGGCAGGCAAGAGCGGGGGCCACTGACACAGAGGTCCTTTAGAGTTCCAGCTCGGCCCAAGAATGTGGCAGAGCGGAGGCAGCTGGGGCAGAGCAACCAGACGTCTGGGATTTGTCTGGCACCATGTTCGATTTTACTAACCTCGGCATCAGACAACTCAAGGGGATAGAGGTGTCTGTTCACTGCCTGTCCCACTAAGCTCACACCATACTTGTTTTCAAGTGGTAAAAGTTTCAGTCTGCATTATCGTATTTGTCTCCACAGGAAGATGCTTGAAAACTGCTCGTGGGAGGTATCAGCTCTATTGAAATTAGTCCTCCTAGTTGCACTTATTAGATAATACTTCCTGTATTAGTGGGGCAGCAGTGATAGCAGGCAGATTTACAGCTCTCCGAGGCAGCCAGCTTTGCTTTAACATGGGCTGCGTTAACTCTGCTCATTAAACAGAGGATGTCATCACTCCACGCCACCGCTGCATGTTACATGTCACAAATATCCTCCATGGGCCGGCCTCTGTCCAGCCCCGTCCACAACATCCTCTAAATCTGTCAATGCCACCTGGATCATGGTCCCATATTTGACCACACCGCCCCCGCTGTAGCTTCGAACATGCATGTGGTTGGCACATGTGGGAGTTGGGGGGGGACACACAGGTGTTTGTTTGTGAGTGCGTGTGAGTGGCACAAAGAGCGTTACACACCCAACCCTTCCTCCACTCACTCACTGTATGTGTGGACCGATGTTTGGGACAGCGGTCGGTCCATCCACATGGGGAGAGGTGTAGGCGCGATGCCTCATTACAGACCCAACTCTGTACACAGGCCAGATAAGCAGAACAGGACAAGATAAGGAAGCGTGGCCGAGTACAGTGAAGTGCAGCCAGATATTCTGATGGCACCACCAGATGAAACGGCCCCCGGCCTCTCTCTCTCTCTCTCTCTAAAAATATTTCCATGAGCAGTACTTTAACAAACCGTTTGCTGCTGCATTTTAATCAATTCAAGAAAAAAGCAATTTAGGTTTTTGCTGATTCTTCATGCTTTGCTCGACATATTTTTGCTGTAAGAAAAAAATTCAAATTCAAAAAAGACAGGGGTAAATTTAAAGATATTTCTCAGACCCCTGTGCTTGTCTCTCTCCAGTCAACAATTAACACAGAATTTACTATCATACAGTTTTTCATCAGTAATCTCCCATTACAATACAAAGTACTTATGCTGTAGAAAATTAATTTATCCCTCGAATAAATATTTTATTTTAAAGTAATATTAAGAAGGAGCACAAGAGTTTCTTCAGTCTCTGTACCTAAATTATTTGCATAAAAATAGAAAAAGGGGCTAGTGGTGTTGGACTGCCAGATCAGGTTCAGCCTCATGCTTAAGGCTCCCTCCAAAGTTTTTTCTAAGCATTGCATGTCATTTCTTTCCAAAGCTTCCACTTGCTTTGACATGATTCACAATTGGCATTGACACATTACATTTTCTGCAGCAAACACATTAAGTTTTCTGTAATGAAAGGGGTCAAATTTGTTCAATATTAAGTTGTCGTCTTTTAAATTCACACTTGAGATTTTTTTTAATTTAATTTAAATGTGGCTGGATTTGAAGAGCAATGCAGCAATGCAGCAAATATATCATGTGCTTGAATTGAATACCAAGGTACGTTTCATCAAGGAAATATGTATTTGTGATCGTTTTGTTTGTTTTTATCATATCGTTTGTTTTACTATTTTGCATTCATGCCCCATTTTGCATATTAGTAGCTGTTTAAGAACTTTCCTAAAACATCCTTTCCCCCTGACTGTACAACTCAGTTAAAATGTTTTGTCCAAGACATGTTTATTGTGGGCTTTGTATGAGGAAAATGGAATTCTATAGAGTCTGAAAATGTGTTGAAATGCACTGATAGTAATCATTTCTATAACTGTATAAAAGGCCATTGAGGATTTGCTCGGGTCTACTTGCAAAATGACCCGTGCCAGCACCGGCTATTATACTACATTAGTCACAGGCTCCTGGGACCTTGCAGGCCTTATGGTTATTCTTCCTTAAATCTAATTCAAAACACAACAGAAACGTGTTTATCTGTACGCTTATGCACGTAGCAGTGATTCTGCATGTGTGTGTATAACTATTTTAGCTTCTGTGTGAATGTATGTACGTGCATACATGTAAGTGTGTATAACTTGCATGGGCATATGTGTGTATGTGCGTGTGTGTGTGTGTGTGTGTGTGTGTGTGTGTGTATTCATGCCTGTAAACCAATATTGAATCACCAGGTGCGAAGGTCATATATTTTAGCTGCTTCGTAGTGATGCAGATAGTGTTTACAGTATCCAAGTGGTGCCATTAGACATCATGTCTACAGAAATTTAGCCGTCGCCTCTCATCCAATAGATTGCTCCTCTCATCATCAGCAGTGCAATCATTCTCAGTGATAGTAAAGCACAGGGGAGGCAAGAGGAGCCGGCCCTCCAAGATGGATGTGTGTTATTGTTTGTGGGATGACAGTGTGTTTCAATCAGGTCCTCTGTGCTCTAATCCCAGGTAGAGCTCTTGAAGTGCTGAGTCAGTTACTGCCTCATCGATCCATCACAGTGGGTTAGTAGTGGGCAGGTGTACTCCGTTGCTCCCAGGAGACCGAGGAAACACCTGCCCCGCACTGCTCGGGACTTCATCATCCCGCCATTCCTTTGTCTCGTTCTGCCGGCAGCTCAACGTCGGGCCACAGAAAACTGTGAAAGCAGCACTTTTGTGGTCGTTTGTTGCCCGTACACAAAAATTATGGGGAAGGGAGAGATGGTTTTCCCTTGCCTCCCACACCTGCCCCCTCCTTTATTTCTCACCCAGGAAGAAGGGACATGCACTGAATGGACCGCACACAACTGCCTGAGCTGCACAGATCACAGCAGGCTCACACCATTTAAACAGAGAGCAGGCAAGCAGGGTGTAAAAAAAAAAATGCAGCCCTCAAATCTTTATTTTATTGGACAGTCCCTGCGTTATCAAAATGAATACTCTTTTACAACAGCGGTAGAGGAGATGACTATACATTGGGAGAAAGTATAGTGGTTATTATTACATCTGAGAGCAGTGCACCAGTGAGGGGTCAGAGTCTATGTTTCTCCTGCTGCAGGCAGTCAATTAGTGCCAGAGGGAAACACAGCACTCCTCTGTTACTCTCCGCTCAGGAGCTGTAAATAAAGGTTTTTATTACACCACACTATCTGCGTCTCTTCTGGACATCAATAGGCCAATGCACTGGACTGTTTCTGAGCATAATCACTTCTCCTCTTTTTATTTCTGACTAAAAGCAAGAGGGAAGGTCACTGTCACTTGTGTAAAAAAAAAGAAAAAAGAAAAAAGGAAAAAAAAGCCAAATTGGTCACCTACTTGAACTGATTGGTATTTTTGACTTGAGCACCAACTTTCACACAAAATGGCCTTGGATCCTATCTGTGCATTATTCATTTGAAAAAGGATTGACAAACCAAACAACCTAGCACATTTTATTGCTCCCTGGAGCACTTGGAGAGAACCTGCAATTATCTTTCCACACACAGGAGAAGGAGAAGACTTTGCCAAGCCCGTCCTGACCTGTCGCTCGTTTAAAAAGGATTTGTCCTGGCCTGTCTGACTGTATCAATAGTGTGATGGTCATCATGCATCAGGCTAAAAATATCAGTCAATAATAAAAATCAAACTCAGTGCTTTGATGTTCATCTATAAATGAAAATAGTGTATCTAAGGATTGTGTTTTTGAGATCCCTCAGGTTCTCAAAACACATAACAGTGAACATGCACAAAGTTCATAAGTTCTCTCTGCAGAAAAAATATTTTTGTTAATTTGTACAAATCATAAAGACGCTACAATGAAAGCAATGTAATGAGCTTGCTAACACTGAAAACTTAAAAACATTAGCTCATATTTGGATCCCTACAGATCCATTTACATATTAATGCATTTTGACAAATACATTTTTTACATCGACGGACTATAAGAAAACAAAAACACACTTGACTGAATCCTTTATCTAGTAAATATAATGTGCTTATATATTAATATTTTTATCGGTCCACAACAATGCTGCAACATTTAAAAATAATGTCAGGGTTAGGGTTCACTTAAAATAAGTAGGATTATTATCAAATCTTTTGTAGCCAAAACTTAAAAAACATGTGCGTGTTAACTGGGTTTTTCACTCTGTAAATGCAGATCACTGCTGGACTGAGCTCAACACTGACTGAGGTTTTTTTTTATTTAATTACCTGATGAATTTTACATTTCAGAGCCACATATGAACCAGAAATAACCTTGGACTCTAAAACTCCCTTTGATCATTCATGCTGTGTGCTCTGTTATCAGATTTTAAATGGATAATTGTACTTTTTTTTTTTTACAATATTTAATCTTTTTTGTTGTTAACTTGCAAAACATTTCATTCTGAGTTATGCTGTGAAAAGAAACTTTTTGCTTTTTATGTTTTAGTTAAAAAAGCATGTGAATGATTTGTGAAGAATCTAATGCAGTTTCATTTCAGCTCTTAAGTCTCACTGCAGAAACACTTTTCAGTGACAGAAAGAACCATAATCCAAGGCCACTGTAACCAACTTTAGCTCCTGTAAATTGAATGCTGATTCTATTTATATTTGGTGTGATTTACACCCAATTTCCTCCATTCAAGTGAACAGGAAACAGATGCTAGGAATTGTTCTTTCCCTGAATTCCTCAGAGAGACATTGTAGTCAACACCGACGTGTGAGATTGGCTTTGTACTTGCATGCGAAAAGGTAGTAGACAGTGACTAAATTGACTCCCCGGTTTCCCTGCTCTGAATATCCATTTCCTCAAAGTTTCCACTTGCGTATGTCCGTCTGCACAAACCCAGGTTGTGGCAGGCAGGCTTCCCTAATGGAGTCACGAAGCCAAGTCTACGCTTTCTCAGGACAAGGTCAACCTTAACACCCCAGGCACCACAGACAGTGAGGGTTAGGGTTTGTGAGGTGCATTAAGTTCATGAAAAAATTTCACTGACAAATAATAAGACAAAGTAAACAGATGTGGCATGTGTAGCTGAAAAAAAAAGTTCTGCAATATAAACTATTATCTCTTGTAAATTATCTAAGAGTCAGAAAGTAAAGCTTTAAATAAAGCAATCACTTTGCAGCGGCCCCTGTAATAAAGTAGTTTTTGCTTTTCAACAGTTAATAGGCCAATAATAAAAATGTGTTCCTCATAATTGCATCAATTAGGGAAACAAATAGAAACAAATATAATTAAAGCTTTGAGATGATTGCAGATAATCAAGTAGCCAGACATGTGACACAAGGGGAAAATAATAATTTAGTGTCATGGAATATTGTTTGACATTTACAAGGTGATATGATTCGATAATAAAAGGTCCATCTTTTCATGGACCATGGTGCCATCTAGAGGATGTTGAAAACCAAAGGAGATTCAGGCACAATATGGCCACTGCATGAGAGACTCTACTGTTGGTGTAGTGATTTGCTTTGTGCAAATTGCAGAGCTTGTGTTTGGGCACATTAAGGTTCATTTTACACAGGAAATGGTCATTTTTATGTCAGTAGAGACTTAGTGGAAAGAAATTCCTGCAGGTTTAGCAGTCCTTTTATAAGTGGACCTTGACACTGGCACTATTATGATATGGTGTCATCTACTACTGGATCACGTCCTTAGTAGCTGAACTAAGTACTAAAGAGCACAATCAAACCAGCTATTCTTTTGATATAATCAAATTAAAGAGATAAAAAGGTCAAAAGACCACACACTGTGATAAGTATGTGTGTGCGTGTGTGTGTACTCTGTATTTTCACCCGTGCCATCTGATAAGAATAAAAGGGGAAAGGTTATATTCATGCCATCCTTCACCTCTTGGATGATTTGCAGCCACTGGCTCTTCCCTCACAAAGATTTACTATACATGAAATTTTTTGCTGACACAGTACTCCTCGGCCGCTGCGCCTCAGATATATGGCAAACCATAATTTGGAGGCGGAAAATGGGCATAAAACCTGTATTAATTATTTAATCGTGGTTCTAAGTGCTGCCTTTTAGTCCACACCAGGATGTCATCCCCCTCTATTTCAGGGGATCGTTATATCACTCATTTGTCAGAGAAAAATTACAATTAAAAATGAGATTGTATAGTTGTGTGGTAAATCAGAGCAAACCAAGACCTTTATATGGGTGTCATTAACTGTTACTTTTGAAACAATTTTTTACCCCATTTGATGCAAATGAGCTGCTAATTGTTTTCAAATCAAAGTTTTTTAGCTCTGCACCTTACTGCAGACCCACTGGCATATGCAGCAGTGATAAATACCCAAAACTCCGGTGGAAAAAAACTGGAGCTGATACTTTAGAGATAAAAACTGTGTCAGTGGCCTCTTAAAGTGTGCTATGAAAGGACAAAGCAGCCTACAAGCACATAGAATAGAAACGTCCCTGGCAGGTAGCAGTGTGTGGGACCCTGTGATATATCTCTGTGTCAGGGGGCAGTTAGGTACAAACACTGAGGGGTGTGATCAACAACCAAACAAACATGTTGTCCTGAGGTAAAGGGGGGGAGGTGTACACAGAGCATCCATCAAACTCCATCTGTGAGAGGCTGATACTGTACTGTTGACTCTCACTGCTCTTGCCTCAGCTGCAGATGTAAACAACAATCCATTCAATTATGAGATCATTTCTTGGGTCCGCAGCGATGATCTTGTAACACAAAATAAAGTACAACTTCACCTACTAGCAAATTACATAACAGAATAACAGCTTTGCCTGCTGACTCTGAGCCAGAATACATGTTTGTTATTAATCACGCTGTTCTCAGTGCTGCAGGATTTATTTATTTTTTTTAGTTCTCATCTACAATCATACAACTATGGTAACTGAAAAACCTGACCACCAGTGGACTTACAATGATTTTAGAGGTTATTTAGGTTAAAAGAAAAACATCAAGGAAATATACTCAAAGCAAAAGTATTCATACTGCAGAAAAATGTATCCATAGCCAGTGACACGTTATATATAAATAAATATATTATCTGATTATTATTGCTGATATTTATATGTGTGTGCACGTGTGTCTGTTTTCCCAATTTTATGTTGCACTTTGCCAAGATGGAGCTAATTCAAACTAGCTTATATACTGTTGAGTGGTTTAACCTAAACAAAGTCTTTGCATCCTATAAGCATATAAAATGCAATGCCTCATATATTTTGGACACAAAATATTAATGTACTATTAATTATTAAATGCAGCAATTTAGCAACTATATAGCTGTTAGATGAATCTTGTGCAGTAAAATGTATTATATTCCCCTTGAAATGCAGTGAAGTAGAGGCACAGAGTGAAAAGTAGAAATAATCAAGTTAAGTGCTTCAGAATTGTACTTTTGTGCCTGGGTTAATGGATTTGGTCACTTTCCACCTCTAACAAGAAATTTCAGGTGCTGAAATATTTTAACAAATTCAAAGTGAGGTGAAAAAGTAATTACAGTGCATCAGTACAGCTATGACACCCAAATGCTTGTTTTTTAGCTTTTCATGGTTAGTCTTGTGCAATCGTATGATAATACAAGAGAAAAAATTTGCTGTCCTGGGCTAAAGTCAGTTTATAAATGGTATCAGTCGTTAGAAAAAGTGATTGGGATTAAAATACAAATTAACAAAGCTACATATCACAGCCATCAGAGAGCTACCTGTTTACACATACAGGTGTGAAAGTAAAAGACAACAATTGGTGTACAGAGTTTTTATTGCATGAGGCGCCATAATGCTTGTTTTGAATTTTACTCTTACTTGTTCCAGTAAAGACATTGAAAAACTTCAAAAGAACTTTACATTTGAAGCGTAAGCTGCAGTACTTTGATGACAGATTCATATAGAAAATACTTAACATGTATCATCTGCAAATGCATAGATAACAAGCCTACTGTATGCAATCTGAAGTAGTTATGGTACTTTAATGTTACTATATAATTGCAAAAAATTTTAATTTTCTGTGATTAACTTGGTTGTGCATGTTGTAGAAGGAAAGAGTAACAGAGAATTTACAAAGCAAATACAGTAACTGCAGTAGTATAAAAGGAGCCAGCCATAGACTGTCTCTTGAATTTGAACTATGGACTGATCATAAATACTCATCATTAATAGTGTCAGAAAAACATTACCCTTTTTTATTGGGGCTGTATTTTCCTCACGCACTACAATAAAGTTAATGACAGACATTGTCTAAACCATAAAACAGTCATATATTTGGAGATGCTGGTCAGCTTCAACAAGGCTCTATGAGCATCTGGCTCATAGATCATACTTACAATCGAGTATTCTTGTCAAAGAGATCTAACTTTAACTGAAAATACAGATGAATGTCATGTGTCCACAATAGCAGTTAAATACGATTTAAATAGGTGTTGTTACATTTTTAACTGTGACAAATTGCTCTTTAAACAAAATACCAATACACTATTCAGAATGAATGTTTTAATGGAAGTTAACAATGTGAGTGCTTTTCCTGTCTGAGGAATTTTTTTTTTCTTTGCAAATAAATTGTATTTTTCAGAATCTGATGCCTGTCTGGCCACATACAGTAGTCCTCTTTCTGTCAGATGTGTTAGTACAAATAAAGATCGCTCTGTTAAAACTAGAAAAAATACATCATCAATATGTCATATATCATCAAAAGAAATTTTTTGCATTATAAGCTATTTTTTGACCGTGTCTTGTCAATTAAAACCTTTAGTGTTTTCATTATATTGTGTTCACATGTTGCATATTAATACATACATAAATATTTTCACAAGTTGGATATAATTGAATTACCACAAATAAAATATTATGCTACTGAAGGAACAGTGGTTGCACTAAATCTAATGGAAATTTTGAAGCTCCAGTGTTCACGGACACTGCATAAGCAGCTACACCTATAAACTTTTCCCACCCCTTGAAAAGTTACCTAACCCTAACCTAAGACATATAACAAGGACACTAGTCTTAGTCAGATGATTAAGACATGCTGTTAGATAATAAGACAGGACAGTTTTGCATATTATACATTTGACCAATTGATAGAAACAAATTAATCAGTTTGAATGCATTAGTGCAGCTGTGTTTTAATGTAAACACTACACTATATTGTACCTTACTTTTCTTTTTCTTTTCTTTTTCCGTTTTTTGGCTTGACGGTAAAGTACACACTAATCGTTCAGATTGATATAGGCTGTTAAATGCCTTTATTGAAAACAGAGGCTATACTTTCCATTGCTGTTTTTAAATTTCAAGACCACAAAATAAGTCCAATGTCCCTGTCATTAAGGGCACAGTTCTGCTTGTACAATTCAAGAGCTGGGTGAGGTGCAATTGTTTCGTCAAGTCGTATTCCACTTAAGCCAGTAGATGGCGCAAATGATTACTTATTTAATTAATTTTTGCACGACGCCAGCCAGCTAGCTAAAAATGTAATTATTCCAACATAACTTTGTACTTCAAAGAGAGAAAAAAAAACATAGCTATTCATTAAACTTCTTTTTATTATTTCTATAGATGACTTAAATGAGCTTTCACGTGCTATAGTTCTGGCTTTTGAAGACTATAATTCAGAATGAAATGACTATACCACCTGACAGCCAGACAGGGGCGCAACCGGCATTACCGGCTCAGCCAAGCCAGCCTTTGTCCCCGTCACGTGATCCACTCAGCTCCGCTCCGGTTGCACTCTGCAAAATGGAGGTGAGGTGCTCGGGAATTTTGCAAATTACATACCTCACTTTGGAAATTTATCATATCTGTCGTTGTGCGTTTGCATGTATTTAGCATTTCTGAGGGAATTCGTATTTTTATTGTTATTCGGGGTCTCTCTGTAGCGTTAATGTAACGTTAGCTCAAGGCTTAGCATCATAACGGTAGGCCTAGATAACGGTGCAGCTAAGCTAATGGTTGTCAAAATTACAACAAGTGAACGGCAGTGAGATCTATGCTTTACTAAAGATGATGATGACTTAAGTCAACGGTGTTTAATTTCTTTGACCCACATTACTCATTTTTACTGATTCCTGGAGACTTTTGGTAATAGTGATTAAACTGCGCATTTCCGACGTGAGATGACGCTTGCTGTCAAAGCTAGCAGGCTAACTCAACCGGCTGCGTGATGGATTGTGGGCCTCATCTGCTACGTGGTACAATCAACGGTATATTTAGCCAAATGAACGTAACTTATTGTTGCTTTGTTGTTAGCGCAGCCTGTCGCCTCATGAGTTCCGTTGTGGCCTGGTATGCAGACTGTCAACAATAGTTATGTTACTGCATATTTTCGTGTTGACTGACGGTTTGTTTGGTTTTTTCCTTAAATGGAGGAGCACGGTAACGTTATGTAACTGTAATGATACAGTATGTTTCTGCAAATGTGTAATATAGTCTTAATTTCTTGTTCCGTTTCTGCAGGACCGTGAAGCTAAAGAACCCGAGCAGCTCAGGAAGCTGTTTATTGGAGGTCTGAGCTTTGAAACCACGGAAGAGAGTTTACGGGCCCATTTTGAACAATGGGGAACTCTCACAGACTGTGTGGTACGTATTTTTATTGCAATTTCTGCCAAGATGACCTCAGATGCTGGTGTTAAAAACAACAATTAATAATAATAGGCTCCCTAAACAGTTCTCAGTATCATTGCATATCATTATGTCTTTTCCAGGTGATGAGGGACCCCAACAACAAACGTTCGAGGGGGTTTGGTTTTGTAACATACTCCGCTGTACATGAAGTTGATGAGGCTATGAAAGCAAGGCCGCATAAAGTAGATGGTAGAGTTGTTGAACCGAAGAGGGCAGTGTCAAGAGAGGTAAACAAATCCCAGACCATAAGACTTATTCTTCAGCAGAGTTATTGTTTTCTATGAACTCATCGCTATTCTCTATTTCAGGACTCCAATAAACCAGGTGCCCATCTAACAGTGAAGAAGATTTTTGTTGGTGGTATCAAGGAAGACACAGAGGAGTACCACATCCGTGAATATTTTGAGAAGTATGGAAAGATTGAATGCATCGACATCATGGAGGAACGCTCCACTGGGAAGAAGAGAGGATTTTGCTTTGTGTCCTTTGATGACCATGACACTGTAGACAAAATTGTTGGTATGTGGTAGTTTAGTCTTATACTTGTTTTGGAGTTCACCAGGTTGTTAGTAAGCAACTGCAATGAGAGTCTTGGTTTTATTCCATGTTTTTCTTTCAGCCCAGAAATACCACATAATCAACTACCACAATTGTGAGGTCAGGAAAGCTCTGTCAAAACAGGAAATGAGCGCTATGTCCAGTAACAGAGGTAAGCAAACTATCGAATGGAGAAAAATATTATATCTATTTACCTTTATTGTTTATACTGGATGCACCTGACCACTCATTAATGTTCCAAACATCTCTAAAATGATAACTTTCTTCATATCAGGGAGGAGTGGAGGATCTGGAAACTTCATGGGGAGAGGTGGTAATTATGGAGGCAATGGTAACTTTGGCCGAAGTAAGTACTGTTTGTATTCTAGCTGGCCTAAACCACACTAATGCAGGCACATTACATTGTGATTGTTACATGTTAAAAGGGGTCACCAGATCAATATTTGGCATCAACACAAAAAAAAAATTGTTGCATTTCTCTTTCCTTACTGCAAAATATTGTTGGGCAAACAACTAAATGTTGCTGCTGTTATGCAGAAATATTTTGTCATATTGATAAGTGTTGACCATCAAATGTTAGCATCCTTAAGATGCTCAGTTGTTCAATCTAACTTAAAAGGTAATAACTCTTATTTTCGGAATTATTTGTAATAGAGTGCATGTTTGAAAAGTTTCTGTTATATGGGCAGTAGGCAGAGAGGATTTAATGTATCTACATGACTGAAGTTATGGTCTCATCTGTTCCAAAACTGCTAGGTCAAAATACATCAGTCACATTTTTAGTTTATATTATTTTTACTTGTCTTTTAGGCAGCTATGGTGGAGGACGAGGTTTCAATGATGATTTTGACAATGGTGAGTTGTGGTGAGATTTTACCTGTATTGGCCATGGTCATGGTATTGGTTAAATATCTGTGCTTGCTAACACAACAGCTGTGTTGTGTTCAAAAAGAGCTTTATAACAATGTTATGTCACCACCTGGCGTCACTGTTCTAAATAAAGACATGTTGTACGTCCGCTTTGTTTTTCCCTGTAATAGGTCCAGGAGTAAATTATGGTGGAGGACCAGGTTATGTGCGAGGGGGCTATGGAGGTGGGGGTCCAGGGTATGGCGGCCAAGGTGGTGGATATGGTGGCAACTGTGATGGAGGTTATGGAGGCAATGATGGAGGTACAAATCAGATTGACTGCATTATTTGAATGTTAAAGAACAGAACTGCATGTAAATCATTTAAATCTAGCAGTAATTTACACCTAAAATCAAGAATTACCTTAAAAATTAATGCTTTATGTCTTCAGGCTATGGAGGGGGAAATTACAATGACTTTGGGAATTATGGTGGACAGCAGTCCCATTATGGGCCCATGAAGCCAAACAACTTCGGTGGCAGAAACTCAGGTGGACCGTATGGTGGTAAGTTTGGTCATCTAACTCCACTCCATATTCAGTGATAAGACATCCTAATCTCTCCATGAAGTGCTAACATACTATGTGGTGACCCATCCTTAACCACAGGTGGCTATGGCTCTGGCAGCGGCAGTAGCTACGGCAACCGGCGATACTAATTATATCATGTTTTGGTAAGTTGCACTGAGTTTCACACCACCCTCGTAGCACAGTACAGAGTGAGCCCATGAAAGTGCAGAATAACTATTTGTTCTATCCTGTATCCATTCAACAGGCTTCAGTTCTTAGCAGGGGAGGCGAGGAGATGAGCAAAGGAATTGTCAGGAAAGCTGCAGGTTACTTTGAGGCAGTCATCTGAAAGCATTAGAGGAACGCACAAGTCAGACTTAACTGCAGCTAAATCGGAGAAGTTTATGGAAGAAGGACTGTATACACAAAACATGAGGGCAGATGATACCCTTCCCTACTTGTGATAGCTGTTTCCCCACAAAGCATTTTTTTCCTTTTGTGCGTATGACGTGTGTGTATTGTGCCTATGGTATCAGGGTTTAAGAGTATATTGTTTTTTGTTTTGTTTTTTTTTATCTCAAGTCAGTTCTTAATATCTTTATGTTCCTTTTTTATATGGGTTAGTTTTCTGCTGATCAATTAATATTTTGTCTTTTAACTTGGATTTTTGTCAAAAAACATTACATCAGGCCCTCAGATTAGCTAACATTACTCAACTTTGTCTTTCTGAAGTTATTATGATTGCTCAAGTGTCAAGTGTATTTTTATTTTGTATGTAAAGCACAGTATGTAAATCCTTCTTAGTACCGTGTCAACAAATATAAGCAGTTTAGATTAGAATTAAGGGAATCCTTCACTCTTGTTGTTCTCAGAAAACCAGATTCTAGATTGTTCGAATATTTTGATTAGTAGAAAAAGACCAAATAAAGTTGTGTAGTGAAGTAACTTGAAGTTCAGTGCGTCATTGGTTCAGAAAAAGAAACTGAGCTACAAATACATATTAAATTCCTGCTTATTGTGAATGTTAAGTTTAGCATATCAGCCCGTCCAGAACTTTCTCCTCTTTTTTGGAAGTGTTGTTAAAGTTTCTGTGGGTGATGTTAGTATATATGCTGTATTTACCTGTACCAAGGTCAAGGACAAGTGAGTTTTGGGTAGTCCTAGGGCAAGGGTCCTTACAACACCTATGCCAGTGTTAAGCGAGTAGGATAATGACAGCCACAAGCTCCTGCAGTTGGGCCCTCAGCATCGCTAGTATGGAAGATTGCAGATGACTGTCAGACAGGACGACTTCAGCCCCAGCACAGTGGACCAGTCAGCAGTTTGAGAGAGAAGGGAGAAGGCAGCATCGAGCACAACGCCCGCGGAGGAAGCTTGCAGTGTCGTTCCTGGTAGTGAGCATCTATCTCTCTTTCAAGGCTAGCTATACCGTCCAGCAGCTGGTGCTAGCGAAGAAAGACTAGTTCCTGGACACATTGGAGATCCTGTTGAGTCAGAGATACTGCAGTTTTACCCACAAATTTCTAGATTTCAGACATTAACAAGAAAAGGGAGTGAGTATTTCACAAAAGCTGACTTGAGAAGATGGAGCAGGTAAGAGTAACCACTTTGCTTGATTTGCAGATGTGGAAAGAGGAATTCTCTACTTGCGGAAAATCTGTAAAGACCTGATAACATGGAGGGTTCTGGATGGGTAAGACTCTTTTTCAAAATATTATCCAAGGCTGCTCATTTTGTAATCTGAAAGTGCAAATGGTGACCATACAAGGTGCAAGGGTTCACTTAAGGTAAACTGAGTAAAATGACATCCAGTATTGCTCCACTGTGACCACAATTAACCTCTGTCCCTAACCACTGTGCTGCAGTTGTTAAATGTGTTTTGTTTTCAGGTTTTATTGCCCTTGCTATCAGTCAGATAGCTCTGATAAAGTTTATAATGATGAAACACTCTTAGGTAAACAATAAATTATCAGACACCCGAAGAAAAGAAACCGTATTTGCACTCAGCGGCCACTATCTTAAGTACACAAGCACTATTAATTGCAGTTCAATTCTAACAGCTCTGCAATATATTCTTTTACAAAGTTTATAATGCATTATTGACATTGTAAGAAATGTGTAAAATGAATGATGTTTTTTAATTGAGGTCATGGTTAAAGGTGGTATTGTACTGGAGCACACTATATTCAGAAGTGTTCTCTGTTTTTTTAATTAATATATTTTTTTGGTCCTATCCTATATGCTTACTTTAGGGGAAACCAACAATTAGGAACATCTCCAAATGTAAATCAGTCTGGTTCAACACCACCTTTAACTTTGAATAACCAGTAAAACAAGTAATTACATTAAAACAATGACACCTATGTAACAGTGTTTAAAAAACACAATACAAGGATCATGGAAGAAGGCAGAACGGTTGTATTTGATTGCATTAGACACTTAAGGTGCATCTAAAAAAGTAGTCACGGAGTTTACACTACGTTGTGTGTTGCAGTGTAAAAATGTGTTAAAATCAGAGGGTCCATGCTAGTCCTAATCACCAGTCTGCAATGAGCAGAACAATAAAACAAAGGACTTGTGACGTGTATCCCTGCTACAGCATGGCATTAATACTCTAATATGATGTTGTTTAATTTATTGAAGGAACTAATACTCATAATTTTCTGTTAATGAGATCAGTGCCTTTATAAAAGTAATAGCATTTACCCCAAAAATATTATTAAACAATGCATAACATGGTCCAAATTTGTCAACAAAGAACTAGTCATATGTTGAGACTAACCCACAGTGTTTTAATACTCACATTGTACAGAATACTCACAAATAAAACTTAACAGTATGCTTTCCAAGAAGTGTCAACACATTAATGCTGCTCCATGAGGCCAAAAACTGCTTGGTGACATTTCGCCTGGTTTTTAAGTAAGAGTGTCTGGGAAATTTTTGATAGGTTTCCACAAAATGGGAACTTTCTGATTCAGTAGTTGTAGCTTGTAAACCATAAGCTTGTTGCAGTTTTTTAGTAAGTGACTGAACATGGTAAGTTTCAATTTGATGCCATTAAGATTTTTATATATCAAACAGTTTATAATTTGAATGAAGTGGGACTGACCATGTCAAACATATGATGGATATATGACCCACGATTTGAAGCACCAAATTCAGGCTTTATGCAATCTTAACTGTTTGAAAGAATTAAACTTGGATTTTTAGGATTCCTTGCAGGTTAGGCCTCCTCATCAGTGTAAAAAAAAGTCTAAATGCTTGCTAGGGTGTGTTAGTTATAGTGTTTCTACAGAGGAACGCAAAGTGACCAACCCAATGACACAATAAAGCTGTGCTTGGCAAAAGCACACCAGTGTCAATAAACTGTTATGGCTTAATGATATCATGTATAATTGTAAAAGTGTGATTTTTGCTCCTCAATAAAATCTGTTTTGCACAACTTGAGTGTTTTAATTTCAGAAAAGCTCTTGAAAGCAGCAAATCATAAATGTTTGTCTTACTCGGCACAATACAGCTCTCCCAAATTTCAAAAGGCTTCATTGTTTTATTTACCTGATTCACAGACGTCCTTGAGTCTGTTACCCTGCTCACCAGTTTAGCCTGCCACACACCCTCTGAAGTTTGCCGTGAGAGCAGAAAAATGGGCTTGGTGATCAAAGGTAGTGTTTGTGTGTGTGTGAAAGTGCATGTGGAGCACATACTGATTGCGCAGGGCTTTACCTTTGAATATGCTCGCCCACTGGACCATTGTGAAGTTGTCATGCATGGTTCAGGCTGAGCATACTCTGCTGTAGCTTAACAATTGTACTCTTTGTTGTGTAACATAATGAATGCAATGGGTGTAATTTCTCTTGCGACAGGAGTTTCATAGTATTAAAAGATTTAGGTTACTGTAAAAACAGGCTTGCTCTAATAAAAAGGCAAGCAGATTTTAAAAGTGGTTTAAGCCAGTAACTCTTTTGTTCCACTACAATATTCCCTTTTTTGTTGACTTGTAAGAGCCTTCGAGTCCAGAACGGACTTGAACATGTGGTTGGTTATGTAATCATTCCTTCGACTATATATCCATCTGGCATCAATCTTATGCAGGCTGTGGCCTCAACACACCACATACTATTCTGTTTTCAGAAACCAGGAGGCTGAAGAGCTGTATGAATAGTTTATTTGAAAAGCACAGAAGTCAAGATTTTATAAAAGAACCTGGGCAGCAAATCATAAGGGACAGTTATAAAATATGAGTAACAATGATTGAAACAACCATTAGCATAGAGAAATGATATTTACAATATATATATATACACATACAGTAACCTTTTTTTATCAATCTCAAAAGCAAGTAATGCTTGTATTTACAATGTTGGTTAAAGATCTGTGAATTGTATCAGAGTACAAAAGACGTAATATATCAAAAATATTACAACATTCAAGAGAAGTGCGCAAAAACTATATGATAGTTCTGCTGAGCTACTAATGCGTTAAAGCTGAGCGACTACAAAGTTATTGCATAGTATTACTATAATAATGCAGTACCATACTACACAGGGGAAACATGCTTGTCATCGCTCTTGACAAAAGTCTTTTTAATGCGAGGAACGAGGAAGATGCTGCCATTAGTTGACTGCTGGAGGGAGTAGTCGGACGGGGAGTAGGAATTCCCCTTCTCATCTCTCAACATGCTGAAAACCTCCAGGTACAAGCTGTTGAGTTGCTGCTTCATTTCCTTCAGGTGTGCCATGTTCTGGCTCTTCTCGCTCAGCAGACACTCCTTTTCCTCCTTCAGTGAGTCCAGCTCGCCCTCCAGACCCACTATGTTCTCCATCTTGCGTTTGCGGCAGTTCTGGGCAGCCACCTTGTTCTTGCCGCGCCGGCGTATGTCTCGGACCAGGGCCAGCTGGGCCTCATTCAGTTGGTGCCTTGACATTAGCTCATTGAAATCGTCGACAGGCAAATTGATAATCATGTCTACAGTGAAAGGGATTTTGAGGGCCTTAGCCCTCTGCTCGTCTCTTGAGAGACGCACATCAGTGCGTTTCTTCTGCTTGTCTTTGGTGAAGGGAGTGTTGATGTGGCCATTCTCCTCCGCAGGGTCTGTCTTGTGTTGTTTGGGCTTCTTTTCCTGCTGCTGTTGTGGCTGCCCTACTAGTGCAGACACAGAAATTGTTGACTGATCGTCATCTGGTTGAAAATTTATTGAGAAAATCTCTGAGTAGTCGGACTCTGCACTTCCAGGGTTTTGGTCCATCTCCTCCATTTCTGAATCGCTGTGAAGGAAGGACCCGTCTCCATAAACAGACTTCCCAGGTGAACTGGCATGTGGACTTGTGTTTAAAGAGATTCCTGAATCTGAGTCTGGCAGTTCTGCCGTCAGATTTGGTTTGTTTCTGTCAAATGCATCTCCAGGTGAGAGGCTGTAAAGGTCCACCGGTGTGAATGGAGACTTGTTTGGAACATCCGACATGGCATCACTCTCATTTCCATCACGGCCTTGTGGACCACCGCTCTCTTCCAGCATGGTGTTGGGGTAAAACATCTCACAGAAATTTTCAGCAGCGAAATCAGCATTTAACTGAGGAGCCTTCGCCTTCATCTGGCTGTGATTGTCTGGCGGGGCCACGCTGGGAACAGAGCCATCAAACGTATTTATAAACTCTGCAGGACAAACATTTACATTATTTGTCTCCCCTTCTGTGAGATTGATCATTGGGTAAAAAGGGTAGTTTGGATTCTGAACTTCAGGGCTGCTTTGAAGAGGATAAGTTGTGTTCTCCAGTGTGTCCTCCATTTGCATGTTCAAGCATTGCTAGAGGGAAAAGATAAAGAACCATTAAAATAAATAGAACCAACATATTAAAGTTCAAGTTCCAAAGTCTGCTTTGTTGTGTAAAATGTAAGGGTTTTACAACTTTAAATCCATGAGGAGAGTGAATATAAAATGTCCACCTTCATTGCACGTATTAAGGAAGTAAAGTGTGCGCTCATATTTAAATCTACAGTGGCTTCCAAAACATGATCTGAAACAGGAATTGAATCTGCTTGATACATTTTCATGCAAAACTTGGACATTTAAATCTGGAGAAAATGTAAAGTAAGTTTGCCTTTTTCCATTTCAAACATAAGAAACATGCTCCATCTAACATCTTCCCAAACAATAAGGTTTCAGTTGACATGACATGGGGCATTCAACCATGCAGTTGCTTGGTCTGGCTGGTGTGTCGATGCTGGTAAATCCGGGTGAAACCTACAGTAGCCTTGTGTAATTTCCAAGACTAACTAGCTGCAGCTCAGAAATCCCCAGCATGCTGTTGCTGAGAAGTGTGCTGATAGTGTTATCTTTAAAAAGCAGCGTACAAGAAGTGAAACAAAATTCCTTACTCTTATCAGTAGCTAGCCAGTGCAACTCATGCTTTGCGGCCTGATCTTAAGCTCTACACACTTTTAGGATTGTTGTCCAAAACCACTCTGACACTAGCGTGAGGTCAAGTCAACAAGTTGCACACTGCTCCACCCATTGGCTAATGCAAATATGAGCTGCCTTAGAACAAAACTGATAAGGCAGCTACTGAAAAACTAAGGTGAACAAATTCTCACGTCGCTGAACCCTCTCTGAACAGGATGTCTTCCTGTTTTGTGAGCTGCCTAACATCTTAAACATGCACCTCTCTGATTTTCTAAAAACTCTCAACGATAAAACCCGATCACAGTCGAGTGCACCTGTCACACAAATGCGGGAAGCCATTCTCATTGACCAAACAAAAAGGTATTTGTCTTTTAATGCCATGCTCTTACTGCTGATGCATTCTTTGGGTGTTTGTTTTAACAAATACAAATGCAAACCACCATGCTACTGAAGCCGTAGAATCCATCTGTTATACCTGCAGCTCTGGGAGGGACAAAAGCTCCATCCAGGCCTGCTCCAATTCCGGGGACATCCTCTGTGGTGGAGGTGGTGTCAGTGGATCTGGTGAGAGGGTGGCCGGCAGCAGAGCAGGCTGCTCCGGGGACATCATTGGCGTTGAAACAGCAGATGTGTCCAGGCAAACTGAGGTGTCCTGTCAAAAAAAAAAAACCCACAAGAATATGACACTTTCATTCAGTTTAAGTTGAATTAAAGGCTGCAAGTTATGATGTCCCTGTGGCAAAAATTCAATATTCTTACCTCAGTTTCCTCTACGGGAAATGTTTCTGCCAGTAGCTGCAAACATTCGTCAAATGACATGGCATCACCGGTCTCCTCTGTGAAGCTGACATTCTGCAAGTCAAAAAATAAACTCTTAAATTGATGACCTACCATCCTTGAAGGCACACCATCTTTGAAATACAGCCAGATTTAATTTTAATAACAGAAGGTCTCTGTAGGGCAGTTTCTTGAGCAGATTACCCCGATGCAAAACCGGAGACCCACCTGTGTTTTTGTAATTACACAGAATGAGGTGGTAACCTAGCTACAAACAAGCTACAGCCTATCCAATGGGGTGGGAGTGGTCCACTTCTGACATGAGTAATAATGGCCACGTGCACGTACCTGTGTAACCTCAAGAGGTGTGACGGTTGATGGCAGTGGGGCACTAGGCAGCGGGCGGGGTATGTACTCTCCTGTTTCCTCATCGAGCTGAAGCTGCGCAAGCAGGGCCTTCTCCTGCTCCCTGAGCAACTGCAGCCTCTTCTCTTCTTCCAGCTCCAGCTGCCTCTGCAGCTCATGTTCTTTCTGACGGTGGTTGTAGTCAAACACCTCGCGTCTCGCACCGAGATCGATGTCCTGCTTCCACAGTATGTCAATCAGGTTCATGTCCTGGAAAAGAGAGCAGCAGATTAGTTTAGTGAGTTGTGAGCCGAAGCCATGCTGTCCATGCAGTGTGAGTGTGATCAGCATTGTAGCAAAGAAGAGCGTCCCTACTGGGAAGTATTGCTGCTGCACCCGCCACACCCTGCCCCTCCGTATCTGTTCACTGGCAACAACACTGGCACAAATGTCAAGAGGGAGACGCCACATTAATAATTGATGTGCTTCTTTTGCCACTACACACCACCCGAGGACACATATCATCACTTGATACTCTGTCCAAGGGAAGTGATCATCACCCATCTAATTACACTGTGGTGTGAATTCGTTTGTCACGTTTAAACCCATTGTATAGGGCACAATCTGATGGAAGTTTGTGCATGAGAAACTTCACGCTGCAGTTTTATCCTGTAAATGAGGGACAGTTTAAGAAGCTTTTTGTTTTGTTTTTTACATAGCAGGAACATTCCTGAAAAGGTGGGATAACATAAAACTCTCAGCATTAAGTATTTCAGATCCTATTTCATTGTTTTCCTCCTGAGCAATGTCTTCAGCTAAATAACAAACTACTGTTTAACTGACTTTAGTAAATTCCATCAGGGTGTTGCACAAATAACTGACATTTACTATTTACATATTTAGCTGAGTGCCGTTGATGATACAGAATGGTAAACACAGCATACTAACAATTGTGGGGATAATTAATACAACTTCCTGTAGATTTCCCATCACAGGCCCAATGTTATTTGCCTTTTTAAACAAGAATGTCTAAAGATAAACTATGATGCTGTCTTCCCCAGGCTTTTTACCAGAACTTATTTACAGAAGGAAGCAGTTTCACAAGGCCTGGGGATGTTGCATAAGCCCAAGATGCTGCCTGAGCATGTGACCTATTTGTTCCTCAGATCTGGGTATAAACACATCTTATGGGCTTGGTCTTATAATGATTGTAGTTGGTCATATGGCCAGAACAGACAGCCAAAAGGAAGCTGATAGAGAACTGAAAGGAAATTAAGCACAAAGCAGAACAATACACAGTAAAGAGGATGTGAGGCTAAGGATAAAAGTCCTAAATCATAATGTTTTCTCTTTGATTCTTTTTTATTTTAAGAAAATGTGTACGGTAAACCTTCATGAACCAATAATAACAGCAAACTGGTGCTTATACATATTTTAAGAGACTGTTGACACCGTTTTTGTGACTAGAACTGCAAAACAAGAACCCACTAACCCTCTTTGCCTCAGTGTTGCATCAGAGGCATGACCGCTAGGGGATTACATATTAGGGCCTACTAAGACTGCCTACTACAACTCATACTCACCAACAGAAAGGTGAGTACACAACCAGGCATTATGGCCTCTGTAGGACGGACAAGTGCCCTAAAATACGTTGGAACGCACTTCTTGAGGTCATCCATGTTTTCCAAACTTATAAAAAACACACTCTGGCCCATTGGTCACACCTTATAAGCTCATCAGACAAGTCATACTGGTACCTTCAAAAAAACAATCCCACATCTAAAAATGGTGTGGCACCAATGAAGGCCTATCAGCCCTTTCACTGTTACTGATTAATCATCCTGTTATATAATGTAAGCGAACCAAAGTGCCTTAACAAATCATAGCCCATATTCTGAATAAAAGCCAAATAGCTTGTGTAAATGTGGGCGTATGTAAGATCAGTTATCAGCAAGGTATCTCTAACACGGCGTCACAGGACCTGTACTGGCACAAGTACAAGGAAACTAGCCCATAACCTTACTTAGAGTTTCTTGACCTGTTCGCCATACAGCATACAATGTGCCTTTTGTTTAAAAGTCAGACAAAATATGCAGAAAAGACACACACGACTTCCAATAACCAGAAAAACACATTCTAGACACATAGAGATATATTCTGAGGACAAGCCAACAGCAAATGGCTTCTCTGGCTATTAAGCTGGAAGGATTGAGGGGTGATTCAATGAGTGTGTGGGTTGTTCATTTACTTCTCTTCGGAGAAACACAAGGGCCAGTGGTTTATCCTGTCCCCTCTCATCACATATTAGTGGACACCCACCCTTGACCAAGAATGATGAAACACAGTCACACATCTTCCAAAACAGCCTTTTAGGCCCTCATCAGTCAACCGTGTACTTCCACTGACCCCGACTTATGGCAGGTTTAACCAAACAATGAAGATGCAAGGCCATACCAGATGAAAAAAAAAAACAATCAGCCAAGTTAGACATCTCATGTAGTTTAGACTGAGCTTGTGTTGTTCTTTCACATGTCAAAGAACAAAAAAAAAGCAAAAGACAAGGGCAAACAGTTGAACTTTTACAGAAACCATTCCCAGTGGCTACAAGTCTGTCTATATCAGATAGCCTGTGGTATCACATGCTTGGAGTGAGGGGGAGTAGACAGTTACGAGAAACACGCAAGTAAGTCTTAGTTCCCTCTTTACAACAGTTATCAGGCTGGAGACTATGTCTTTTAATTTAGAGTAACAGCGCAAACACTTACATATCCGCATGTTTCTTGTTGTTGTTTTTTTTTTGTTTTGTTTTGGGTTTTTTTTGGAAGAGAGACTGGTTTTATTTCCTGTTGGGGAAAAACGTCACCAGTGAATGACTTGCAGAACTGAAAACGGTTCAGAGGACAACCTTAATATCTCTAAATAAAGAAAGCCAGGGTGTTTTTTGTGTGGTCTTTCCCACGCTGGGACTCTTATGTTTACACTATAACCCATTAACTACGCCACAACCAAAATGTCACCACGTATTGATTATTTAATTCCGTACAGTAAACATAAAAAAGTTTAGCCGAACTAAAAGCGCGTCTCTGTCTCCCTATCAGGTTGTGTAAAAGGAAGTTTACAGTCAATGTCAGCTGGTCTATCTCGTCTGGTGGTGACGCTTGACAAATACTCTTATTTACCTGTTGACTGGAATGCATCACCTCCATTTCCATCGTCATGGAGATTTATCCCGCCGTAGAAACGCCTTATGACGGATAAATGTGTGTATTATTCCACAAATGGCAGATTAAAATGGCGAGTGGTCCGGTGCCGATAGAGTCCGTCGCAGTGGCTGATCTGAAACACAGCTTCCTCTACATCTAATGAACATCACGGAAATGATGGCCCTCCTACCGAACTGCTGCGCCGGCCGGGATCGTCCCCCTTGCGTGGGCCTATGAGGCAATAAGGGCTGTGCGTGCATGCGTGCGGACTGGAAACATTCACGAATAAACTGCACAGTTTAACGTTATTTTTACTCATTCATATATGTTTGAAAAGCTTTAATATCCCTTAAGAATGACAATAGGCGTGATTAGATATTAATTAAATAAATGAAACAAAAACGTATGGGTTGTCTCGAAAGTATTTAAGTCACTAAAAGATAAGCTTTTGATGATAGATTAAAAATATCTAACTTCATATAAGCAATATTCAGTCTAATTATAAAACTAAAGAACACGCCACCATTTCTATTTTAACTCCGTCATCAGAGGAGTTTTGATTGGTGCATGGCGCCCCCTGCTGGTTGCCGTGCCCAGTATGGAGCTTGAGGCCCTGGGGCCCTAATGTCCCGTGGAGACACTAAACGCATCTACTGACGACAGGATGATCGTCCCAAAGCCGTGAAGACAAAAATAAGCTTTGGTTAATGGTTGAAAAAGCATTTAGATGCTTTTTTTGGTAGCAGTACTCATTTACAAGTTGAAGTCCTGCACTTGAAATATAAACTCAGTGAAAGTACTGATGCAGACCTGATGGAAACAAAATGTTCTTTAAGTATCTCTAGCAAAAGAAGGCTTAATAGTTATGCGTAATTGTTTCAGTGGATGTGTATTATCATATTTTTGAATCACTATTATTGAGGCTTTGACATGTAAGCAATACTCCTATAGTGTAGCTATTAGAGTAGAGTCTTATTTCAACTGCTTCTCAACACTTTTTGGGTAGTTTAACCCATAACAGTGTATTCTGTTTTATTTTTTGACCATGTTATTTGTATTTCAATGTTAACTCATAATCTGAAATGTATGTTGAATAGGCTTCATGTAAAGGAGTAAGCCTAAAAAGTATGTCTGGATGAGATGGATTTGTATACACAGAAAAAAGGAGAACAAGTGAAGTACTTCACAACTGTAGTGATGTACGTTGAGTAAATGCAATCACTTTAAACCACTGGCTTTGAAACATGTCTATGTAAGTTGGTTGGTTGATCTATTGATTGAACTGATTTCTATGTTTATTAAAGAATACACCTACTAAACTTATTACTTAACTATAATATTGTATTCAGAGCACAGTAAGATAGTGGCTGTAAACTCCGTACAGAGTAGAGTTTGAAGGTGGAAAGTATTTATATACATTTACATTTTAACTTAACTACGATTTTGAGGTACTTTTATTTTACTTGAATATTTTCATTTTCATTAATATTTGCACTCCATCCTTTTTTCCCATTTACTTTTTGGTCTGTGTGACAGCATTGTTGTTATTTTGCAGATAGAGATTTCCACAATCACATACGATAATCATCGTATAAGATACTATGAGGAAGTACCACAGTGCCATCAAATGTCAATGAGAGCATTTCTTTCAAGTATAAGTATAATCTTAAGGTCTTTGTCCTTTATGTAAATATTTCCACCTTTTGCCACTTCATACTAATTGATGATAATATAAAGTAGATTGAGAATTATTTGACAAATCATGTGATCTATGAAAATGTATGCACTGTTATAGATTAAATTACCCAACAGTATACAGAAGTTGAAATGATCTTCACCTTGAGCAGTTACATAGACAGGTAACTTTCTCCATAATAGTGTAACTATATTCTGGTGCATTGGTACGTTTTCATGCTTAAAATTGATGATACTCTTTTTTCTTTTCTTTTTTTTAAACTTTTACTCAATTAAGGCTCTGATTGAAGAACTTTTAGAGCATAAACTATGATTTACCCTTTTATAATTTTTCCTTTTTAATATAGATTCTAAATACTTCTACCACATGGTGCTGTAGATTAAACAGTTTAACAGCTGATAGGGTAAAATTGCAAGCAACAACGTTAATATTACACTTTAATTAATGGATCAGTAATGATTAACCAGTTTTATAATATAGGTAATTATCACTCTACGGATTAAAAGAAGGGCACTTCAAAATAAATGGGCTCCCCTTATTTGATATTGGTCATACTCTTGTACTTTTACTGAGGTAAAGTTGACTTTAAGACTTGTATAATTTTACATTGCTTTAGGCTTAGAGCCACTTTTTCATACTTTTACTTCTCTCATCCCGGTTGTAAAACATGCAAGTAGCCCATCTCATTTTAAAAACCCTTTAACCGCAAACTTTCAACTTTTAAATTCTTCGCAATCAATCAGACCGAGATCAGTGCCTGTTTTTGTTTTTTTTTTAAGTTAAGGCTTATGAAATCCTCAGCTTGAATAAATATGAACTATTCTGACACCTCAGCGTAAAGGAGAAGTCCGATCGAGATCTAATTAAGTGTCTTTTGAACTGTGTCAAGGTAATAGGACAGACTTAGTCCAGCCTCTAGCACCTATCCGCGAAGAACCTCACACTAAAGTGCAGCTCACTGTGCCACTGCGTGAAATTACACTAAAAAAGCCTATTTTTTTTCGCCCTCATGCGCGCTCATGAACACGCGTTCACGTTTGGCAGCTCCACGTCGACATTCTTCCAGCTGCATATAGCGAACTGCACAGCACTGGGGGAAGAAAAGGTAAAAGCGGCGGTAGCCACCTTACGATAAGAGCGCTGCAAGTTCGCAGACGGACACCAACCGCAGTGAAAACAGGCCTTTGCACTGTGAATGCAGTCATGGCCTGCAATGTCCTCAGATCGCTTTTGCATTTTATTATCAAGACTACTTGCTCCTCGTGTTTGATTGCAGCTGGTCCCTTGCGTTCACCTACATCAGGTACAGTATGCCTTGCAAACTTACTTTGCACTTATTACATTGCATTTCATGTAAATAACTGTTAGTATAAAGATTGAGACGTGTCGTTGTATGTTTAGTTGCATTATTTTGCACTTCTAAAAGTGGCTGTCACTTGATGTGGCAAGTGCCATAACTCCCCTCAAACTGACAGAACTTAACCATCTTGGAGCTTTCTGTCCTTTCCTCACTGCTATTACATCTCTGTACACTGCTTTGTAAAAGCTCATTCTGCTTTAGAAAGTTGTTCAAGCTCAACAGGTAGACTCAGTGACACACTAGCGTAGGAGAGAAATAATTCAAGTGAAGTAAAGATATCACCCAAACTGGAAACTACAAACATGTCAGTTCACAGAGAGGCTTGTTCAGATGTTAACTTTGCAACCAGATGGTCAATCTTAAAGAGGTAAGTAAATACATTTTAGGATAATTTTTGATAGGATGTACTACAGGATTAACTACTGCACATGCCCGTACTATATTTAGTCATTTGGTGATTTCTGTAGAGTTTATAATTTATAAAAGTCTCCATCTGGCCTGCTTTACCTGTGTGACTCAAGGGAGGACCCACCACACAGCAAGCCTTTCTGTAGGCCCAGTTCTTAAGCAATCAGTTAGCTGATTCTTGTTCTTTGATTTCATACAAATTAAACCAGCTGTGTTCTCTCCTATAGTTAGCTGTTTGAATTAAAGTCAATGCTATGAATAAGAAATAATCAAAGTGCATGTCCTGTTTTTTTCTTGCTTTGTGTGCCTTACTGCAGGTTAAAGGAGCACCCAGTCATGAGGAGAAGGTCCTGCACAAGGACAAACCTATGAGGTGGCACTGTGGCTTTCCAAATAAAGTTCTGTGATACACTCAGACTCTAATTGCTCGCAGTCAGTGCATTACAGAACTTTGTTTTGGGAGTTAATACTTAAGCCTATGGGAAGTAAACCCTCTTACATCTGGACATATTAAGTTTACATCAACGTGCAGTATTTCACTGATGAATAAACAGTTTTCTCAAATAAAGTTTCTCTCTGTTTTACACATTTTGTACCTCTTGTCCTTTTTTTGAAAATTTCACCAGGATTTATTTGTGTTCAGAAGGAAATATACTGTTGGTTGTCATTTTCGTAGTGTAACTGTGTGTTCAATCATTAGCCTACTTTAAGAGCCCTGCTGTGTGCCATATGGAAACAGTAGTAATGCTGGTTAGAAGACTGAGATGAGGTGAGGCAGACAGTTACACAGTGAAGTCACATTTTTCAGGTTACTCTCAGTTTTTCAAACTGTATTGCAAATCTGAAACAGGAGAAACATTTATACTATGATCATGCTGTTTTAAGAAGTGCAAATAGTCAAAAAGTATATGTATGAAGTATATGTTGCAGGATAACTCAAATATGCAGTGTATATGGGTACACTTTTTGCTTAATTAAAAACTAGTATTTGGCTCAAAGGATTAATTAACTGTGTATTTTCATCAAACCAATTAATGCCAGTATTGTTTTCTGTTACCTAATTCTGCCCTTGTGTTACTTTAGGCATTGCAAAATGCTGAAAATATTTTTTTGTAACCTTCAGTTCACTTGTGTTCTTCAGATTTATCAACTATCAAAATCTACTTTTTTCTACCCTCATCTGTTTAAATATTTCAATTATCTTTCATACTCAGAATTCATTTTGCTATCTGGTAACAACTATGCAAATTGACTAAATTCCAGTCTCAACAGTTGGAGCATATGCAACCAGGCATTTATCGCAAGGCATGCTGGGAAATACGTAAAATGGTACATTCAGGTGCTCCTCTAGGGTCATATTACAGAAAACAGGGAGTATCAGGTGCTTGACTATATGTTTAATTTTCTGGATTAAAGGTTCGGAACAGAGAAAAAATACATTATTCGCGCTTATATCATAAGTCCTAACATAATTACAGCCAGAAATCAAATTCCATACAATTGGTCCAACATTTAATAATAAATAACGACTTTACACCTTGATTTAAGCGTATCTTGATCAGGGCTTCAATTAGGGTTTAACTGGAAAATTACTGATTAATTTTTATTACTCTCTGAGCTGCTGCGATGCCATATACCATTTGCTTTATTCGTCCGATTCACAGTTCAAAGCCCAATGCTACTTTTATGTAGGTCAAGGCGAATAAATGCAGCAGATTACCATACATATGAAGCCAGAGCCAGCAAATGCAAACCTTCATACGATTTACAACTCAGTGTTACAACAATGTTTTAACGTCTAAAATGCCGCCTCGCCGGCTCACAAACGTGGCAAGAGCATATTCCCTTTTTTCCAATTTTGTGACTGTGATATTTCCGACCGTCATAAACGCAGCGCACTTTCCCTGCGCTGACCTCTGACAGAAGCTCGTGGATCCGCTCCCTCCCTTCACAAACACGGAAGCAGCATGGCGTCCAACAGCAGCGGCGGCGGCAGCTCCGACTGGCAGCGGATTGCACAGCAAAGACTGAGGATAATTGCCGGGCATTTACAGAGCTCGGCGGAGGGAGACTCGACCGTCCAAGCTGCGGAATGCAAAGCCCAGGGGAGCAAGACAGATATCTCCACAGATGGGAAGACGATGCCGAGGAGGAGGTACAAGGCTGTGATGGAGTGGTGGTCAAGAGTCCATCCTCTGTAGCTTTAGCTTGTTGTTAAGTCAAACATGGGGGAATAACAGCTAAACAAGAGCCAGTGATGTGACATATATTGACAGACTGTCTTCCCTCTTTCTCACAAGTGTTCATAACGAAGGGAGACCCGGCTAAAGCGGTTTTTGATTAGCCTGCTAGCCAACAGTACTTGGTTACGGAGTAGACAGGAATTTGCAGCGGGTGGGTGCGGCTACGACTTGGTATGATCAACATTCTCAAAGTTAGTCCGCTGTAGCTTACTTTTTTGTAACTAATAGTAGATTTAATTTGTTAGATGTCAATGTTTCATTGTCAATAAGGTTGTAAAAAGCTGAAGAGAAATGTTAGCGTTCTCGTTCGTCCGGCATTTTCTGAGTTTGAGTTGGATGAATTAAATAAGCGACGTTATACATGCAAGTTGTCAACTAGTCTTTTAATGCAACCGTTGCAGTAACCGTTATATTATATGAACGCGCGGTCGTTATATAGTTCGATTAATCTGCTTTGACACTCAATAACTATATGTAAACTCTGTGGTTTATTTCACCTTGCTCAGTTGCTATGATAATCACTAAGATCTGTTTTTGCTATCTTTAGTTTTTGCTGAAATGGGTTTTTAAATGTGGGACACCTTAAAAAAAGACATGTAACTTGTAACAAACAGACTGAGGAGAAAGTGAAACTTCTGTATCTCTTCTGTTGATCTGATTGGTCAGAACAAGTAGTGGTCTGACTTTCAATCCACTGGCAGCTCAGTTCTTATTGAGGAAACACGACCACACTGTACTGACATCTAGTGTCAGTCTGAGATAACAGCTGAGGCTCACACTTAAAATCAGCACTCACAAGTATCAGCATTTGGCCTTGTGAAATTCATCGTGTCCTGTTCTGGTCAATATGACACTGTGATGATATGATCAAATATTATGTCTTGCAGCCCTGTCTGTTCCACCCCTTGTGAAGTATCTACCATTCATAAAGCCTGGCAGTTGAGTAAAAGTGTAACAGAATTGCTAGTTATATGTTTGGCTTGGCCCCTGACCTCTGTTTATTTGTACATAACTACATGCCATTCTGTAAAAATAAAAGAACAATTTGTCACTGTTAGTTAACAAAATTGGCAAAAGTTCTTCTCAGGTCAGCCTGTTTACAATTTGCAGACATTCTCTCAGCTGCCTTTCTTGTATGGTTAGATAAGTTGTCTCAGTTGCAATCCTGATTTTCAGGATGTTTGGCGTTGTTTTTCTGCTCTAGTGTATGAAGCCACCCTCAGCCACCACAACGTATGCATAGATTAGAGGCTATCCATTCCATTCTGATGACTCATATCAAGCCATCATTTGTTAGTTCTTCCTCATTAAAACTAATACAGTTTAAGCCAGCAGCCCTGCAATAAATCCTACTTTCATTAAAGTTTTTATTTAAACTTGTCCAGAGTAGTTATACATCTGCATGTTCAGCTTCATTCTGCTTATTGTCTAAGATTGATTGAGGGTGTCTACAGCATATATTTGTTTTGTTTCTGCACAAAGAATGATTTTCATATTGTATAATATAATTCTACATGAATAATGGTGTTAAATGTACAATCTTACACAATTTTAACTTGCATAAAACAACATATGGTTCTGATTTTTTGATATTGATATCAGAATGAATTTCACTTGAGTGTTTCAAGCTGGAACATAATTTGCACATAGATCAATTTATTATTAAGTTTCTGACATCTGTTTTGGTCTTTTTCTGCTCAGTTGTATCCAATATATTGCTTGGTGATGCCACGGCAATTTGGTCTATGTAGCAAAAATTACAAATAACAAAATTGCCACAACTGACATCAGTATCTGTACAGTAAGCAACATCCTCTATCAGTCGCTGCCCCTATTGTGTACTCACTGACCTACCCACAATCTTACCCAAATTATGGATGCACTGTTATTTAGTATGTTTTGCAGCAAAGACAGCAGAACGTTGGTGACAGGGATTCATTAAAGTATGACTCAGTGTGTCACTTCCATTCCTACTCTTAGTCTTAATTTATAGGAAACGCCATTTTGGCAGGTATTAATCTTAATTATGGCTTTTACCCCACTGTGGTAGCATCCAATCCCAAGTGACCCATGAGTTATGATTGCTCTGTGAGTGGTGAGCTGTCACTTTACGTGAGTGTAAGTGCTGCATGCAAGCTCTGCAGAGTATTGGAGAATAGACAGTGTAGCACCACGTTTGGTTGTGGAGCTAGCGATTATAATAGTGTCTCTCTAAAGTAATAGCATACAAGCATTCACTTTACTTCAGTATGATCAGTGGTTCTACAACAAAGACCAAAAACTATTGCTGGTGCCTTTGGATACATGTGCTAATGGATTAAACAAGATTTGTTGGTTCAAGACACACATTTTTACCGTGTCGTAAAAACTAGGCTGTATTTAAACTAGCTTTGGATAAAAATCTCCTACCAGGCACCATAAATGGAAAATATTTTAATGTGCAGGATGGGAAATGACTGTCAGCACAGGGCGTGTCTGCTGGCTTCCTGTGTTGATGAATTTGTCATTTGAGTATGTCGCTTCTGCTTATTCATTACAGTGTCAACAAGCCATGTTCAAAGCATCAACCAGGGAAACATTGTAGGTGTGCCCATCTGCACCCTCCCCTATTGTAAATTTACCAAATGATTGCCGACCCCACCTTCGATGAATGCTAAAACTGTGAACTACTGAATTAAATAAGAAGGCTTCCTTCAGTGAAATGCCTTATGTGTGTGTGTTAAAATGTCAACACGACGTATCATATTATCAGTCAGGATTTTTCTTTGTCTCGCTGAAATTGCTCGTGCAAAAACTAGTCTAAGGCCAGATGGACTGTGGGGGTAAATCATGAATGTACTAGGTCACTACTTTGAGAAATCACCTTCAGACTTACTCTGATGGTATTTAATGTTGTGTTTTAACTTCACTGTAATGCGTATGAGTTGACTTAACCCATGCCAATATTTGTTTTTCCACAGGCAGGAGATTATGAAATGGAATGGTTGGGGATACAGCGATTCAAGATTCTTCTTCAATAAGAGAGGCCAAGCAGAATTTACTGGCAAAAGGTACTGCATAATATCACATACTGTATACTTATGTGTACATGTTAGATATGCTGTTTATGCTTATCTGTTGACAATTTAGAGAAATCAGCCAGCACTCCGTCTCATTCACAGCCTTAGATCTTGTTTTTGCACAGCCGTGTGTAAGCTTCCCCATCATACAAGCAGGTGACCTGAAGCTGGAGTTATGCATTGATCATTTTCACAGCCCATACTATGATCCTAGCTTTTGAAATCAGTTGTTGTCTCTGTCCTACGCTCACAGCAATGTGGTGCTACTGCCACCTAGTGGTTGGCATTTGAACTGTTTATTGTCACCAGAGAAGGTCACTGGTTGTGAATTTCAGCTTTCCAGGACTCTGTCGCTCATAAACAGAAGCCACCGTCCAGTCTGTTCGAAAAATGGAACATAGTATGTTAGGGTTAACACATTTGTTCACTGACTGTTGAAGAGAAAAGATTTTGTTTGAGTGCCTGAAGGTACCCAGACACAAAGCAGGTTATCCTCAGTCTATGGCTTCAGTTTACAGCAGAAAGAGTTGCCTTTTCCCCTTTCTCTAATGACAAGAGAGGAGGTAGAGATTAGCCTTGTTTTTGTAATCATGACATGTCAAGTCAAGTCAATCTCATTTTTACAGTGCTTAATCGTAATTCTAGTTGCTCAAGACCCTTACATACAGAGCAGGTCTAGACTGCACTCTGCAATTTACAAAGATCACACAATTTTCTACATTTTCTCACATGAGCAGAAGCTTGGTGACAGTGGTGAGGAAAAAACTTCCTTTTTAACAGGCAGAAACCTCGGAGCAGAGCCCGGCTCAGAGGTGGTCAGCCCTCTGCAGCGACCAGAAGGTTTGAGAGAGAGGAATAGAGGGACAGAGACAGACGTGCCTTTGGAAGAAACAGCCTTGCTTTTCTAATTTTAAACTGGCACATTGTGTGTGAGGATGTGTTTTGAGTAACAGGTCAAGCTGAACAGGATGTTACACAGCAAATGGTTTCCTCCTGTGCAAGCAATCGCCACAAACCACTCTGCACCCTCTCAACTGAAAAACTACCTGGGCGGCGAACAGTAACTGGGGCTGGGGCGCAGTTGAATGAAGTCAGAGATGGTGTTCTCCTCCTCCACGCTCGCTGTGACAGAGGCTTTTTCATTAAAGAGTGTGTTTCATGGTCTCATGGACAAAGGCACACCACAGTCCCCTGATGGGCTGGCCCAGGCTGTGCCAGCAGCTCAATTATGCAGTGGATGGCGAGGGCGATCACACAAACAGCACTGTCGCTGCTCCTCTGCTTGGCCAGTAACCTCTTTGGACTCAAATCTCACACTCTATTCTTATTAGACACAGGCCTAGTTTTCCAAATGAATAAGCCTGGTCAAGCATTTAGATGTTTTCCATTGAGCACTTTGACTTCCTGTACAGGAAATCACTATAACATGACGCTAAGCGTAGTTTTTCTAGTGATTGTCCAAACAATTTTTCTTCCTTTACACAATGCAGGTATAGACTTAGTGGTATGATCATCCCCGGTCTGAAAGAATGGTTTGAGAACACGTTCGGAGCCAGTGTGCTGCATAAAACTCCAGCAACAGTGAGTGTAACTCTTTATCTTTTTGTTGTGTCTGCAAAAGAAGAACACATAACGACAGTTACCAAAACTGCAATTGTTTGTTTTGTTTCAGCCCGCTCTGACCAGCAGTGCTGTACAGCCTCCCACTCTCAATGAGGCCTTCGTGGAGGAAGTGAAATCTACAGGTATTCCCTTCTCCCATGACCCAGAGGACAGGGTGTTTCGCGCCCATGGTAAGGCACACTGGAAGGCAGTAGACCTCAGACATTTCCAATCAATGATCACCCACTTTTCCTCATTGTTAAGCATAAATTTTATCAACAGTGTTTTTTTATTTCTGTGTCACTCTTCTCTGTTATCTCCCAGGCCATTGCCTACACGAGATCTATGCCCTGCGGGAAGGGAAATTTGGTCGCGTCCCAGACATGGTGGTGTGGCCAAGTGAGTTTAGAAGCTGTGTTTTTATCGGCCTGTTTTTCTCCTCCCACGTAGCAGCACTGATCCCCCTGCTGGCTTAGGTGATTTAAAGGGTTAATCTCTGCAGAGGCAGGGATATTAATATGTATGAGTGGAGGCTTAATAAGAAGCGTCAGGGGGAGGACGGTTGACACCCAATACACCGCGGTGTGTCCCTGCACAGTACCCCCATGAATTACGATTCTGAGATTGCTTTTCTGTTGTTATGGCTGGCACTATTTTATCATGCAAATGAGTGTTGACTGATGGTTGAGACTTGATTAGCAGCCTCCCAAATGGGCAGCAAATCGCTAAGCAACTGCACGTATTGTTTCATCCACACCCGCGCCAAATTTTAATTTTACCAGCCCTGTATACACTCTCATTTCCTATGTATGTAATAGACATTTTGACATGTAATTTACATTCCTCAATAGTCTCTCCAAGTCAAGCTGTGGTTTTTAAGTGGAGGTTTAGTTTGTTGAACTGTAATCCGCAGGCAGAGGCTGTGTGTTTAATTGGATGGCGAAAGAATACTAGAATGCAGGCATTTCTCACTGCCTCTGAAAGCACTTGAGGCCAGCCGAGCACATCTATGTAGGAAGGTATTGCAACGCTTCCCACTCGCTCTCCGCTCCAGTGTGAATGGATGGGGGCTCTGTGATTGGCGGAAGCAAGTTTGTATTGATCCAGTACATCCCACCCCAGAGAGCGCGGCTTCATGCAGTCTGACTCCGCCTGAGGAAAGCCCCAGGCAAATCAGAACGCACCCCGCCTCTCTGCCGCTCCCCCAGCTCTAATGGCTCAGGCCATACACAGTTATTTATTGTCTTCTGTATACACAGTGTTATGTGCCATTTTTTATTATCTTTGCAATGTGTCCAACGCTGCTTATTTTGTAAATACTTAATTTATGAATGCAATACAGGCTGGTAAATGAAAACATTTTCTTTGTGATGGCCACTAATTTCTCAAACGATACTCTGTGTCTTTGCAGACCGCCACAATGATGTTGTGAAAATTGTGGAGCTGGCGTGCAAGCATAATGTTTGTTTGATACCATATGGAGGTGAGTTATGAAATCAGTTATTTTAATCAGCATAATTAGCTGTCACATTCTGTACACACCATGCCACTCAATGTGTATTAACATTTAATGTACTTTAAATATATTATTTGTTTCCATCACATTTGGGAATTATTTTTTTTTTTCTTTTTAATGATGCCACATACTCTCCGAATGAACTTGATAAATGAGGTGCTGCTGACAGTGCAGTAGGTGCTGCTCAGAATCTTACTTCTTGCTCTACGTGCTTTGGACTGGAGCAACACAAAAAATATTGGCCTTCATTCCTCTGGGTGTTTAATCTGAGCATATGATGTAATGACAGTGTCTGCGGTCACTTCCACCCCTTTGAAATATCTTTTTCTATCACTCGCTACTTTCAACTCAGTTGTGATGACAAAATGGCCAAAATGAATCTTATATGGTATTGGAGCAGTTCGTCAAAATCACCATTAGAATAATGTAATCAGTGAGTCTGTCAATTTGTGCAAAAATCTCCTGAAGCTTCCTGTTATTTTATAGGAACAAAGATATTTGCACTGTGCAGATATTTTTTTTTCTGTATTTTGCATGTTGTCAGTTCAAGCCTCTCAACATATCGCAGCACCTCCTCCACACAGCTTTCTGAAATAACAGAAAACTATGTAACATTTGAATCCTTTTCTTACGAACCTTAATATGGATCCTGAGTTTACTTTTAATATTATAAAATCCTTTTTTGCTGCCTTTCTTTGAGAAATATGAGAACTGTTTGTTTGCGTGTGTGTGTTTGTGTTAAAAACATGAGCACAGTGTACACTATAATCATGTGGTTTATTTGAAGGCTTCTGTACTCCAGCCTCTACTATAGCTGTTTTTCCCCCTTTTTTCAGGAGGGACTAGTGTCTCTAGTGCCCTAGAGTGCCCCCCAGAGGAAACTCGCTCCATCGTTTCTCTGGATACATCACAGATGGTACGTAAACACATGTGTCTGTGAGTTGAAGTGTCTTTTACATTTCTCAATTGTGGAAGTACTTTTAAATTAGTTTTTATTTATCCTAGATTTGCTTTTTTTTTTTTTGGTCAAATGTTTGTTTTAAAAATTGGTATACAATTGGCCATGTGGCAATATTTGTCATATCACATTCACACAGGGTACGCAGTGTACAACTTTAATAAATAAATGCATCGACCAGTATGCAAAATTCATGTGTCAGGATTTGATATCTAGAAGAAGAAAAAGGCATCAGAACATTTTTATACATTGTTTGCATAAAGTAATCAAAGTTGTTGTTATTGGTTGAGCATTCTCAACCCGAGCCACCAGTTTAAGCTACATGCTCTTCCATAAAGGAATAATATAATTTATCACCACCACAAAGAAATATTTTTTTTTGTCATTTTTTTTGTATTTTCCTATTATAACTTTGTCAGTTTTTGAGAGGAAATGTTCTATATATTTAATTTATTCTGATAAGATATCTGTGTCACTTCAAACATTAATATGATGAAACAGGCATCAAGCATCTCATCATAAATGTGATAATGTTTCGTTGGATATGATATAAAACGGTGAGTATTGTTAGCAGTACAGTAAAGCTCTTTGATCGAGGTTCAGATAAAGGTGATATATATAGGCTGTCCGGATGCTGCTAGCCTGCCTCTCTTTGAGTTTGGTGCCACAGACACCGGTGACCAGTGTTCTGTGTCAGGGGTCAGAGGTGAGCTGGCTCCAATGGAAGCACATGAAAGGAGCAGTGTGGCGGGAACGTAAACTTTATTACCTCTGGAGAATAATTGATGGCAGGTGTGAAACGACCTCCTGCAGGTAGGGGTAGGCCATGTGCCCAGCGGCCCAAATAAGAGGCATATATTTGGAATTAGATGTTAAATTGAGTTTAACCTTGAGGAAAGTGTCTCTGTCCCGGAGCCCCTTTGCACACATTTATCCTCGGACATGTGACCGTCAGGCTAGAAGGACAGAACTTCCACTATTGTAAGCAAACTGTCAGGAGACTGTTTTCATGAACTGCTGTTGAGTGCATTGCTAATGTCAGATGACAGAAAAGGTGAACACATTATTTTTTTTTTGTTAAAATCTTTTAACCTGCATGAAATGAGTGGTGTACGTTCATGTTTGAAAAATGAAACATCCAGCTTTAGAGAGTATTTCTTTAGAACTGTGTGGCATAAAGCACTTATAAAGAATGTTTTATGACCTCTTAAATCACATTGCTCCTTTTTTTTTTTCTCTCACAGAACCGCATTCTTTGGATTGACGAGAAAAATTTAACTGCCCACGTGGAAGCTGGCATCGTGGGTCAGGATTTGGAGAGACTGGTGAGCACTCCTCATCCATCCATCTTTATCCACTGAAAATGCTTACATTACTGTGCTGTAAAAACATACGCCAACAATCGAGCAGCGCTGCCCAGTGCACAGTCACCTTGGTACTCTTTGCTCTGTAGATCTAACTGGGTTTGGGAAGAAGTTTGAGACAGGAGCAGAGCGCTGAAGGGGAGAGATTAGAGAGTGAGGCGGCGGTCATGAGCAGATGGCACCATCAAGCTAATTCAGAAAAATGGAGAAAGCACGGGCTCTTGATGTAGAGGAATGCGTGAGCTGCATCTAAAGCAGACTCCACCTCTGCATTTAGACTGGGCCTTTTTGAAGGAGCAGATGGGTCTGCATTATAAGCTGCCTTCCAGGGGAGTGCTGTGATAAAACCAGGCCTGACTTAACCCCCGTCGTGTGCTTTTGGTAGGGGCTGTTGTTGTAATTTAAGATCCTTATTATTATTACTATTAAACGTTCTGCCCTGAAGATGCAATCTTTCAGGTGTTGAGCTGCCCTGAGGAGAATGAGGAGGGCCCTGATGACCTACTCGCTCTGCTCAAAGCTGTGCGGATGGTGCATACTGATGGAGATTTGCTGAGACTAGTAGTTAGGAAGTCACTAACAGTAGTTTGTGTATTGGGTGGGGCCATAAAAGCTGAATGTCTAGCAATCTTTTATCAAAACTATCTGAGACACAGCCTATATAAACACACAGCTTTATGTTTATATGTAAAGTAAAGTTTCTGTTACTGAAAATTAATTATATTGATTTGAAAAGGCTTTTATACGTCCCATGTCACTTAACATCAGTGATCTAGTCAAGCAGTGGAATTTGGGTCTGCCCAAATAAAGCACTGATCCCTTTTTTAGTCTCCTTGTGCTCTATCCACTTAGTTTATTTTAGGACGTTGTTTTAGCATTGCAGCAAAATGAGAACAGTGAAATTCACCAGCAGAGCTGTAATTATTTTTTCCCCTTGCATGTTCGTTCTTTTCGCTTGTTATTAAAACATTCTTGTGGGTTTACAACAACATTGTCCTCCAAATATTTTGGTTCGCTTTGAACTGCAAAACGACAAATGCAAGTTTTCTTTCATGTTTTTTTTTGCAGCTTAATGAGAGCGGCTACTGCACAGGGCACGAGCCTGACTCCATGGAGTTCAGTTCCCTCGGGGGCTGGGTAGCAACCAGAGCATCAGGCATGAAGAAGAACATCTACGGCAACATTGAGGACCTGGTGAGCCGCACCCCCTCCCCTTTACCTCCCTGCTCATGTTTGTTTGTTCCAGTCACAACACTGCAGTTCCTCCTTAGTAATTATAAAGGAAATTATTGGCAAGTATCTTGGACTTTGCTCTCACATCCAAAATGCAGTAGTTGCAGTATAAGTTAATGTGAACCATCATGCATGTAGAAAAAATGATATCCGGATTTTAATATTTTGTCAACATTTGTAAATCTGTGACACTGGTTTTGTCAGTTAATGGAGTTTATTGTGTTGCTGTTTTCTGCTTTGATAGGTCATCCACATAAAGATGGTGACCCCTCAAGGGGTGATTGAAAAGAGCTGTCAGGGGCCACGCATGTCCACAGGGCCGGACATTCACCACTTCATCATGGGCTCAGAAGGTTTGCTAAACTCTTGCATGTGACTTTAGTACAGCAGAGCATGTGGGCACGTGTGTGAGTTTGTTTGTGAGTGTGTGCATGTCCGCGAGTCTTTGTGATAAAACAGTAACATCAGGACGGTTCCCATGCTCTGGGCTTCTTACACATTAACCAGCTTTTGTGGAAGAAGTGATCTGGAGGGGTGTTAGTTAGAAACCAGCAAGTGTCCTCCCCACCCCATCTGCAGTGCCCTGTCCTTGTGAATGCCCACAGAGAATACTGCCATATGCCAGGTTCCCCCCTGCATAATGAGGAGGTTCAGAGACTCTTGGCATCACTATGTTAAACAGCTGTGAATTCAAACTTTATATTTGCCCTACAAAGCTCAGCAATCTGCTCCCTAACTGGGCTGGGATCACTGCAAAAATCTCCATTTATATTCATTAGAAGTGATTTTAATAACATGATGACCTCCAGTGTATGAGATCAAAATCAAATGTGTATAAAAATAGTCACAGCTGACCAATTTAGAATTTGGACGACAACTAAAAATAATCCAACATCATGACAGTGTTATTAGTAGTTAAGATAATTGTTAACAGTCATTAGTAATAAATTCATGTGCTTCATTCACGACCAATTGCTTTTTAAAATACCTAAACCAGTGATGTGTTTATAAAAATATCAATTTTTAAGAGTTGTATGTTGGCCTTGCAGGTTAATCAATCAAAATCTGTATAAAATGGTCACTGATCAATAGTGCTTTATGTATTGGCAAACACTTGTCATGTTTGTTATTTGCCATTTAACTCAGCTATATTTATTTTTAACCTGTTAGCTAATCGCTAACTTGTGTGACTCAGTCAGTCAGTTTGAGGAGAATTTCATTTTGCTTGAAGGATGTTTACCATCAGTCCTGAACACGTGCATGGGGGTTAAATAGAGTTCATGTATTTCCCCTCGACTGAAATTCCCCAAAATCCGAATTTGCAGAGAAGAGATGGCGGTGAAAACAGAACGTACATAAAGATTTCTGTCAGAACTTCCCATAATGTTAAATTTATGACCCTCACAAGTTTTCAGATCTGTTCATTTAATAATGAAGTCCCCCTCAGTCCATTTTGACATCATACAACACCAGAGTCCAGGAGGGGATTTGTGTACGGTTATATAATGTAGTGAGAGGGAGAGCGTGTGTGTTATGGCTTCTTCACATACACTCACAAAAATGATGACAGAACATGTGAAATGTATAATATAAGAAAATGTACTTATTTGCTGCGAGTCTGTATTGTAGATTTTCAATATATAACAACTACATTTTCACAAAGCAAGCACATAAAAAGAAGGCAGTGTAAAGAAGATGAACTTGCTGCTGGGGTTTGGTGCTGTAACAGAGATGGGACAGGACCACACGCTTGTGGGAGTTCATGTACTTCTGGGAGGCCTAACGCTGAACCAGAGAGGTCACACCATCACACAGTCTCATTAAAATTATCTACCTCCTTACCCAAGAAACAGCATCCTGCAGTCTGACAGCAGACCACAGCAACAGCACTATGCACCGCGCTAAAACCCTCAACTATGCATCAACATGTTAAGTGGAAAGCATCCATTTTATCAGAAATAACTGTGAAACTTGGAGCTTCTCATTCACCGCACAACAACAGGGTCTCTCTATCTCTCTGACCTTGAAGTAGCCTGAATGCAAAGTAAATTCTTCCTTCTTGCTTCAACCCATGTGAAGAATGATTGGAATAATCAATGACTTTTAAACTCCTCTCAACCGTGGAGGGTGTAATGTAGGTGAGTGAGGCCAACCAGTGCTAATTTAATGCACAAAGTCAATTTTTTTGATTCGGAACTGGTGCCTTCACTGTGATCAGCTTTGTTCCTACAGGTTTGTCTCTGCCAGAAATCTTTTCAGTGTCTTCGGCTCAAACAGTCCCTCTCCTGTAAGATAAGGGTTGGCTTAAAAGAGACAGTTGCAGTAAAAATGGCGTAAGCCGCACTACAGCATTTCATTGCATTGCATTCATCCCCAAGAGAGTGTTTTTCTGACCTTGCTGCTCTTATTACCTCCCTTTATTCTCACTCGCCCACACTCTCTTCCTCCTCGCCACTCCAGCTCCGCCCCATCTCTCTCTCTCTCTCTCTCTTTCTCCCTCTCTCTCTCTCTCTCTCTCTCTCTTTCTCTCTCTCTCTCTTTCTCTCTCTCTCTCTGCCTTCTTGACTCCTCCTCGCTCTCTCGTACATTCTTAAGAAGGAGGGGCCTTTCCTGGCTGAAGCCTAATGGAGTCACATGTTTTTCACTGGGCCACTAGGGAGCAGCGTGCGGCATGTAGTGTCACGTTAGAGGGCTCATTAACAGCCATAACAGGCTCCTAATGGAACAGCCTATATTCAGGAGAGACCCATCTCTAAATAGACATCATCTGTAGTGGAGGGGGGCTCTAAGAGGTTTGGTTCACTCAAATAAAAATCACAAATATGAATTTAGATCTGCAACTGACTGTTCCTTTTATTGTTAATTATGTGTTCAATCACTGATTTAGGTTAACATCAGAAAAACAGTAATAGTTACAAGAACCTGCCGTGGCATCTTGTATCATTTGACCAACAGTCCAAACCCAAACATATTTAGTTTTCAGCAATGGCCACATTATGCGGCGTAATCTCAGATTTTCTCAGTTTTCTGCCCCAAATACGAGTGTAACTCAGCTTTGCAGAAAGCCAAGATTTGGAAGTTTTTACCAGACCCAGTTAGGAAAATATGAAAGTATTTTTGAAAAAACTCAATAAAATCATTGACAGTCATTAAAGAGTGGGAAAAACACAGTAAGCCATCAAAAAGAGTGAGACAAAAGGCATTATTAAAGGTTTTTGTGCAGAAAGCTATGTTTAGTAAAAAGTTTCTTAAAACCCACTGAACACCACCCGTTCAGAACTAAACAACAATCGGACGCAGTTAACTAATCCACTTGTTTTTCATCTTAATTTTAGTAAAAAAAAAAGACTGCTGTTGAATCAACAATACTTTCAACACCTGTCTAACAGTTTCAGCAACAATGAAAGACTCCAAGCTCCACAAAGCATTTATTACAGGGCTGTTGTATTTGATTATACCCGGGTTTTTTTCGGGTCTCCATTTAATTTCATACACTTCTCAAAAAGACAAGAGAAGAGAGGCAAAGTTTGCCAAGTGGGAACATCTTGTATTTCAGACTTTTATTTCAAAAGTCAGGAAAATGTCCAAATATTGTCAAAGCCTACAAACCTGTGGGTGCTAGAGGATGATTTCAGCCTAATCTGTCTTTTTTTGGTTTATGATAAAATATTTAATATATAAACTTGGAGGATGGCAAACAGCGCTCCCTAGCTGAATTTTGTTGTGATAATGGAATAAAGGCAGTTCATTGATGAGTATTATTTACAGATATATTTCTTTTGTGAGGCAGAGTGGACACTAGTTTTTAAACATGCAACGTGAATCTCTTGGCAGCAGCAGCAGAAGCAGCCAATGGCTGACAGTCGTCAGGGTCATAAGGTCAGCCTGAGGTTTCATGGTACTTGTATATGTGTTGCTGTTGTTGACCTCCCTGCCTTTGATACAGCCCTGCTTTATTTCCTCATGCCCTTAAGTTGATAAATCTTGGTTTTCCCCCAGTGTGTGGTAGAAAACCAGATATACTAGGTGAAATGTGAGACAAAGGTCACGGAAAGGACCCTCGGGACATGTACCAGATCCCAGTAAAAAGGTCTTAAGTTCCACCCTAAGAGAGGGTTAGGTCATATAAATTGTGGGAACTAATTTTCCTTTTTTTTTGTTCTATTTAAAATCCCTCACTGTGATTTTCCACAGGAACCCTGGGTGTGGTCACCGAGGTCACGATGAAGATTCGTCCCATGCCGGAGTATCAGAAATACGGCTCAGTCGTGTTTCCTAATTTTGAGCAGGGAGTTGCCTGTCTGCGAGAAGTTGCCAAACAGGTGACATGTTAATCTGTCCGTAAATATGCTGCACTTAGTCACAGTTTTCACCCCCTGTCTAAACACGAAGCCAAGACAAAAATCTTTCTGTATGTGTTGGAGGTTTTCCCAAACGGCAATAAGCACTTTCATGGCTTCACTTCACCTCTTCACTTGTTTAAAACTAACCTGCCAAGAAAAGAATCTAAATGTATTTTTAGACCATGTAATCTCTGTTACAAACTTACTGGTCCAAGTCAGGTGTTCATATGTAACTCACTGAGGACACCAGCACAACGCAAATCTAAAGTTTACACTTTGTCAGATGCATCAAGTTGCAGGAAATGACTTGAAATCTATAGACGGTTCATTTAGAGAAACAAACAAGAGGCCAAAAACTTACTGGTCCAAAAGTTGCACCAAATATTGACTATGATCACTTTTGATTGACTTTTAACCGATATAATTTGTAAGTCTTTTTCTTGGCATTTTATTTTGTAGAAATTATTTTAAAACAAACTAATGCAGACCCACTGTTATTTTTTTTCAGAGGTGTGCCCCGGCATCTATACGACTAGTGGATAATGAACAATTTAAATTTGGTAAGTCGTGTTTGAGCAGACAGCTTTGTAACATGAGAAAGGGTTTTAAGCAGCAGCATGACAATAACTATATTTATTCTGAGTTTATATTTCTGTCTCACACAGTATTTTGTTGTCAGTATGTGGGTTGGTGTTTCATTGATGTGCTGTTTACCTCTGAGAGAAGAACAATGAATGGCAATGGTACAGCATGCAATGATTTTACCTTCTTCAGCACAGAATTGTTAAATTGATTGTTTGTGCAGCAGAATAGCTGCACACACGCAGACAAAGAATTGACGCAAGATGAAAAATGACCCTGACCAAAATTAAGTAGTTGTTACATTGAAATTTTATGATGTTGTTTCTTAAGGTCTAGTGGAATGCATCTGGCATTGCCGGAGAACTCTCTAAAGTTCCCCGTCCTCCTGGGATCTCATTATCTCCCCTATATTTCCACTTTTCACAGAGTAGGCACTTCTTAGCATTAAGTAGGGAAGATGAAGCGACCAGGTTTTTCACTAATAACTGAAACTCATGGCTCTATGATACCTTCTTGGGCTTATTAGAGGCTTGTCCTCACTTTTAATCATGTTGGCTGTTGAATAAGGAGAGTTGATGTATTCACAGCTCTTTTTCAGATTGGGACTACAAGTACAATTTAGCACTGCCTGTCTTGATGCACAAGATGAAAAATGAGTTGTAGTGAGTAGCAGCATGTGTTGATCTGCCACATAAAAAAAAAAAAAACCACAAAGGGGAGAGTTAAAAGTAAAAATGTGTACAGTATAGGTGCAATTTTCTCTCTGGATGTTGAGTATTTAATTAACAAGTATGATGGCTGCTAGAGACCTAAAGACCTGCAATCAAATTTTGGAATGGAAACAATTAGGACACTAAGTGATGAAGAGACTTGAGCATGGGGGGAAATAAATGAACTGTTAAGTCTCGGCGACATCACCCGTGACTTCCCCGCTGTGATTGATAACCATCCCATTGGCCCCAGCCCCTCATTTTCACTTGTCCACAGGCGCTTTTGTGCGTCCGATCAGGAATAAATCAAAAAGTGTGGGTGAGGAAGACGGATATCGCTGTGTCAACCCCACTTCCCTTCGGAAACCCTCTGATTTATAGGCGCTGTCGCTGGCAGCCACTGGCCAGTTGTAAAGTTATTCAAATGTTACCATTTATATTTCCTCCGTTTGTTTGAAGCCCCAAATAAATCTGACTTGCTTGCCCTCTCAAAATGCTGGAGGATGCAAGCAGAGGCAGGCTCTGACTAACGTGTGAAAATAAGGAAAAAAAAGTCCTTTTCTTTGTGAATAGGTGGAGCTGACTGTTATCTGATATTTTCACAGGTCATGCCCTCAAACCTCAAGTATCTTCAATTTTCACATCCTTTTTGGACGGGTTGAAGAAATTTTACATCACTAAGGTAACAAATAATTCAAAGTGAACGTTGCCTGTTGCTCAAATGTTTTTGGGGTTTTTTTTGTGAGAAATAAATCCACCTCTTAAATTACCAGTTCAAAGGGTTCGACCCCAACCACTTGTGTGTGGCCACACTGCTGTTTGAAGGAGACCGTGAGAAGGTCCTGCAACACGAGAAGCAAGTTTATGACATCGCTGCAAAATTTGGGTATGTAGTTTTTTTTTTTCACCCTCTGTCTTTTTTTCTGGGGCTTAAACAGCAAACGTCACAAAGATCAGCTAACGGATCCCGACGCATAAAGCACAGAAATGACAAAGCACCATTTGGTGTGACTTTGAGAGTGATGGCGAGCTGCCTGAGGGGCTGATGTCACTTTATTTAACCAGCCATTATGCAGTAGCAGTGAAAAGGATGGAGAAGCACAGTTACACACTTCAGACTTGGCCTTCTACTCAGTAGTTTGTCTCAGATTGGATTGATGGATCACCTGCGGGTGTCCCCCTGTCAGACCGGCTTTCATGTTGAAGTAGGTGGGGTGTGGGCGGTGATAGTAGGGCCCAACCCCCTCTGTAGGACAGCACAGGACGAGAGGACACACAGCCTGGGAGTGTTTTGCTGTTGTGATTTATCATGAACGGATCAATACAGACTTTTGGTGGAAATCAGTTACCTGTCAGCCTGAGAGGGATGCTCTCTATCCTGTACATGTTTTAAATCTCAAACAATAGTTTCACAGATGAGTTCATCCTAACATAAATTTACCAAGAACAGGATGAAGAATTATTATTTATTGGTAAGTCTGAGGTGATGATGAAGTCAGATGTTTCATCACTTGTAAGTCCACCATGGTGACATCATTAGAAGTTGTCTACTAGCAGAGTTGTATGCACATGAATGCTATATATTATTTTCAAACTGGTTATTTTTTGTATTTTTAAAAATTAGTTGTAGGAATAAAATAGGAGAATAATAAATAAGAATAGAAGTAATGTAAAATATATATTTTTAACTATTTAAAAAATGTAAAAACATGAAATTAGGATTTTTAAAACACTTTTTGCAAATACACCGTTGTCTTTTTTTCAACCTACTTTAAAGAACTATTGCACTAAATTAGCCACTAGCTTGCATTTTCCTCCATCCTCCTCTTAATTTCCTTTTAGCAAAACATTTTCTAGTCTGTTATTATCAAAAGAATACAAATCAAGGTGACTCACTGATTACTGTTTGTTCAAACCAAAACGGTTGATTTTATTTTAGATTCAGTAAAAAGGTAAAACATTGGGCTGTATATGTTAGTTTGCATATAAATTAAAGGAACAGTCTGTAATTTCTGCTACAAATTTCTGCGTAAGTCAAGTTTAGCCTTTTTTAGCATTTTACCATGTTTCACACTGGACACCGAGGTTCCAGCTTTTTCTGTTGTTTTAAGGGGAAACTTACCGATAAAGAGGCTTTCTAAAATACAGTAATGGTGACACAAATGTATTTATTCTAATCTTGACATTTGTCAACCATCATTTGAATTAGCTACTTAGAGACCAACAGCAGACCAAACCAGGGATCTTCAGTGTTCCTCACAGGGCGATGTCAGTGATTTCTTCCTGGGTCCTGGACGCTTATTGATCCTGTGCTACTGTTAGTATTACTGTTTGGCCCAGTGCCTGGACTTGCAGGTAGCTGGAGCTCTACCCTGGTAGTAGCCAGCAATTAAATCAAAAGAAACTTGTCAGTTACATGCAGCATCCTCTGCTTTATTGCATTATTTCAAATAAATCGTGATCACCCATCAGATCAAGTGCCAGTGATGGATTGGTGCGGTTCTGTGAGGAATATTTCCTTGTGGTGTTGGGCAAACAGGAAGAAGGGCAAAAATCAATACAATGATTTTGTAATGAGCTTGGCCTGATTAGTTTGGGTGGTAGATGAAAATTTGATTACCCACTGCAGGTGATGGATGTGTGGCTGACCTGTGGCGATGCACAGAGCATAGCTTCATTGATCTGTACATTGTTGGATTGACAGGCTCCCAGGCAGCTGTTGTGAGGGGAGCGGTCCAACCAACAAAGCTAAAAGAAAAGAGCTGGTAAATATTAACCCTGTTATCTGCTTTCAGGGGCCTGGCAGCTGGAGAGGACAATGGGCAGAGGGGCTACATGTTGACCTTCGTCATCGCTTACCTCCGGGTGAGTCACTCCTCTCGCTTTTTTCTTCTGCCTGAGCTGATGGACAGGTGGGGCGGGCGGGGAGGACGCTGTCTGACAGCAGATAGGATAGTGAACAGCACAGAGAGGCTGCAGAATGTGACCTCAGAGGGTCTTTGATCTGACCTGGTCACAGTTGTTGTCAGGGGGTCTAACACTGAGGTGTCTACATCATGAGAAGAGCACAGTGGTGGTGGTCTGAATGACAATGGAGAGCTGTCTCGGGTCAGTCCTTTCACAGAAACATATAAATAAGTAATCAGAGTTTATACACTTAAATAACATTGTTACTTGAGGCTCTCTGTAATATCATTTCCTAATACTCACATTAATAGGAAACTTATTCTATGGAAGGATGATTTTTTTTTTATCGTGTTTCAAATTTTCTATATGTACGCATGTGAATAACAAAGACTTTTTTTATTTAAAATAAAGCTGTGACACTAGAAAATAATTTTATATTGTGATGTATCACAGTGTTTCCCCTAAGTTTGCTGCTTTTTATGTTGGGGGGGGGGGAGTTTCACATTATTTTTTACAACAATAATTAGCATATTTTTTACAACAGAAAAAGTATAGTTAGAAGTATTCAGTGTAGTTGTCGGCTCCTCTGGGGGCACCAATGTTTTTTTTCTTATGATAACGAAAGCATGACCCACCCTACTTTGCCTCTGATTGGCTTGTGCTCCTTGCCCTGGTTGGTTGGATTGGTCAGGTTTAGGCATGAGGAGTGAGATTGGTTAAGGTTTGGGTAGGATTTTCATGGTGGGTCATTCGTATTTCATCATAAAACAAAAACATATTGTGGGTGTGGCTGCTTTACTTTCAAAATTTTCCTCAATTTTTGTCATTCCCTATATATTTAATTGCAATGCCTTCAGACTTTTTTAAATTAAGACACATTTATACTTTTAGGAAAACCTTTGTACTCAGCACAGAGCCTGCCCAACCACTATGGTGTCCCTCCACCTAAAAACAATTAAAAACAATAATGAAGCACAATCTGTTCCATCATTTATACAGTTTAGATCAGAAAGCCATTGTTCAATCAGGAGATTGGAAGTGGTGGAGAAATCTGGTTGCAAACCAGTTCCTGTGGACTTTACAGTAACTTGGTTCTTACAGTGTATGTAAACCTATCAGCCTACTAATGCTAATATTGTATTCTGATCAGGACTTGGGGATGGACTACTACGTGATCGGGGAGTCCTTTGAAACCTCTGTGCCTTGGGACAGGTAAATGCATTGATAAGAGCTGCAGATTTTTCTCTGTTTGATTTAAATAGCTGTAAACATTTTTCTTTACTCCCCTCCTACACAGTCAGTCCTAAGAGACTCCTCTGTCTCCCTCTTTTCTTTTATTTCTCTTTCCCTCCGTCTTTGACATTCACCTTCATGCCCCCCCCCTCATTAAACAGCTTAGCGTTGGCGGAAGCTTTGCCTCCTCAGCCTACAAATCCGCCATTACTGACACGCTCACACACAAACTACAGGAGAGACCTATCTGTGTGTGTTCTGCGTGAAGAAACGAAATGTGAGCCACACATTCATCTCACGTCCACATGTGGTGTGTTCTGCATTTTCCACATGGTTTCATCATCGTTCTGTCACACACACACACACACACACACGCACACGCACGAACAGACAAAGCAACAACAACGACCAGGAGCACACACAGCTCCGTGTTGTGTAACATGCCTGACGGGAGAGACCAAGAGATCAGGCACTGAGGCGAGCATATGTGCCTGGCTCATTACCCATCCTCCTCCCCATCCTCCACCCTGCACACACGACTGCACATGCTTACGACTGGCGGCCATTTCCACACCAGTGGGAACCTCTCCCACAATGGTCGTCATGTTAGTCACTTTCCCCTCCTCTTCCTCCTCCTCCTCCTCCTCCTTTTTCTGGTCTTGTGTCTTTTTCTGAATTTTGGTAATCTTGCGTTTCTAATTAATTCAGTTTATTGTAAATTCCCTGTAGATATTGGTATTATGTATCAGGAAGATAAATTTCACGGTTTAAAGTGAAATTCTGGCATTTTCTTTGTTTGCAGGGTGTTGGACATTTGCCGGAATGTGAAGGCACGCATCACTCGAGAGTGTAAAGACAGAGGGGTGCAGTTTCCACCGTTGTCTACATGCAGGTAACGTTTGTAAATAACAGACTGATTGAACAAAACTCTCCTACAATCCTCACTCTTGGGTTGGCTCTGATGTCAAATTTTGTGAAAATTGCAGAAACGACACCTGAGATTCTGCACCAGCCCCAAAACAACACCTACTTAAGTAAACACATGTTCCACAACAAAATAAACCAAGGTTCTCAAGTAAAGGAAAGGCTGACATTATTCCACATTTTTGATAATCCCATGAAAACAGCAAATCCTGGGACAAGAATGAAATCAGCAGTATTACTCCCTCTTCCAACACTGTCCTGGTTCCCTACTGTGTCTGTGGCCCTCATTTATCAATTTTTAGTACCTAGATCTTTAAAATCTGGTCATGAATGCATGCTTTCATTTTTGAAAGAGGTGAAGTTACTTACTAAACAAGCAGGGTTTTTGTGGTTTTGTAGCAAATTTTACTCAAACAGGAGTTAGAAGTGTATTCATTTGAGATTATTTTTTGCAGTGGATTACCTCACAATGTGTAAGACTGACTCCAACTTAACTGCATTGACCGTTGTAATGTAGTAACATGTCACCCAGGGCAACAGAGTGCCTCACTGATGTGTTTTTTAATCGCTGGACCTCTATTGCACGGAGGATTAAGACCTTTGAGGCTTTAGAGCAATGGGCAGCTCTAGTTAGAAGGGAAAATAAATGCATGTACTTATCCTTTAAATGCTGTCTTAATACAAGCAGCAACAGCAGCAGCAATTTAGACTTTTCCGTTAAACTTGTGATACAGATCAGGAACTAAGTGAAAAGATAAGCAAACAGCATATTTTTGTGCTTGACTTTTCAATAGTCTATGTGATATCAATGCCTAAAAACTATTTAGTTTTCTTGCACTCCTTAGACCAGCCCATGGTGAGTTAGCGAGAGACACACGGACAGACAGAAGGACAACCAGCCGAACAGACGGCGAGCCGGTAGAGGAGCACCAGGCTTCTGCTTGACGATTGCGGACAGATTAGGCCTCAGCCTGATTATGCTGCAGCCATTCATTTCCCGGCTGCGGTCTGTCACATGATTGATTTGTCCATTTAACCTCTAGAACAGTCAGCGTGCCAGGTGATGGGCCATGTCAAATGAACAAGGGCTCTGCACCCTGCTCCTCCACGGGGAATGAGGCCAGAGAGGGAATATGCAAACTGAAGAAGCATTACAGTCTTAACACAAACTGCTTTTACACAGATGAAGAAGAAGAAGCTGCATTTTATTTAAGCAGCAGCCACATTAAGAGTGAGGGTATTTTGTCCTGTGAATAAACAACAAACTGATTCATTTTTACAAGTGTCACTTGAGTCATCCTGTTACCTAAAGTACAAATGTGGCTCAAATGAATCAGTAAAAGCATTTGATGGCCATTTAGTGTCTGATAATGTTATGTTATTAAAGGTGACAGTGCTCCCACGCTGCATCTGCTTTTTAGGAATCATGAATAGAGTTGAGGTCAAGGGTTTGCTGGGGGAAAGCAAGACCTCCCACTTTACTTTGTCTTCCAATTACGAAAGAAGAAAATGCATTTATTTCCCGAAAATGGAGCGCCTCGACAAAACAAATGCAAATTGGATTTTCAGAGCTGAAGGGGAAACTTTAAGTAATCGTTCCTGCTCATTTAAACATGACTCCTGCTGTCTTACAGGGTGACTCAGACGTATGACGCTGGTGCCTGTGTCTACTTTTACTTTGCCTTCAACTACAGAGGCCTCAGTGAGCCCATACATGTGTATGAACAAGTGGAGGTATGGCAAGATACATTTCTACCATCTTATGACAAAGCTCAACACCTTTCATAGATCACGATGACATTGGATGTGATGATATGTTGAATTTTTTTATTTTTTTTTATTCCCAGCATGCAGCTAGAGAAGAGATCCTTGCCAATGGAGGGAGCTTGTCACATCACCACGGAGGTACAACCTGAAAAACTCAGAATAGAACATGAAATTGGATGGCCTGATATTTACACCTTCTGTTTGATTATAATTTATGAAAAGAAGCGGTGAGTGGCAGAGAGCATGGCGAGGCTTCCCAGCATGTTCCTCCACACTAGCGAGCGGGCAGCAAGTCCCGCTGTAAATGTGCATTTTGTCAGCCCTTTCGTTGCTTCCTTCACATGTCCAAAATATGTTCCCGCAGCGCAGATGAATTGCTCTGACTCGGCTATTTGTTCATTTCAGCACTGACCAAATGAAACGTGAGCGGAGGAGGGCGGCACGGCAAATTCTCGGGGCCCCATCAGGGCTAACTGAAATGGCTGCCTTATCTATATTGCCATCCGCCTCGCTGTTTTCATACATCACTTCAGGCTATTCATCACACCTGTCAAAAACAGTATGCAGTGAATCAGCTGCGATATTAAATCACAATTTTTCCTGAAGGCGGAGACGGGTTCAAAATTAAAAGATTGCTAATAAAAAGGAGGCGGCGGGCCGGGGTAAATGATGCTGCCGTTATCGCCGGCTGTATACTGACCTCCAAATGGTGGCCCAGCCACCCTGAGCAGCACAGGGAGGTGACGGGGGGTGGAGAGGAGGGGATATTGATGCAGCTCCTGTGTGCAAGGCCCACTCTGTAATTGTGATTAATAACAGTGGGGCTCGCTATCTGGGCGCAGACAGGCCGGTTTGTCTGCCCACAATCAGCGCTTGACAAATGGACCCAGTTTCACTGGGTTTTGTGTATCAAACAAAACAGATGTAGTCAACGATGGTGAGGTGGGAGGGCAGCGCAGGAAATATACATTTTTGTGGCCCTGTATTTACAGCAGGTCAGTGTTGTGCTGCGTGGGCGTAGGTAAGGGAATCTGGGCGTGTAGAGCGCTGCAGGACATAATACTCAGCTGATCACCGCAATGTGTTGACTGCTGTCTGTCACAGAAACACAGAAACTGCAAAACCTGTCAGATTTGTCACTTGTTTAAAGGCAAAAGCCTCGGTTAAATATTTGATCATCCACCAGCTTTGAAAGCCAGAACATTGGGAGAAATGTCCTCTTAAACTAGGTCACCAGTGTCGCAGCGGTGAAGTGTTGTTGAACATCTATCACACTGAAAGTCATCCATCTATCAGCCCTGCACGGTGGCTTCTCAGCCAATACTCCGACTCGGCCGTATCACAGCAACGCAGGGCCCGCTACCTTTCCCCTGTCCTTCATACCTGACCCTCATTTGTCAGAGAAAGCCCAGGGAAAGTGCGAGCGGCATGTCGAGGGGTTGAGACTCAGCCTGACCTCTACAGTCTCCTCTCAATGAGAGGCCACACCGAGGTGATGGGCATGGTGGCCTTACCTTGTGGCTCTGCAAAGCTCCGATCTCGCTCCCTCTGCACACTGCACACAGAAGACAGACCTGATTTAGTTGATGCCCCACCTTGCCTTTTGCCTTGCACTTCCCCCGGGTTTTCCACACAGGAGAAATATGACACTTTTTACTAAAAAAAAAAGAAAAGAAAAGAGAAAAGAAAAGAAAAGAAAATGTCATTTGTGAAATAACTACCTGCACTTCTGTGCATGTCTCAGCTGCACACACCAAGCTCGGTGAGATTGATTGCAACAGCAAGCAAGAAAGAGAGAATATGACAAGATAGATGTGTAAATTATCACAGTGATGGAGGCAATGATGCAGTCCCAGCACCTTCTGTTTTCTCTCCTTTTCCTGAGAGGAGGGGAGGGACGGAGGTGGAACAAGGAGGAAGGACCGGAGAGGAGGAGGAGGTTGTAGGGAGCAGGGTACTTTCTTAGTTACTGGGTAGCAGCTGATTGGTCCCTCTGTCACCATCTGGAGGTGCGTGTGGTATCAGAGTCCCTGGTGACCCCACTGTCTGCTCTGCTTTGTCAGGAGATGGGCCTCACTAGCCTCATGGCTGATCCCCATCTGGGTTTCCTGGCTGGACTCTGATAACACGGTGCACTAATGCCCCCTCCCTCAACATGGCCTATTAACACCGGAGCTCCCCTGCTAGTGATGGAAAGAGAGGCGTGCAGAGAGGGAAGGGAAGGCGTGTGAGCACTCCCATCACACACACCTTCCCGTTTTCAGGCTTTCGCATCTAATCTCGAGTGATTACGGCGTTGGTTTTTAGTGTTTACCCAGAGAGCTGCACCTGCTCCGAGCTTCGCTGTTCTCAGATTTATCTTTTTGAGTTTTTTGCAAAATAGCTTGTTTCCTTCAAAGTGACGTGGCCTCCATATTTACTCAGCTCTGATCTGACGTGAAGTTCATTTCTTCAGATAGAATTTCACGTCAGCCATTGTGTTTCTTTTTATTCATTTATGTTTCTTTTTTAATGTAACCAGTGTAAAGCCCTTTTCTTCAATTATTTAAATTTTTTAATAATGAATAGTTTTTGTCATTTAATGGTCTTAATCTGTAAGGTGTTGAAACTTGCAGGTGCTTCATGTTCATGCCTCTAATGCAACATCTCTAGGTCACTTCAGACTGGCAACCAGAGCTGCAACTATTAACAGTCATTTTCATTATAAGCTAATGTATGACTTAAATCAGAAAAGGATAAAGGATAATGAAATATCACAGTTCTTAAGAGCCTGAACTTAACCCAAAGATTCAACTTAACACTGATAGAAACAGAAAAGAAGCAAATCCTCTAAACCAAGAAACTGGAACCAGAGAATTTCTGTAATTTTTACTTTTTAAATTTAAAATTAATCTATTAGTTTTTCCTGCTTTTAACTGATAAATAAATTCAACTCTACTTTGCATGAAGAAATTTAGCATTTAGGTTTGCTTGGCAAAGAAATTTTCAATCTCTGATAGTAGTTATTTAGTGAAACATTGCTTTATTTGGAAGTTTGTAGCTTCAGGCAAAAAACTATAAAAGCTAATACTGCAGGGAGCGTCAGAGATGATACTGAACCTTTGTTGCTCGCAGACCTTAACAAATGAGCACTACACAAAAACAAAAAGACAGAGTGAGTTTGGTGCCCCTGGACAGTTACCCTGCTTAAAGTAGTCAGGAATTTTGTGGCGTGCCTAACCACTCTTTATTCCTACTGTCTCAACTATCCAATAAAAGAAAAATGCCATAAAAAATATCTTTAAAAAATATTTTAATCCTCAGCATCTCTAGAATATGTGCAATAAAATCCTTACTGGACACATTGTGGCCGTTTACACAAACACAAAAAAACATGCTGCTTCACTGGCTTGTTGAAAAAAATAAAAAGTTTCGATTTTATTGGAAGTTCTCTAACAAGAGTTTGGCTCCCCGGTGACGCATTCACAGTCCTGCGCAGTCACCAGACCTCTCTCTGGCTCCAGACTCTCCACTAAGAACCTGTCGGGTACAGACGCTGTGGAGTATGTCGGACTGGACAGCTGGCGAAGCAATGGGCACCCCAGCCAGGCTTCGTGCCACAGCCGCTCTCGCTCCTCAGGTTGGGGGGTTTGAGGAGGAGGAGGAGGAAGAGGAATGGAGGGAGGGAGAAGAGCGGCCGAAAGCCAAAGTCCTGCTGACAGAGGCCCATTGTGTGGTATGCCACGGCTGACTTTGGCACCCTGTTGGTGATCAGGCCAGTGTCAGAGGGCACGGAGCGACGTCCAGGACAAAAAAGGCACAACAGCTTCGCGGGTCAGCTGCAGGAGCGAGCTCGTGTGCACAATGAGACAGAAACACAGAGTGAAAAAAAACACACACACACACACACACTTAGGCGACTCTGGAGGGAGAGAAACGGAGGGGAGTGGTGGCTCAAAGAGTGAGGGAGCCGGGGACGGCCCGCTACAGCCGCCAGCCGGCCCCTCCTCTGGGAACACACAGAGCCTAATGAGTTTGATAGTCTGCTGAGCTCCATAAATCATGCCATGCAAAACATTTCTCCTCTCTGAATAAAAGCATTTATCACCCTCTGTTTATTCACTCACTCTCACAAGATTGATTGGCTCCCAGCAGCCCGCTGAGCAATCAGCCGTGCCGATTCCTCTATTTCTCCCCCTCGGTCCTCTTCCTTGAGTTTATTTATTTATATTTTCCCTCTTCTCTGTCATTCAGTTGGGAAACTTCGGAAGGAGTGGATGAGAGACACCGTCTCCAATGTCGGCATGGGGATGCTCAAGTCTGTCAAGGACTACCTGGACCCCAACAACATCTTCGGCAACAGGAACCTCCTCTAATATCCCGCTCCTGACCATCTTAAACTCACCTTTTTCTAAAAGCATCTTGTGCATTTTGGATTACTAGATACTAATGTGATTTAAAACAAGAATGATCTTTTTCATCAAAACATGTCATTCAGTGCCATTTATTGATTTCCCCTAAACCTTTTCTTTTACATAACATTGCACTGAAAATGCTGTAACAATCATTGTCATTCCCGATGAAGCTTGTTTCTTGTTGTGGCTTTGACTAACAGCCACAACGCAAAGCTGACATGATGCAACAAAACCTTGATTTCTATCACATCTGCTCATGTTGAACTCGTTCAAATCTCCCTTGCCAACACTTTTAACTCATCTGTTGTCTTTACTTTCCTTGTGTGTGTGTGTATGTGAGTGTGTGGCACTTCTTTAGTGGTAAGTTCTAGATGAATGCGCTTTCTAAAGCTCTGTGCCTTTCTAAAGCTTTTGTCTGCCTTTCCCTTCTACTACTACACTCTGCTGGTGTATAAAATGTGAGCAAAATTAACGTGGACATGATGTTTTTGTGTCTCCTGTTCATCGTTTTCCTGCCCTCATGCTAATTGTTGGACAGACCTATTGCCATAAGAGACTTTTTCTAGACTGTTTTTGTGTGTGTACCTCTGCTAACTAACCGGTTTGACTAAACCCCCACCTTCTTCCCTACTAACCAAATTTTAACAAGAACCACCCCCCCCCCCCCCCCACTCCCCCTTTACCAAAAGAGATATCCCTTGTTTGTTCGGTTTTTTGTACTGAAAGCGTTAACCTTGCATGGTTTGTTACTGAGAAAGTGAAGTTGAGATTAAAAAAAAAAAAAGCCATTGTGTGTTTTTTGCGATGACGCCTGCTTCAATGTGACCGCGTTTGCAGTTTAAGGCCTCTGGATCCCGGTGCTCACGTTGTACCAAAGACTCAACTCATCAGACCATGCAAACATAACTGTTAACATATGTTTGACTGTGCAAACACCTAACCTTCACACGCATAAAGTCACGCACAGCTACACTTGCATTTTTTTTAATTAGCATATGCAAAGATAACCCCCTCCGAGAGCTGTAAAATGTAGATATTTGTTATTGTTGTATGAGCTGAAACATTGTTCATTGAATTATTTCTGTTCTGTATAATTGGCTTTGCCCTGAAGTTCCTCCAGACATTGTTTGCCTTGTTAGTGTATCTGTATGGTATGAAGGTTTTTGGAGCAAATACTGTAGTGTACATTTAATGTACCATTTGTCACTGTTAACCATCGATTTTGAAGCAAAGCAATGCTTTAAAAGATCTCTTTGCTGAAGAATCCTGCCTTTTTTTGTCCCCCAATCATCGTGTCCTTTTAATTCTAAATATTCCTGTTAATGAAAGGCCTCATTAGGGACCCATCGTCTGATATTTTACCCCTGTGTCAAACCGTGCGAGAGCTTGTGAATGTTATGGATGTACCTTTGTTATTTTCCTCTCCTCTTAACAACATAATAACATTCAAGTACATTTTGTCAATGCTGTTTGTGCAATAAATTGAACTAAAACATCCCAGTTGTTAATTTCTCTTTCAACACAGTACAACACACCATTCAGAGCATAAAAACTCTCCCTCTCTCACACATTATTTCCAGTTCAGCTCCTCAACAAAAGGCTTTATTAATGCTGTCAGACAGTGCTAGGAGGGTCAAACGGAGCCTGAGAGCAGGTTTTTGTCGGCTCTTCCTCTACCTGCGTCACGCTGAGCTCAAGATAATCCAGCACAGAGGAGTTTAACTGAGCCTGTCTTTTGCTTCCTGACAGGAAGGATGTTTTTTTTTTTTTTTCTTACACACAGGCTCATTTGGGAGTCATCTTCACCCACACAGCCACCCACACACTGCTCGCCGACGTCACTGCCACCTATCAACAGCAATAAAGCTCGGCCTTGGTCGATGAAATGCACTGCAGCTTTCACACTTCTCACACTGTAGGTTAGTACAGAGGACTGTGTGAATGAACGCAGGGATTATAAATAGGAAAAATAGGAATTTAACGTCATTTATATCAACCACTTTAGCAGTTGTGTAATACTGGTTTGATTCATATATTTGCATCTATTCTATTTTGTCCTTAATATGTTACCTTTTTAATCTATTGTGCAATTTCTTTTCAAGTGCTTTTAATGTATTTCAGCACATAGTGCATGCCTGCCCTGCTGTGATGTTTTCGGATATTTATTGTGTAAAAACACATATGTCCACATGAGGGCAGCACTGCATTGGAAGATACACTGTCTAATCAGTAATATGTGTTCATGTCCTTTACTTGAATAAGAGTATCAATACTGAAATTAAAAATTACCGTATTACAATAAAAGTCTAAGTTAAGAAGTCACTCAAGTAAGAACTGTAATTGTGTGAATGTATTATAAGCAGATTTCTCTTAATCCAGAAGAGTTATATCTGATGTTGCTTTACTTTTAAATTATTATTGTTTCGTTTTGGTGTATATATCATTTTCATGTAGTTTTGTCATGGTAAAGCTAATTTTACTAATTTTATGTCTTGTGGTAGTTTTATTTATGACAGTTTGTCATATTTTTAAGGTCATCAGAGGATTGTATGTAAATTAGAGTTGTCAAAAAAAGGTGGACTAAACTAAAAGCCAAAAAGATTTACCTCTGAAATTGAGGAGTAGAAGTAATGAGTGGAATGAAATAGAAATCAGTAAATAAATTGCAAGTATTTGTACTTTGTACTTTTAAAACTCTTTTAAAATTCTTGAGTAAATGTACTTTTTTGTCAGAATAAACCAGAAGACAAACAGCAGCATATTTTTATTCAAACTCTGAACAGAAACATTGCACATATGCCTTTACATGCCTCAGGTTTCTTTCTGTTCAGCCCGCCATAAATAAATCCAGAGTCAAAACTGGGAGAGGAAAGAAGAAATACAAGGAGCACATTACATTGCAAAAAAGACAAGTAGAAGTTGGCCACATTTGGAGACCTAATAGAAAAATAGAACAGCGATATTCATACATGATGCAATTTAATTTAAATCATGCATTTCCAATGAGATAATGTGTTTACAGATGAAGTTCAAAATACGAGGTATTTGTTGGCTCACATGTTTGCTACATCCTTAGCAAGTGTTTGAATTTAATACTGCATAAAAACATGCAATTCAGAATTTTTCTGGTCAACTTCAATTCAGCTCTTCAATTAAAATACAGTAGCGCACACAGATCCATGCCACACAATGTGCACAGTCACATTTTAAACTCCAACTAACAAAGCTACAACACAATTCAGAAGGCATAACCCACCCAAAAAATAATACTTAATAATATTAAGAAAATAATCACTTGTGTATCTTGAGTACTACTTGTTTCAATGTCTCAGTTATCTTTTGAGATTATAACAGGTATTTCAGTAGCATTTGTGAGCCTTAAGGAAAAGGCAGAAATATAAATTAAAACAAAAGTCTGGCATTTTAGGAGAGTTTCTTGTTCATCCTTTGGCTAAGAGTTGAATGAGATGATGATCTACTCTTATATTTTTCCAAAAATAAAACTAAGGCCAGCAACAGTTAGCTTAGCTTAGCATGTAAAGTGTAAACCGGGTAAAACAGCTAGCCTGCTCTGTCTAAAGGCAACAAATTCCCTTAGCATCTTTGGAGTTCAAAAATTAACATGTTATATCTGCAGAAAACTGATAAGTAGAAATGCTCGTGATGTGCTGCACTATTTCTTGGCTTTGATTAGTTGGTCAGTTTTTTTTTCCACATCACAGGAAGTAGCTGACATCGGAGCTGAAAAATTAAGCCAGTACTAAAAAATTTGCAAAGACTCCAAAAAAGGCAATCCCCAAAAACTCCCATATTAAAAAACCCCTGTCTTTGCATCTGAAATAAACATGTTCACATATTTATTTATATTAATACTTTAAGTTATGCATAAGAAAGGCTGTGGCTGATTTAAGGTATAGCAGCTGCTTACTGTCTTTCAGGCCACACTTTGTCATTTGCAGCACTGTGTATCCTCTCCAGCTCCACCAGCTCCAAACATGGTCACTTCTGGCTCCAAAAATCAAAGATGGCGATGGCCATCATGCCAAACCAGTGAGTGATATCACTGTGGCTCTGTCCGCTGTTTATTAAACAACCTATGATTATGACCCACTCTTCTCTGATTGGCTAGTAAACAATGCCTCTGCTGGTTAGGTTCAGGTCAGACAAAATATTTTTTTTATTTAAGGAGCTTTACAGCTGCTGGTGGGCAAGTTGTATGATCTCGCGCTAAGCTAACTGTCAGCTGTGCATGGCTTTATTTGAGGGACAGATATGACAGATTATCCTCTCATCAACTCCGTGACTCTTAAAATGCCAAACTGCTCTTTTAAATTACAGTTCAGTGAGTTAATACTAAACGTGACTTTACTTAATGTTTTTAGCTGTCAGTGTTTAACAATAGAACTTGGGCTTTTTCTGCAGAAATGTGATATCAGAACTTCATCAAGGCACATTGTGTATGTTTGTGTTTGTGACAAGTGAGACCCTGCATTTATAAAACTGGGCAAAATAGACTTATGTATGTATTTAATGTTAATGCTTGTGGCTAACATGGGGTCAAGACAAAACTGCAGTCATTGTTTTTACAAATTATGGCAAAAATATGTCATGGTTTAACCTATATTTTCATACTATCTAAGAATCTTGGTGAAGAGGCCATGCATTTTTCATTAGGATCTTAAAACAAGGCACAGGAAGGGGGGGAGCGGAGCACTCAATTTGCATTGCAAGCGCCGTCACAGGTCCTGCTGTTCCTGCACCCCTTTATCCTTCAGGAACTCCACAGCCACATGACAATCCAGAGTTTACAGGTTTTTAAACAGCACTTTATATAACCCAATAGCATATGTACAGATATACAAAAAATATCTCTGTTGCACTGCCAAAATGGAGCAACGAGGAGGTACCGAGAGCAAAACAAACCACAGCAGAGACAAACATTCCTCTCCACTGTTCTCCATGCCTTGTTATGCTGAATAAAACTGCAATGCCCAGAACAGTTAGCTCACTGGTTGACGTGTTGACACAGTGGTTTGAGTTTCCCTTCTGACATGGTGTCATCAGCTGATCTGTAGCTGCTCCGACAAGCCTGCCAAACACAGCTCTGTCAGCCTTCAGCACAGGAAGACTGAGGAGAGCAGAAAAACTTCTATGATAACGCCACACTCAAGTCTAAAGCTCATCTCTAGTAGCAAAAGCGAAGAGGAGCAGGGCCCAAGAACCTCTGCATGCACTGCCTCTGTTGCAGGCTGCATTTAAGAGGAAATAAGCTTAAGAGATCAGCTCAGAGATAGCATCGGAAGCTAACTAGCAGACTTAGACGGTGTGCCGTCAGCATCGCTGCTGCAGCAGAGTGTGCTGCCTGTTTTGGCCACAGTACAGCTACTTGTTTCTGTGCTGTCACCGCTGCAGGGGCTTGCCGGCGCAGAGACACTCTGGCCATGTTGTCTCTTCTTGTTCAGTTCCTCCCATTTGGCCCTGTTAGCTTTGATCATGTCAAGCATCGGCTGGAGTTTGGGATTCAACTTGACCAGAGTCTGGAGAGAGAAAGAGTAAGAGGGAGAAATATAAGAATGGAAAAACAAAACAAAACAAAACAAAACAAAACAAAACAAAACAAAACAAACAAAACAAAACAAAACAAAACAAAACAAACAAAACAAAACAAAACAAAACAAAACAAAACAAAACGAAAACCAAACAAAAACAAAAAAATCACCATTAGTAAAAAGCAGAGGCCCGAGTCTGCTACAACAAAGTCAGCAGGGGTAAAAGGAGTAAAATGTAAAGCTAGAACTTAGAATAATAGGTCCCCTTTTAAGAGTTTTTTTTACGATCGACAGTTTTTTCTTTCTGACAATCAGCCGCTTTGCACTCTGTGACTACAATGTGCTGATAATACATGAGAGGCACAGAATGAGGCCAGAAAAGCAGCCCATTTTTCATCAAATGCACTAAATGGGGAAAATAAATGAAACAATACAGAGAACATTCCGCTACAATAATGGAATTATACAGTAGCTTGATAGTTTAAGGCAAAGAAATGGCTGCTTTTTAAAGATTAGAAGCACATGTATGACTGAGATAAGTTTTCTTTGTCATTTTTTCTGCACTGAATTATAAGTGGCGGTGTAGTCAAAGCTGTCATCCACCATTTTAATAAATTACCTGAGCAACAGGGGTATTTTGTTCCCTCTGTTCTCTGAACATTGTCTACTGTGTCTATTGGATTTCCAGGGAAGTCTGTAATTAGCCATTGTTTCATTAACCCCGTTTCATATGGAAATGTAACATGTGGGCTCGGGTCCCACATGGAACCATTTGATTCCACGTTTACATAGGACTTGAATGGTTTCCCATTGTGTATATTTATGAAATAAAAAAGGTACACCAACACTGGGGATTGTGCACTGGATGAGAGGGAAATCAAATCTGTTTTTACATTTGGAGAAAATATACAAATCACATCTACAAATTAACTGAACTTTAAATGCAGGTGGGCGATTTGAGATGCATTTATGTACAGAGGGTGCACTGACTAACTTATATAAACAATTAAAATGGCTGTGTGGGTGGTCGGCCAATAAATAATGGGAAATAATGTGGCCAAGACCAGACATCAAGACTCTTCGCTTGTTAAAAAAACAGCTGTCTGCCCACATTTGTGCCTCAGAAATTCATAATGTGTCCTGGAAGATGTTTTTAAAAGCTTTGTGTAACTCAATAATTCATAATACTGTAATTGCTGGAAGATGTGTGCCATTAATTATGAGGCTGTTCACCTGCAATGCCGAGCAACATAGGGGCAGGATATGGATTTCCGTTTTCTGTGATTTGAGATGAAGTCGATGCTTGTTTATGGAGTCGGACTGCATTACAGTATAATTCCTGTATGCAGGTCAAATTAGTACTGTGCACTCTATGTACAGGGTTGGTGTCTCTAGTTTGAACTGTGTGCGAATGGAAGCATGTGAAAGTGCTCAAATACCAGGGGTTGAACTCAAAAATTCTCCCCATCTGAACATTGACTTGTACACTCACAGAGTGTACACAAGACTTGTACACTCTGAACACTGCACTTTGTATTAGGGTTTGGTTAAATAATTTGAAGCAGATTTGACCATATTTTTTTAGTAAAGATCGCCACATTGTGTTTGCATGTGGCCCACACAGAGCTCTAATTTTTATAGATTAGAGACACTGACTGCATTGATCCTCCTTTTCTATATGGATTTGTCTCATCCGCAGGGTAAAAGGAAGAGAATTTTCTAGAATTTTTAAGGAGAACAATTTCCCCTCTTCTCTGCAGCATATATACACAGAGGGACACTGTCATTGGTTCGTGCAGCAATATAATTCCACTGGGTTAAAAGAAGAAGAAGAAGAGAGAGAGACTGTCATATGGTGGGGTATAAAGATGGAAGGTTATATAATGGGGGATTAATATTCCACAAAGTTGCGAGCCACCACCAGGAGGAGGAGATCAGCGAGATCAAGAACGAGATCTCTTCCGCCCACGGACAAAAACCCTGCCGCCTCTGAACTTTCTCTGTTCTCCCCCCTTGCAAATTTAATTGGCAGCAGCATGATTGCGAGCTTTATATCTGCATTCTCCAAGCATCAGCTTTTACGTGAGGCAGCGTGGAGGCAAACCCCCCACGCAGACAACACACACACATACATACAAAGACACACACACACACCAGCTTTTGATGCCTTTTATCTACACTACACAGACAGCAACAATGGTGAAACCAGAGCCCAGCAAAGATTAGCGTCCTCTAACTTTTGACACTGATCCTGGGATAATTCAATTGATGTGAAGATGATCTACTGTTTGTTTTCTGCCCATGAAGACTAAGAGTAATGTGTTTAATATGACAGTAAAGAGGGAGGAGGTCTTGGTCGTGTGGTTTAACAATGCAAAAGCAAGAAAAAAAGAACCCCGTGTAGTAAAAAGGAACAAACTATTTTATCCTCGACTCCTTTCACAACTCTCATCCGTCTGCTTTGTCTGCTTTCATGAATTTACCTTCAGCACGCCTCATCTCTAAACAGACCTGATCTCAGTAAGTCAGCCTGCGTCTTTCTCCCACGCAGCCTCAGTGGGAGGGGCAGGTGAGTCTCTCTTGACGTCATTTGGAAACTCACACACACACACACACACACACACACACACACATACACATTGCTATACTGGAGAAGACACAGTAAAGATTTCCATTAATTTGCTGAAAGATAACCACATGCTGTAGCGCTGACCCCAACATTTGCTCAGTTGGGATCCTCCACTAAAATCATTCTCTCCATCTGCGAGTTAGCAAAAGATGTCTCGACGAAAAGTGTGCAGTCAAAGAGTCAGCCCCTGCTTATTTCATTACTGTGCAGCAAAGCCCAAAGTACACTGTCTTAGTGACGGGATTTAACCCGACAAATATCACAGCTCTCTATTCACTCACTCCACTACCTCTGAGCTTTCTCGCAGTCAGAAAGTGCACATTCATTCTCAAAAGAACAGGATGCAACCTTGAAGTTGTTTCAGAGCTTTTGATTAGAGAAAAAAAAAATCTTTATTTCAGTGAGAAATCTGTGGCTGCCAGGAAGGCTGAATAGTTGTTGGTGACAGTTTCATTGCTGGCGTCAGTTGAGGGGACAATAGCTGAGGAAGGATAGTGACTACAGATGGAAAAGGCGGATGTGTGACAATGAAGGCCAGAGCAATTAAGCTTTAACCGTTACCTCATACAGCGGCGAACAAATTCCGTCAATCCAGCCCAGCTGCAGCCCTGGCAACTCGTCCTTCCTGTTTCGATCAAAGATGGCCTGAAAAACGCAAAAGTTAGAATGCATTTACACCTGGATTTCGTGCTCACACTGAGGAAACAAAGGAGGCAAGTGATTTTGTGCACCATATGGCTACAAGTCAGGCTAACAGTCCCTAAAGTGCTGCTTTGGTTTAAAGAAAAATCTCCCTCAGCTCTCGAGCCAAACTGAGTTTATTTTCCTGTCCATTTTCCATTCCACCTCATTCTTCTGCAGCCTAAACTTGAGAGGCTCCACTGAGGCTGTGCTTCAGAGATAGTTACTGGGCTACGACTTAGAAGTTAATATTTAATTTCCAACGCCCACACACGGAGCGGTAAAGGTTTGACACAAGCGGCAGACCTGAGGCTACTGCATTAGTTATTTCAGAGGGGAGGCAATGTGGCCAGGCTCGATTAGTCAACAGCCATTAATTGCACTCAGAAAGCTGTTGGGTCCCCCCCCTCCCCCTCCCCTTTGAGAACTTGCAACACAGTTCAGCCTTCAAAGCTCCTCAATCAAACACACAGCACTCCTCTGTTGTGGCTTTGAGGACAGTGTGAACGCTATGAATTAAGACAACATCTCCACTGGGACCAAAGCCTTTCCCTGCCTTTTCTATTAGGCCTATTTTTACATCTATAAAAGAAAAATAAAGATCTCAGTATGTCAAAGCTTGAGCTTCGTTCCACCAAAATGCCTCGTGTGTTTACAGCAGAATGAACAGAAAGGTCACTGTTTGCTTTGAAATCCTGTGTAGGAGGAGTTTTTTTTTTTTTTTTTTAAATGACTGCTACACGGTCCACACTCTGCTCTCAGCGCAGGAGCGAGGCAGTGGAGCGGTCAAGCTGACGATTCACTTTTCTCTCACTGTGAGACACGAGCTCTCATGTTTCCTACACAGTCAGTGTGTTTCGGAGAAAATGTATCTTCAGCAGCTCGAGCTCATGGAGGTCACAGAGGTGAAAGAAACTGAAAAAAAAAAAAACCCAAAAAAACATGAAACCAGAGGATGGTGGGATGTACTCACAGAGGGCGTGAGCTTCAGCTCCGATCTCTCTCTGTCGCCCTGCTCGAAGAACTCGCTAGTCACCAACTCTGCTACCTGGAAAGAGAGAAAAGGCTGAATGTAGGGCAGCAACTGAAAATAATTTTCATTATTGGTTGAAAAATTCATGGATTGGTCAATAAAATGTTAAAAGAGTGTAGGAAAAAGCCTGTCACAAAACACTAAAGCTCAAGGTTGAGGATTGCTTGATTTGCCTGATCAACGTCCCAAAATGTGAGAATATTCAGTGAAAATTTTACAGAAAGTAAAGCAGCAAGTTCCTGCAATTTAAAAGGCTAAAAGTCTGAAAATTTTGCAGTTTCTTCCTTGAATAAAACACTTTAACAATTAATCAATCATCAAAATTTTTGGAAATTATTTTTCTGTTGTCCAGCTACTGATTAAGTAATCTATTGTTTCAGCTTGGCAGAAGATGAATGGTTTAGAATTTCATTACTTAATATAGTGGAGTATTTCTTACCTTGCGTGATATTTCCCATGGTTTAGTGACAGCACCAAGATCACAAGCTGTCATCATCATGGATCTTGGAAGGATAGGATAGATTCATTTTAAGTAGTAGTAATGATAATTGAGACTCAATCAATCAATCAATCAATAAATTTCAAAGAGACAGACACAGTGTTTCTGTGTTCAGGACTTTACCTGCACATGTCTCTATGACCCTTCACATTCCAGTTGTACTCTCCATTGTTGACCAGTTCAAAAAATGTGTTTCTGTTCCTGAAGTGGAAACAAAACATCTGTATTTGTAGGTGTAACAAATACGCAATCCACAAGGGGGCAGTATTACCTAAAAGAAGCCTGCAGTAAACATGAAGACAGACTGTTCCTCATTGAACATTAGTTAGTACACTGAAGTCAGCCAAGCTCTGTGAACATCTCACTGTCAGGAGATTTAACAGTTTAATAAGCAGTGTGGTGTTAGGCAGAACATACTCAAAATAAAGTGTGAGGTCTGTGGCCAGAATCGACTGTTTCAGCAGCTGCATGAGGTCACTGTACTCTGTGGACGAGAGGTTGGAGAAGATATTGTGACCCTGTGGAGACACATAAAGAGATTACATGATAAAGAATCACTAAACTGATGTCACTTTGCAAACTGAACACAAAGAGCTAAAACTAAAGGACAACAGTCCCTGAATGAATTATTCAACACACTTGCCATGTACTTAACAGATGGTCCATTGTACTTCAAACACAGGTTTATTTACAGACTTTTTTCATTATTTAGTGACAGCTTGACTGATATACTGATGCCAGTATCAGCCAGTACTGCTGACAGTACCGGCTGATACTGGCATATTACAGATTGTGGAATTTGACACATATGTTATATAAAACAAGCTTGATGAGATGTTGGAATCAATTAAGTAACTCCTTATTTAATCTAACAATATTCTGTCTCTGGTACATATTTTTGCCACAACTCTTAAACAAGCAATTTTTAAGAATCTTTACTAATTGTGTGCATGTTTTCATTTTCAAATTATTAGTATTCTTTATTTCTTTTTTATTTTTACATTAACTTGTCAGATAAATTACCCTAAAAGTAAATGCTTTTTTTTTATTTTAAAAACGTTTTGTTTGTTGTTGCTTGATATTACCATAGTGTTTGCATAAATACAGTGTAAAGTACACTGCCTAATTGGGGGTCTCTGAATTGCCAACACATTGCATTAAACTTTTTGCAAAATAAATCCATATGGGACCATAAAACAGCAAGTTTTACCATCATGAGTCAACAACTATCACTTGGGATTAGTCACAAGCAACAATACCAAGGTAGTACTTCCCATGACAGTGATCACACAAAATGATTAAGATTCATATGTGTCCAAAAGTTCAATTTACAGCTTACTATAGAATCTGTGATATCTATATATCTATATGTGTTTAAACATATATTTATCTGTGAAATGAATACGTGAACAAAGGAGTGAGATCTCTTGTTCTGCTGTGATGGGTCAGGAGTCTTTCAAGGGAAGGGCCCTTTTGCACAACTACACCATAATGGTAAAACCATGTAATAATAAAACTCAATGGATCTGTGCAGGAGAAGCCAGCAGCTCTTAATAAGTAAGCAGCATCTCTCACTTCAGGCCCTCTATCATTAAAACAGGCATCTCCCCATCATATATTATACATTCCTTCACCACTTAGGCAACCTCCTCTAGAGGATGGTCTGAATGGATGGAGAGGTCTGTCTGTAGAGAACACAGAAGATGTGGAAGTGATAACAGAAGAGGACCAGAATAAGAGGGATGATGATAGTGACCTGTAGGAACAAGTAGGGATCTTCAACACTGGACAATCTCTGTTGTCCTTTTTTAAACCCAGAGAATCCAAGACTGAAGACTGTTACAGTGTGCCTCAGATTCCTTGCAAGTGCTTATGTTTTCCCGTGAAATATTAAAGTAGGTGACAACAGAGACACAAAGGACCTCTCTCATTCTGTCACAATTGGAGCGAGAGAAGGATGGAGGCAAGGAAAGTAGGAAGTGAGACTGACGAGAGGAAATCAAGAGATACAAAGGAAGTGAGTGACATTTAAAAGTTTACATTTTAAATGAATGGTTGGTGCGGGCTGGCGGATTGCATCGTGAGCTTTCTCTTCTTCTTGAATTAACCACACTATTCATTTATATGCTAATAGGACCGTGGTAGTTCAACCCCAGTATCAACAGAAACCATTATGATATTCCAAGCAAACATTTGTCAGCTTACTGTGTTGTCAGCACCGTGATAATGAAGCCACTGGAACATACCCTGCTAAGCCCCGCTCAGCTGCTCCCTCAGAATGCCTTTAATTACAACTTCATGCAAACCCAGTCACCTGGTAAAATGTCTCTCTCAACCAATTACCACCAAATCTATCGCCTCTGTAACGACATTGATTTGAGGGCGGAATGAGCTATTTGTTTACTAGCTCAGGTACAGGAGACATTAAGGGGCCAAGCTGTTACCTAAAGGGGCAGTGGGCGCAAATTCTCTTGAATTTTTCTAAGTTAAAGTCAGCTTTAACATGTTTTTTATTTATTCAGATAGCTTGAAAGTAAAGCAAGAGTTAGGAGTGACAAAGGAGTGTACGCTTAATTTCCAGACAGCAGATTCACAGAATGTAACTGCACCTATTTTACTAGGTCAGATGTGTTGACGTAGGGACAAGTTACACTATTTGAAAGGAACATATCAACATTTTGGGAAGGGTGCTTTCAAAAATATCTTGCTGACAGTTAGATGAGAAGACTGATACCACTCTTGTGTCTGTTTGTTTGTTTTAATTTTGCAACCAGTAGCATGTTTTATAACTTGACATGTCAAGACTCTATAAAGTCCCTGTGCCCAGGTGAGGACTGCCAGAACATAACAAACAAAAAACACAACTTGTTAGTTTTACACTGCCGTTGTTGTGCAGACGAAACAAACAAGATGTAAAAAAAGATGCGGCTTCATATGTACGATCAAAGGGTGTGTTTCCTAAAACCAGAGAACTATTCCTCTCAGTGCATGATTTTAATCATCTGCTGCTCCACGTTCCAACCTGCAGGATAATAAACATTTTAGCATTTCCTAACAGGAAAAACCCAGGTGTTACTAATGACATTAAAAATCGACTCCAGTTTACGGGGATGTTAAACTGTCTTGATTAATACTAGCAGGTGTTTCTACTTTTTTTGTCCGCCCTATTTATATCAATGTAAGCTAAATATAAAAACACCTGCAATGTCATTGTTATATTAGGTTGCATTAGTTTTGGCTTGGTGTACCTAACAAACTGGCAACCAAATATCTGTACTGATAAATTACTCTTACGTCTTTTTGGTTATTGTAGTCAATATAAAAAAATAAAATAAATACAATTTCATGAAGAGGATGAGTGTGTTAAAGAGTTAAGAACACAGCTGTAGATGGTGTTAGAGTGTGTTGCACAGACACAACATGCAGCGGTGGGCTTTAGCAGAGCTTTCATGGTAACTGCATTGCAGCAGATACTGGAACATAGTGCACCTCGCTCTGCAGGATCATAACAGCATGGTTGAAGTGGTGGTGCTCCAGCGTAGCAGAGGTCCCATATAGCAGAGCAAGGGCTGAGCCCGTCCTAACGTACACACACACACACACACACACAAACACAAACACAAACGCAAACACATACAGAGATCAGGAGGCGGAATAACATCATCAGCATTCAACACCTACTGAGAACTAAAGTCTGCTGTTGAGTCTGTTATAATTCACTCATTGTGTCTCATCTGTCGCTAGCTTATGACTCAACAATGAAATAAACTGGAGAGCTGTAACTGCAGCTGAAATATAAGTGTTCACGTTGAATATGAACATTTTTTAATGTAGGCAAAAATATTTATGAGACGTGAGCCTGGCATACTGAAGCTGAGGCATTTTATTTTATTTGAACTTAAGGTAGGTTCAGGTTGTAAAAAAATACAATTAAAGTTGACACACAAGGTAATTTAATGCACTGATGACAGTTAGGACAGTTGTGTTTTTTTATTGTGTCAGCTCTGTGCTCCAGCACATTGGATTCATAATGAAACAATGACTGTGGGGTTAAAGTGCTGACTTTGTAGCTGTAGAGAGTGTTTGAGGGTGTTTACATCAGAAGTTGTTCTGGGCATTGTACAGTTGGTTATCTTTGTCTTCTTCATTAAAACATGCTATTTTTAAAGACCTCCCATGAATTGGTGAACTAAAGGGATACAAAATGAATCAACTGGGAGGTAAAGATGGTTGGTGTGTAGGTCTGACAGAACAATAGCAGGGAAAATACCAAGTGCCTACTCATGTCTGTGGGTTGTAGACTTAACAGTCATACATCACGAAGGAATTGACTTCAATGAATAAATATAATTTATTTACTTATGCTCATTTTATCTCAATTAATTACCTTTAATTTTCTTTCATATTTAAGTTAAAAAATATGGAATTTCCATGCAGCTCACATGCTATGGAAATAAATACCATCAAATTAAGATAGTCCACACCTGAACCTCTCAGCCATTGACAGTCTTATTGAACCTCTGTGAATGAGCCGTCTCCATGAATTCTATACTCTGTGGTAACAATGGTGATTTCAAGGTACGAACATCAATGACAACAAATTATGCATTCTTTGAAAATATAGTTATTTTCCTTACACATCCTCACCCGTAACTACAGTAAAGTCAGTTAACTTAATACTCTGCAGTTTTAATGTGTTTAGATGTGTTTCTTGGGAAAATCTGCCTTATTGGCTATTAGGCCTTGTTTGTTGTCCTAAACTGATTGAGCACTAGCTGAGTCACCATCATAATGATAAAAAAAAAAAATGAAAAACTGTAAAACAAACTCAGAACTCACAATACAGACATCTTAAGAATTAAAAACTGCTTAAAAGTCTAAACTAAAAATGATTCAAGCCAGCAGATAAAAATACAAACAGTAAATAAAACAAAATTAGTTTTATTAGAATTATTTTTTCTAGCTTTCAGTTAATGAATATTTTTTTCCACATAATTTTCATCTTGGTTTCAGATTTGGTTTACTTTTATGGCACAGAGCACTAGGCTTTAGAAACTAAGTGTACTGGCTGATGGAAATGTGCTCAGAGTCAGCAGTGTTTACAGTCTCTTCGTTAAGCAGACACTTATATAAGCCTTATACAATTTGACACTTGACTCTCGCTGATCTGGGCTTGACTACTGCAGACTGCTGCAGGTGAGAAAACCCACTATAAACAGTGTGTAGGAGGGAGCGTGTTTGTGTGTGTATGGCAGAAACAGAGAGCTAAAGCGTGAACACTTACTTGGCCTGAAAAGCATTGTTGGTGCCCCTGTGGTCCAAGTCATGGCACACACAACCTACAATAAGCGCTAATATCTCCACCTCTGTCAGAGTCTCCTGGAAGCCCGCCGTCTGATTGGCAAAAAGGAGAGGAGGTCAGTGAGAAAACAAACACACACTCGATTGAATAAAAATATAAAACTCTCCAGTATCAGCAGCATCCGAAAAAAAACAGTATCTCCCTCGATAGCCAGTGGGACTGCAGTAACAGAGTCACACAGGAAGCTCTGTGGCTTGGATGAATGGGTTCTGGAGGCCATGTGCTGAGTGAGTCACTATAGGTCATTGTGGGGATAGTGGCAAAGATAGCACGGCCCTCAGCCCACTCATTAAAGCACATGGCAGGAGAGTGGAGGTGCCCAGAACAGCTTACACATTACTATTTCATTTCCATCTGCCAATGATGTATTCAGATGGGACACTATGCTGTGCTTGATTAAATAAACTACACTAGAGCGTATGTGTGTGTGTGTGTGTGTGTGTGTGTGTGAGGGAGAGTATTGCCCCAAGGACCTGATAAAGCAAAGGCCCGCTGAAACGACATGAAATAATTCTCTTGAGATTTTTGCTCGAACAAACATCCCTGGTTTGGCTGTTTGCTTAGTTGTTTATACAATGATTTGTAATATGACTCTCAGCAATTACAGCGAAGATCAAATAAGATTGTATCATGTGCCTTTAATAAAAAGCTTTCAGTCAAGGCATCAGCTGCTTCATTCTTCAATCACCTGGCTCAGGGCTGTCAAACTTGACACTTCTCACTTTTACTACTCTTATGTCAGCACTGTTTGCTGTTGCAGCTCTATTCACCACCCCAAGTATTGAGATCTTTCAGTTGAGTAAAAGATCCAATGTGACAAGGTCAGAGAATTATTTGATTACTATCTACTACAAGTAAAAGTCCAATATCTTTCTTCTTAACAATGTTAAATTAGCAGGTGAGTCATTCTTTTCGAACAACTTTTAAAAAGAAACAAGTTAAATGTATATCTAACTATGGTGCACACTCATTTGTGCATATGAGCCAAGTTAAGAGAAAAAGACGCTCTCTGAGTTTGAAGTCAATGCTATCCATCTGCTCTGACTCCCTGAGCTGAAGGACAAGTCAGAGCCACTGCTCACTGACAGATTCTTGTTTAGCAAGCTGACCCAGCGGTGCAGTGTACGACCACTAAGCCAAGAAATGAGTTATCTAAAAAATAAAGAAGCATGATCCGTACCGTTAGCATGGCAAACATGCACTGACAGACATTGAAGGCATGTCTCCAGTTGTGATAGAGAACCATCCTGTAGTTTTTTCTGACAGTCAGCAGCCATCTGCACAGTGTCTGGAGGGGAAAACAAACAGGGAGGGATGAGCACATGGGTCAGTCATGAGGACACGGTAAGATTTAGCCATGAAAGGAACAGTCACATGCACTAAGAAAAACCACTTGCCTCATAGTCAATCTTGAATTTCTGCACCATTCCCAGCTCCATGAACATCCTCAGAGCGGCTGTTATCATGGCATCAACGTCCAGAGAGAAGTCGTCAAATGAGAGTTTATCAATCCCCAGCTCACAGACCAGGGGAATGTTAGCAGCCTGTTTCGTAGTAGCAGGAGAAAACATTATAGAGGAGAGATAAGAGTTCAGAGAGCAGGAGAGGACTGAGAGGTCAGAGGATGCTGTGCCATTTTTACATGATACATGGAAATACAGAAACATGCTAATTAAGACTCTGAGGACTCATTTGGGGAGAGTTTAGATTAATGAGGGCGCTTTATCCAAGGATTTCACACTGCTTACTTTCAGAGCTTTCAGAGCATAGGTGTGCATTAGTGACCATCAACACTTTTTTTTTCATTATTATTCAAACAAAAACAAAAACATACAGGATTTCAAATAACCATGTCAGCACCCATGTCTCCTATCTTCAGTATGGGCTAATGAGCACAGGAGCTAATGAGCAGATATGTCTTATTTGCCTCTAATTAGCATTTATAATACGGCCATTGCTTTGTCCAAGTCAAAGTTTTCTTAAACATGTGTTATCGTGTCAGTACAGCTGGGTTTCTCTTTTCTTTTCCACTCTCTTCCTCTCCAACAGCCACCAGAGCATCATGTTTCTCACATAAATGTTTGCCTGTCAGGTCAGCAGGTATTCTCCTCTCTCTTAATTCACAGCCTCGGGTTAAGAAATGTCAGCCGTGTTTGTTTGCTGCTGCCATTTGCACTGTGGCGAAATCCCAGGCAAGTGTACTCTCCATAAGGCTCCTTATGTAGAGCAGTTATGAAAGAAAGGGGGGGGGAGAAAGGCGGGAAGCAGAGCGTGGTGCTGATGTAAGGGGGGGTGGGCTGAAAGATCACACAGCCACAGTGAAAAGCGGGGTTCCTACTTTGCGGCCACAGGGGAAAAATCGCACACATGAAAGTGCTGGAAAATAGGTCATATCTATATTTCAGAAATGTCAATGCCAATTAAAAATGTAGATATTTTCATTTTTTCAGCTTTCTAAATAATGTATTAAGAATGATTACCTATTGATGGGAGTAATCCATTTAAAATACCACAATTAGTTTATTTCCACTGGGGAAAACTCAGACCATGTGTATAACTATGTGCTCCAACAGTTTCTGAGTGGAACCGAAAAATGGAGGCAAGAAGACGGGAAGCCAGTGATTCCCCTCTGTTGTAGTAGATTTTTGTTGTTCCTCTAAAGTTAATGAGAGATTGGTATAATTTAGAAAAATATATCTTATTAAAGGACCCATGAGCAAAACAGATTTAAATGAGCTGAGTTTCCAAGATTTTACCTTTGCAACTTGTTTCAGGCATCAGGGAGATCTAGGTCTTTCATCATGCTTTTGTTTAATAAAGGAGTTTATCAGAATCACAATGGACCTTTAATGGTGTTATTTTCTCAAATATGTCTTAATTGAACTAAATTCCAAGCCAAGACGTTAAGAAATCAACTTAAGGGGGAAAACAATGAAGTCATATTATGGTAATTACAAAAACCACCAGAGTAAACCTAATAATCCACACCAAGAGAATGTATACACTGCAATATATAAAGAACATCATGAATTTTGGATCAGACAGTGATTATATGGACAGTAACCACAACCTATTTTTAGCACTGAGGTATGAGGGCTTGTTAGAGTATTCTGAGAAATTTTACCACATCAACTCTCATCCCCCAATCTGTACGAAATGTTCGTAGGAACTCAGTTCCTCTGAGCTGCAATAAGTTGTTTAGGTACGTCTTTGTTATTTTATTAATAGTAAAATACATTTATACAAGTGGTGTCTTTACAGAAACAACATAGTCCTATCACTCGGTCTTGGTTTTTAAATTTTCTTCAAAGAAACAGGCTGGCATTTTTCTTTATTTTTCTTACTGTCAAAAAAAAAACAAAACAAAACAATGCAATTACTCTTTCCCTATTTTCTGTCTTGCCTTCTCCTTGCATTCAGCTCAAAGTCATTTATTTCTACTCAGGATGTACAAATATTTGAAAGAAAAGTATTTTTTCCTAAAACAGATTGGGAATAGCTTCAATCAAACCCTACTCATGCAGAAGAAAAGAGCACATTTGCTCAAGACTATTTTCAGCTGCAGAATAAAAGGCAACCTCTAAAGTTTTCTTATGAAAAAAAAACAGCACTTTTACAGAATGTATTTTATGGTTGATATGTTCATATGCTAGCAGTCATCTTCCTTTCTGCCTTTATAGACGCATTGTTACATTTTCTGACGCATCACTACCAAATGTGACAGTGATATAGTGACAAAACGGTGGCCTTATGTTGTCTGCAACATGTGCATGTGCACAATCTGTACAAACAAAATAAAAACATTACTCAACCACATGACTACTAATCAAAAATATCTCAGGTATCTTTAAATCTCATTTAGTGCTCTAATGACTACTTGTGACATGTGGTATTAAATTATATGCAAGTGCCATTGCTGTTATTGGAATTGAGCCGGATATATTTTTATTAGCTTTAAATAATAAGCATTCTCTTTTGTAAAGTGGAAACCATCTCTTTTGGTGGTAGCCAAGCTTTTTTTATACTTTTATTCAACAGATTGGAACACAAAATAATGATCCCACAAAAAGCAGCAAGGAAAAAATAGTATTTGAATATATCTGTGTGATTTATTCCAGCTTTATGGTGGGGGGGCTTGACGGTTTTAGAATATCGCCAGCCTTATCCTTTAATAAGAACTGTTACTACAGCTAAAAAAATAAGGTTTAATAACTAAGAAAGTCTCACTTGAGATGCGACTTAAACATTTGTGTTGAGCCCCCTGCCCACTATGGTGAGAAAAAAAAATATTTTCACTGAGAAAAAATATAATGATGACAACAGTGAATATCTGTTACCTTGAATTTGTCAACTTCAGTCTTGGAGCAAGTGGCATGGTATGACAGAACCTGAAAAATAATGACACGGTGTCACTCAAGGTATTTTTCAAATCATTAAAATAACCGTTAGGGCTCCACGAGGAAGCACGACTGTGGCTACGTCCTGAAAATACCGCACGCTGGACCAGTAACACAGCATTATTTACAGCGGAACCTCCAGACGAAGAAGTGAACGCTCGTTTCTACATCAGTCTACAAGAGCAGCGATGTCAGCCCTGATTCCATCGCCATGCTCCCTTCATTTCCTGAGAGAAACACCTCGCTCAGACTCACAGTTGCTTATTTGATCATAAATGCTCATGTTTATTCAGTGCTGCCACATGCAATGAATATACATATTAGTTCATTCTGTGCCTTTTCTTAAATGCTCTGTCTCTATGTTCTCTGCTTCTCCTACCTGGAAACAGAGCCGTGCTAACTACCATAATGCTGCTGAAAGCTCCCCATTGTAATCCAAAGACATACTGTAAAGGCTGAGTATTGCTGAATGGCTACATACTGCCAGGCAGATGAGGGATTGCTTTTCACTGCCTCTCATTAATTTTCAATAAAACCTTTGTGAGAATGTTATCTACAAAGAGAGATCAGCACTTTTTTTTCATGCGTACATTCTTGTGGAAATATGAGAATAGAAAAGGAGCCAAGTACAAAGACCCTAGAGAGAGAGAATAACAAAGGTTTTATATTAGCCATGTGTTGTTTCCACTGACTTCTGGGTAAATGTTTCGGCACAGAGCATATGTTGCTTGGAAAGGAAAATAGAGATACCATTATAGCTAATGGAATAGAAGAACAGTTAGGACACACAGGGGAAAAATCATCTCAGGGAGGGCATATAAGCTAGTAAAATGAGCATAGAGGCATGACAAAAGGAAAGTGAAGTATAAAGCAAAAGCATTACAGTTTGCATTGTAGTGTCTTTGTATTGCAAGCAGACTAAAAGACTTTCTGCTTACAACATGGATGGCTTTTTAATATCAAAATTGTAATATGCTGCAGGAAATCAAATGAGATTCTTACATCCAAAGCCACAGACTGCTTGGCCCAAGACTTCTTCACTTGGTCATACATGATGGTGTTGTTGATACCCAGTCCACAGAAGATCACAAACGCCTAAGATACGAACAAAAAGCAGACGCACTAAACAACAGTTTCTAATACACCCACATGTTGAAAATGCCACAGAAGCAAGAGTGATACCTCAAAGAGACGCTGATCTGCGTCATCAAACGGTTTTCCATCAAGCCTGTTCAGCACTTGGGCGACACCTGTTACATAAAGTCCGTTTATATATCAAATAAGAACTTAAGGCTGGATATTGGTTAGGCTCAAGTGCATATAACCCACCTTCAATTAAAAGAGGATCAAACCCACACACTCCGCGTCATCGACTACCATGCATTATTAATGGAAATTTAGCATAGAAACAACACCCTAGCACATGAACAGCAATATGTTCAGATATACGTTTTGAAAAATGGAAGCAGTTATTCAAGTAGCTACATTTTTTATAACGAAACATGGTTATTCAAAATAATAAAAATGTAGCATTGATGAAACTGGCATTCAATTAATATCCTCTTTGACGGGGCATCCAGCTGTTATTCACAATGCTGCAGTAGGACTGAAGCTTCTATTGGACAATATATTTGCTGTAAAGATTGCCTCTCTCATCATCTTATTAAAAACGCACAAAGTATTTGTTGATATACATAAACATTTAATTGATAGAGAATGACTTTTATTGCCGCTGAGGAATTATGCTAAGAAGTAATTAGACAATACATTACCATTTTTATTTATCTCTAGGAGGTCAAACGAACCTGCCACCAAAGTGACATTTAATTTCAATGTATAGCTGGAGATCCACAAAAGTGAAATAGGATTAGTACTGTAGCGTAGAACAATCTTCATTATGGTGTCATTAAATCTAAAATGCAGAGCTGATGTCTTCTCAGATCTATTACTGCTCCCTCTGTAATGAGCATGTAATTTGTGACGAGTTGCTGCATACTGTAGGTGGCTCTGAGTATAAGCAAACTAAATGACTGTTTAGATCCTTGCAGCGACCGCATAATCTTTAACTACACCACATTTATAATGTCACATATGTTATATCACCTAATATGAGAATATACAGTCCCATTATAATTTTTATACAGATGACTCATAGTGTGAGTTAGTATGCAATGCTGCAACCAGCTCAGTTATGTATTATGTGGTGAGAAATTGCATTAAACGAGTTAAACTCAAAGTAAATTTCACACAATAGCTGGTGATCATAGCCGTACATGCACTTTGTGGAACAAACCAGAGTGCTAAAATGTGCTAAAGTTCAAATATAGCAAAAATGTTTGTCAGAGTTACAGAGGAATAGCTTAAAAACAACTACATCGATGTCTTCGAGTAGCCAAGTCAGAGTCCAGATTTCAATCCAATCTAGAGTTTGTGGATGGACTCCTGAATTTAAAATCCTTATGTAAAAGGACAGAATTCGAGCAGTTTTGCAAAGCAGCATATGAGGAAACTTGCAGATGTGTCCAGATGTGCAAAGGTAATGAGGGATACATTCACACCTACACAGTTTAGAGGATGTTTAAATCCTAACCAACTGAGGAAGGGCACAAATGTTACATTTAACCAGTAAGAGCAATTTTGTGTCTCCAAGAGTCCCAAACTTCAATAGCTCACACCGTGAACTGACATAACATCCATATTTACAACAGTATCGTATCTGTTGGAAAAGATCACAATATTCATTTTGGCTGGAAAGACCAACTTAGTAAAAAACACTCTTTTCTAAATTAATTAGACAAAAATGAATTTACATATCAGCATTTTTATGCATTCTTTTCTGCCAGTTGGGGGCCCAGTAAAAACAAGTGCACGACCTGTTTTGTATAGGAGAATAGAAAAGGATCATTTAGTGTTACCTAGATGTGATGTAATGAATTTTAGGGCAAGCCTGGCCTGAGTCCCCACACAAGTCCCCAGTTTCCCAGCAATTCTAATGAAATGGCTCTTCTTGTTAACAAAGCCAACATTTTCCATAACTTTAGGTGATGGAATTTGGAAGTAAGTTACCTTTATTAAAGTTACTTTCATTGCATATTGATAAAGAAAATGCTGAAATGATTTTACTGACATGTCATATCAAGAATTAAACCTCATTTTATTGTTAGAATCACAACAGTATTTCTTCCTCTTGGTTATATTTTCAATGAGCTGGATGCAATCTTGGCAGATGACACAAGGACATTCTTTTTCTTACTGTATCCTTGACTTGAGAATTTCATCTCCTGCTGCTTTGTTTGTATAATGGTTTTTTAATCCAGAAAAAAAAAACCTCAAGTGCCACCCACACACTGCATTTCTTTGTCCCCTCACTCTTTCTGTTCTTCCCCCTTCCCTTCCTGACAAATGCACTTACACCTACGCAAAAAAAAAAAAAAAAAAAAAAAAAAACTTGAGTAAACAAGGACATCGCAAAAACACACGCACACAGGTA
>JAQMCX010000011.1:10729913-10765019 GCA_029814765.1 Acanthurus leucopareius | reverse complement strand
AAAAACAACATGTCCCACCCACACACTGATTTTTTTTTTCCCCACACCTTTTTTTTTAACCCCCCTCCCCTCCCTAAAAAATCCACTTAACCCACCCAAAAAAAAAAAAAAAAAAAAAAAAAAACTTGAGTACACATGGACATCGCATACACAGACTCACACAGGTATTAACCAGCCCTCTGCAGCAGATATGCTGTGGACCAAACGGAGCTGCTATCATTGCTCCTCTCTGCAATATTTAGCACCAACACCAAATGAGAGATCAGTGATTTATCAGAGTGTCAGTGTGGTGTTGGCCTTGGGCTGATTAACAAACACAAAGCGCACAGCCAGAAGAAGGGAACTCCATGTCCAAGTGTGGAGTGGTGATGCAGCGTGGATCTCATCACACACATGCAGCCTCAGCTTAGCACATGCTCAAGCCCCCAACTCCCTTTTTGACTGATATGCAGAAAAATGAAACATTTTAAACCTACATTATGGTTGGATATGAGTGCTACCTCATGTTTACAGGATATATCATTACAGTATATCTCCATCGTAGACTAAATATCCAAAAGTATGTGGACACCTTTGTCTTTTAGTTTAATTCTTTTTTATGGCTTGAGTTTATCAAATTAGTTCCAGTTAAGGTTAATGTTATGTTACACCACAATATGATATTTTAGATCATGATGTGCTTTTAGCTTCATGGCAACAGTTTATGAACAGGAGCATTGTGATGATGAAACAGAGAAATGCATCCCCAAAGCAAGGTCAGTAAAGAAGGTGTTTGCCAGAGTTTGATGTGAAACACCTTGACTGACCTGCAAAGAGACCAACCTCCACATCTAACTGGGATCGAGTCCCTGCAGCTAGGTTCCAGACTGTAGGAGGGTGGTGACTGTTTTTGCAGCATTTTCAAATCTCTAGTTTTCAGTTAGTTAGGTGTCAACATACTCAACCATAGAGTGTATTACGCTGCTCTACTACATTTAAATAAACACATGCCAAGTTAAAAAAAAATATATTTATCCAAATAATTTATTACATACATTGCATACACAAGAGAGAAAGGAAGTTATGTGCTAAACTTACCAATGATTTGGTGGTTACTGTTCCAAATGGGAACACAAAGCACAGAGCGGATGTGGAAGTCTGAGAACTGGTCTGCCTGTAAAGAATGGGAGTGTAAATGGAGTATAAAATGAAAATTTGTCATCCTTTTGCATGAACATTGTGCTTACGTTGTTCTCATAACTGTTCTCATCACCTGGACTCAGAAGTCTGGTTTTAGCTTAAGCACAAGTAGGGCTGAGTTTTTAAGCTAAAACAGAAACTTTTCCATATCACAAACATCATCCTGAGCTTCAGGAACAACTCTGATAAACTTTTCATGATATTTTTCTGGCCCAAACAATAAATTAAGAGAAGGATTTGCAAATTAATTCATTTCAAAATAATCTTTAATTAATTTTGATAATTTAAATTGTATTTTATTTTTATTATTTTATATATTTTTATTTTATTTTTTATTTTATTCATCATTAAGAACATACGCATTTAAGTCCAGTTCAAACAATATATTTCTTATTTTTTAAGGTGTGGTATTGAATATACCTGTTTCAAAACTAAACTATAGAGTAAGCATTATTGACTAATCTAAAATGAAAAGTAGTTCTCTAAAATCAAATTAGATTTTTTACCACTGGAGTATTAACTGTGTTTACATGCCTCACCTCTAACGGCATGACTAAATGGAAATATAGGACCTGCAGGATGTAGTGTACAGCGAGAACCTTTAATGCCCTTTAAAAAGGAGAAGCAGCAAGTTGCCTCCACTGTTCATCTGAGTGAGAGTCTGCAGGTTGCTTTTTTTCGTTGAGTAAACATTTGCCATTTTTCTGTCACTGCTGCTTTAGGTTGACTATGTCAACTTTTGCTGCCTGTGGCAGGATGCAGAGTGGACTGCTGTGCTAGCTGCTGTGGGATTCTCTTTAGGTCCATACAGCAACACTTCCTGGTTTGAAAGGGCCTTCGTCTTAGAGAGATCAATTAACAGCTGAAAAAAGTGGAAAAAAGGCTGTAATGTAACTGCTCACCAGGTGGTGCAGACAAAAAGAGATGTAATACTGGTTAAAAAAAAATGTAATGTCAAAGGCAACTGGGCTGTATGTTTGGACCTGCAGACATTTTCAAAGAGGTCCCATCAGTTCCACTGACTGGCAGCCATTGCAGTTGTCAGACCTGGATGTGTCCTTCAGGTTCGTGACAACCACAAGAGAGATCAGAGTCAAATCAACTGAAGTGTGAGTTGTTATGAAACCACCTTCAATGAAAATTCAAGAGAGCAACGTGTAATGATAAGCAGCTTGGCGCTGTTATAGTTTGACATCACTGGTCTCCGTCATTTCAGTTTCAAACCATCTGTCTACTTATCAAAATGCCTACTTACCATTCTAATGAATGGCATGTGACATTGTTGACTTGACTGTGATATTAACATGTGACATGTTGCCGAAGTATGAATGCCTGAGAGTCCAAATCAGCCAGTGGAAGTGAAGATGTCTTTTGGATGAGCAGTGAAACAACTTCAGCACCAAGTAGTCAGCTTAATTTAGATCGAATACTTCTAGAAATAATCATTGTAGCATATTTCACACTGCTTCTCCTTCAATGTGAAATAAAATCCCTGTGATGTCACACTTGAAAGGTGTGTTATCATGTGTTTACCTCAGCATCAAAGCGAGGATCCTGATAGGCGTCACTAATGTTTACGGGTAGGCCTGTGGATGCTACCAGCTCTGCAATACTGTTGTTGATGAGCCAGTCAGAGTAAGACGACTTCTCCATACTGTCTTTGAAACTAGGGTAAAAAAATAAGTGCAGAAAGTGAAAAAAAAAACAGAACACAAAGAAAACAGTAAAGGGTCAAAACTGTCCACAAGCCATTTCTTATTGGATATTTTTTTTATACTTTTTAAATTGTTATTCAAGTGACAAAGATTTTATTCTCTCTTACACCTGAACTGCAAACTTGCAAAAAGCCATTTCTTTATATCACTTTTCGGACTCCTCTTTCACGTTGACTTGCATTTAATGAACTTCTCACACAGTATATATATCAGTGAGCTTCTCCTGCTGTTCATGAACTAATGAAAAGTTAATTGTGTAATTGTCTTCCTTATTGCAAAACGCCTCCACACCACCACAGGAACACCTGCATCCCTGCAAAGACTTCCCATTCACATTAATTGCAGTGGGCTGTTGCCGACTTTTAACTTTAAAATGCAACAGGCTAAATGTGCAGTGTGGCTCCCTTTGTCTTTCAAGGTTAGAATAAAGATGGAGAAACACCGATGTCAGACCTTTTGAGTCCTTTTGATCTTGTGATGCAGCTGTGTGTGTGGTTGTGAAACCTCATGGGTGTGATGGCAAAGATGCCTTTAACTCCATTTACTTTTTTTCTTTCTTTATTCTCTCTGTCGCCTCCTTGTCTCTTGACTGTCATTTAGCTGCCACAGACACACTAGCAGCAATGTACACTAGCTCAACATTATCTTCCCCATGTGGGTGGCAGAGGATTGTAAGGCACATTAGAAATCCTACAGTGTGCTCGCCTTTTGACACCAAATTTATTCACTTAATTGCACACATAAATCTTGCACAGCAGCCCTTCTTATTCCGATGTGAACCTTTAGGAAGACTTGTGTCATCACAGACATGCTGTACTTTTGCCACTTCAGCTTGGTTAGAAATGCTTTTTTTTCCCTTAAAATCACAACTTGGCTATTAATCTAATATGTGAACCTAGAAGCACATATCAGCAGGGAGTGTGTTTAGCCAGGAAAAATAAATTGGCCAGTCAAGCGGACTGACACAGACTTCTTACTATCAGTTTTTCTTGTGTTATTATTATTATTATTTCATTTGTATCACTACTGCCTTAAAGTGACTGCATCAATTAAGGGTAGGACTCAGGGTTAGTTTGTCTTTTTTACACATTAGTTTTCATCTTTTAACATTCCTCACAATATAAAGCCTCTCTTTCACCACTCAGCCCTTCCTAGCTGTGGAGAGAAGCAGCAAAAAACCCAATTAAGCAGATCTCCTACAATGTGCCTTCTATTCAGTATCAGCACATTACTCCCACAGCACTACAGAATATTCAGCTTTCATACTTCCCTTGTTTTTTGCCCTTGATGAAAGCTTTACAGATTCAGACAAGGCTTTCTGCAGAATGTACAGGTGTCATGGCTTTAAAGGCAAACAAAGATGGAAGTATGTCTATTCAGTAAAAGGTAACTGGCATGAGAAGTGTGAAAATGAAAGGCAAAGCATCTCATTAGCATGGCAGCTAACGCTGAAACACCATACATACCTGCTTTCAGTGTCTGCACTACACTTTGGGGACAGCAACTCAAAAGACTTGGTGAACTTCACCACCTGAAAGATTAAAGAGGAAGAAATCGTGAAAGCTGTTATGGACACAGTATTATTCACTGAAGAAAAGATCCTTTACTTGGGTAAAACTAAGAGTAAACCAAGAGTGAATCCAGAAATGTCTTTCATTTGTTGGCAAGTGCTAAACAAAATAAAAGGCTGCAAGGCAGACCTCAAAGTGAGCTTCTTGCTGTTGGACAAGTAAGTAATATTAGCTGGCTTTTTTATGTTATGTGGTTTGTGCTGTTACACTTGCTTGATGTTTGGCTACATTAGCAAGGTTGTTGACTCACTTGTTTTTGATCATGAGCAGAGTTTTGGCCAGTAAATGTTTTAGTCAGGTGTTCGCGGGGGATGTCCTAATAAACATATCTTGTACTTTTCTATAATCTTAGCTGTTTTGGGGGATGTATGGTAATGTATGATATTTTTTGGCCTCAAATAGCCATTTAAATGAAACCGTGTGATAACTTTAGAGGGAGGTGAAATTACTAACAACTCACAGAACCTTAAATATGATAAGGAGCTGCAATGACACACTGTTTATTTCAAGATGTCACAAAACAAAAATGTTGAGATCCACTGGTTTATACTTTGTGATGATGCATTGATTTTTTTAAGCCTATAAGATTTGTTTTTGTGTAAAGTATTTATCTGAAAAGTAACAAGTAGCTATTGCTGTCAAATGAAGCGTAGTGTAGTAAAAGTACAGTGGCAGAAATGAGTATACTGAAGTAAAGTATGGGTACCTGAAAATTATACTCAAGTACACTACTTGTACAAAATGTGCATTATTATTACAGCACCAATGTTCAGACAGATAGATACATATACAGAAAGAAAAAAAGAGTACCGGTGACTCAATGTCCTCCAGCAACTGAACAGAGCAACGCTCACACTTAAGCAATGTCTGGGCACGGTGCATGATCTTCCTAACAATCTTCTCCAGGTCAGTCTGCTCTTCAAACAGGTCATTGACTACCTCCAAGAGTGCCTGAACACCAGTCAGAGAAAAAAAACACTGACATTACTCTCAACAATCTGAACAACAGGCTGATGTAAAACCCTCTAAATGAGATATCTGTCAGCAGGTATATTGTGAAAACCATTTAATTAAACATGTTTTGCATGCTCAGCTGTTAGAATACAATCATTGCTATTGTTATAATTCTTGAACCATAAACCAACATGATGAAATGACATGATTAGTTTTGCCAATAAAAGTAAATTAGGTTCTTTATCTGAGGAAGTGCCAATCCAATTTAATACACAAGCACATAAAAATCATATGGTGTAAAGGGAGCACTCCTCATTTATCTCCTCTGTTCTTTGAGCTGTGTTCTCATTATGGTCTTTTCCATCACAGATCAATGTTTGACATGAATTAGTGCATCATTTAACATTCCCTTGGAGATTTAGATCAGGACCAGGCTCTAGTCTGGATGCAGACCCATCCCCCACAGATCCAGAGAAAATGTCCATGCAGGGCTGCATGCTGCTCTGTGATCCCCCACTGCAGTGGCAGCAAGTGGGCTGCTGCTAATCAATACTCGTCCTCAATGTCAGCATCAGGGGGGAGGAAGTAATGCTGATCCTAGGTATGGAGGGGGTGTTATTATCCAGGCTGGCCCTGTGGCCCTTACCCGACTCCTGTCATACTCCTTCCTTGAGGCAGCAAAGAGTTGGGCGTTGGAAATTGCAATACCACAGAAAGGCAGGTACATCTGCAGCACCTGTGGAAATATTAAACATATATAAAGTATGCAGACGTCAGTCATTACTTATCTAAATGCAGAAAAAAAAGAATTTTGAAATTACTGCTGTTATATATATATGTGGTACATTTCTCTCTACTTGCCCAAATACTCATAACTGAGAGGCTATAATTTGTTAAATTTAGCAACACAGTGCTCATTGAAATGTGATTTGTACTTTTCAAAATTCCCTCTAATATCTTTAAATCTAGTTGCCGTGGCTTTCTGGGTAGCCCCTCCTGTTTTGTGAAATCATTCACAAGCACACTGGGATACACAATACACAGTCCTACCAATGGATTCATGCCACACTGGTCCTCTACAGATAGCTGTTACGCACAAAGAAGCACATAAGATGAGCCAACAAAGGCAGTGAGGAAGAATCTAGCTGGTAAACATGCCTGTAAACAAAGAAGGCTTGCTTTGCAAATGTTTCATAAAGACAGAAATATATTAGACACATTTGTTAGAGCTTGTGTTCTGGTGAGAAACACTCAATGTAAACAACTTTTATTTTGTTAAAAATCCCTGCAGGGAACCTCTAATGTTGTAGTCAATTTTGAATAAAGCTATTTGGAAAAATGAAGCAAACTAGAAGCAAAAAGTGAATGAGTAATATATTCAAACTAGAAAAACTTAGCTTTTGAATTGAAACAAATAAGAAATGGTCTCTCTCTGCCACCATTACTCGCTAGAACAAATAAATCAATTCAAATGACATTTTACCATTTGACTGAATGGTCTGACTTGCTGTGCCTTGGGCTGATAACATAAATTCCATATTCCACTCATATTTTCTTCACATAAATAATATAATCACTTTATTTGGCCAAATGACTATAGTTAATGAGTATCCTGAAATGGAATCAACGTCTTGGTTAAGAATCGAACTTCATTTCTTTCTTCCCTACCACTGGTTCACAATGAACATAAATATGCAAGCACACTTTACAGAGGATGCTGAGAGTTGGCTGCAAATGCATACTCAATAGACAGCTGGGATGTGAATACACGGGTCGAAATCTATATAACTACAATCACCCAACAGTGTAACCTTATCTGTGAAACGCTCAGCCCCCAGCCATAACATAGAATCAATAGGTTTTACGTTGTGTGCCTTCTTACTCTGCCTCTTTGTTTAATTATCTATCTTTCACATCTGGCTGCTGTGTAAACAACACAACTGGTACAACAAACCCACTAATATCTACCAGCCTTCAACTGGGCCTGAGGATAGGGACACTACAACAATACATGAACAGGAAGTTACTCATCTATGGCCTCTGACATGGAGACAATGCTTTCACCTTTTGGAAATTAATATATCAGATACTCATCAGCCACAAATAAACATGTTAGGAATAGAATCCCACAGCGCTTTGTTGATAACTGGGAAGCTTGTACATACTCAAAAAAACATAATCCTAACCCTAACATGTATAAAATATACTCATGTATTTCTTTTGTACATCTGGAGTTCCTTCTGTGTTCTTACAATTGATTTTTAAATTCAAATGACAATCATACCACTCTTATTGCTGCGGTTATGATACATGATATTACACAAGAAAAAATGTAGAAACACTGCTCTAAATGCTTTTTTCTTGAAATTTTAAATTCCCCCTTGCAGTCAAACAAGTCTCCTGGATTAGCTTTATCTCTTCAATTTCTCTGTTTGTTTTTTTTTGTCAGTGATAGCCTGACTGATATCTGATACTGAAGAGCATACCTACAATTGCAACAATGGGTTTTATACAAAAGAGAGGTTCCAGTGACAATTCAGCAAAAGGATGGGGAACATATATACACAAAAACAGAGTGGAAAACATGTTTATACATTAAAATCAGGTGATCAAATATGGTGATACTGTTAAGAATTCTGCTGTGTAGAAATTCAATCAATAAATTAAAAGCATTTCTTATCATTATGAATCTTGAACTACTACTCTGCCATGCTAATGAGTAAATAACTCATCTCACTTCATTCAGTCATTAAACATAATCAAGCACCTTATGCAATAGCTTTCAGACAAATAAAACAGATGACGCTCAACAATAAGCTCATACATAATGCTATTTCAGCTCTCCTATGGAATTCTCTGATAATGATCTTCTAGAAAGTCAGTGGCCATCAATAGCCCCAGCAGGAGCAGATTCATTAGCGAGCAGGACTTTGGGGATCTGGCTATGGATCTGCCTGTGGAGCAGGAAAACCCAAGAAAAGCACTGCTCTCTCTAATTACATTCTGTCAGGCAGGAAATTATACAAGGTTGCATTACAAACAAGACGTTTTTGCCTAGAGACCTGTGGATTGACCAGTAAAGAGTGGTTTAATAACGAAACTAACAGGCCAAGGCCTTAGGGACAGTCAGTTCATCTAATCTCAGTGACTTCTTTTTCTACAGCTGGAATTTCATATGAGGCAGGGGAAATCACAGAGCCAACCCTTGCTTTCTCCACTATCACGTGAAACAAACAACTGCTAGTTCAAATAAAAAGCTCTTTTCACTTTGCATGTGTGGTAAGGTGAGGATATTTTTGTTTTGCCAAGAATTGTTCACAAAAATAAAAATTACGTTTTACATTTCCTCTGATATCATAAAGGACTTCCTAGCTTGTATCAGCAAGGTGCACGGCAGTTCTGTAAATACACTTAGCAGTGATTGAAGGATCAGGAATCTACACTTATACAAATTTTACGAAGCAAGCTTTACAGTTGTATAATTAGAAAATGTAATTGCTGGGATTTAAAGGCACAGTACAAGGAATACACCACACCATTAAACACTGTACCATACCACGTGTGCTGCTTAATAGCCAGTATCGATAAGTAATCCAATTGTTCCACATATTGCAGGTACATGGACAAAAGCCAAGAAAAAAAGAGGGTCACAACAACTGAGCAGCAAGCCCAGTCTCTTCAATAAACACACAAATAGCGCAACTTAATGGCAACGTTTACACCAAAGCAGATTTTTGTGTGAAGGTGACATCCTTCATATAAACATCCATGGAGAACAGATGAGTCTAAACATGATGCAAAATGTCTAGTGATTTAGTATAAACAGCAAGAAAAGCAAATACAGGATTTGCTTGGGAGACCAGTGGTCCAGTCCGTTGCAATATTCAACGGTCAACTTTTACTTGTTTTTAATGAACTTCTACTACATGTGAATTTAAAAGAGATGGAAAAAATCTTAGTGTCAAAGTGCTACAAAGGTCTTTGCACCTTCCAGAAATGAACACTAACCTTGGAGGCTCCAGCAAACTATAAAAACACTAAAATCTTCATTTGGTAAAAGAAAATCATTTTGCACTGTTTGTTGAATGGTTACAGACTCTACCCCTTATAATGATCATCACTTCAAGGCCACACTGGCAGTAATTGCTTTGATTTTCTCTAAGGAACTGCTTAGAGGGTAGCAAGCCACAGTTCATTATATCAAAGTCAAAGTTCAAAATGAAGGCAGCCAATTAAAAGAATAGAGCAACATTTTTTACTCTGTGTCAGTGATGAGTCTACTTTGAAGTGTAGTAGTGGCACAAATCGGTCCAATGATGTCTTTTAGACACTCAAACCAGGTTATTGAGGCTCAGGATCCCCAATTATGTGTATTTTTACACATGGCCAAGCCTTAAAGACCACCACAGTTACAAGATAAATTACTGGAGTTTTTAAAAGCAGAGATCTAAGTGTTTTTCTGGAGGCACAGCTAAAACTTCATCATGTAACTGGTTACATGGTTTAGATTTTGTTATAAAAAAATGTGTGGACAGGAATTGTTGCTGGAAGCTGCCGTTTGTTCTAAGTTTTGCTCTGTTGTCATTACAGGTGGTGCTTCTTTTCTCTTTCAGGCAGCTGCAACTTCATTTCATCTAAAGTAGTGGGGTCCCTTACATAGCCCCCTCTACACTAATACCCACATTTTGCAGAGGTATCTTGCAAAAGTAGTTAAGTAAAAAGTAGACTACTGTCTTAAAAATATTCTAAAGGAGGAGCAGAAGTACAGCTTTCCAAAAGTAACATGAAAAGTACCAGGTGGTGGGCTACAACAGTATGAATAAGAGTGATTTTAGTCTTCACTTAAAATCTCTGTACTTCATGAAGTCTTTCTTTTTCTATATAGTTACATGGTTTATCTGTGGGACGCACACATTTCCTTAATCAAAATGATCAAGCATCGATGCCACCCTCTATGCAGAGCATTGATCAAGGCAACCAATAATCATTATCTGCCATATTTATGGCTGCATGTGCTCCAGCTGTTTCCCTTTATGGTTTCCCTTTTTTGCAGTAGTCCACTCTGAAATCACAACTGTTTGAGTAGGCTAAAAATCCTTAAGTGGCATCCCTCACGGTACATTTTCAGGTCCTATTCCTTTTTCACTTTGAAGCAAAATATACTCATTCTGTTATTTGCAAAAGAAAAGGGACTGTGTATTGTACCTGGTTGAAAAATAGTCGAGTAAAATTGTTCAGTGAAATTTCTTACTGGTTGCGCAGTGACCAGAATCCAAATTGTCAAAGAAGCACTCCTCTTATTCCTTAAAACAAGGTACTATTAAAAACAGCACAACAGATGAAGTTCAGATTGATTACTCACTTAGCCTGCATAGACTTCAATAGAGTGCATAGAGTCCCTTTTATAATATCAACTCCTCTATCTGTTCTGCTTTTTAATGCCAGTTAAGTGGGTCTGAATTGTTGTTGGGATTCCCACTGTTCAGTGCATTATCCACATGTTTTCCTTATCCACATTTTGCAGTTGGTTAATTTAAGAGCTCTGTAACTAGTTTAGAATGATGCACCGTATAAATCTGTTTTGATCTGATATTCTTCAGGAAAAACATGTGGCTCAAGGCAGAAATTGTGTTCTCTTTTATCCAGCCGCAGCTTCACATTGGGAAAATTTTCGAGAGTGGTTATGACAGTACTGCTGCGAGCCAATTTGACAGCAAGTTTGGCAGCCATGGGGAGCACAGCGGTAAGATAGACATGCTTTTTGACAATTCACTCACAGAGGTGTTAAACTATAGTGGCAAATGTAATCTACTGTACATGATGAAACATGCATCTAATTAAGAAAAATATTCAAGAATGGATATTACAGTTCATGTAAAATATATTACAATGTATTAAAAAATATGCAAAATAAAATAAAAGCTAAATCAAGATAATTGAGCAAGATGTGGAGATAGCACGACAAGGTCAGTTTATACACTTAACTTGAGTCAATAGCTATATTCCTGTATAGAAGATAATGAGACAATGCAACTGTACATAGGTTGAGCTATTATTAAAGCTCCCCAAGGGATTCCAATCCTGCAGGGTAGTCACAAAACATAATTAACGCAGCATGGGATTCAAAACCAGCCATATAATGTGTTTAAAAATCCTGTGAGGTTCAGTACATGTGAAACAATATTTGTTTCAATAAAGGTATACTAATAACATCTGCTATTGCAGTCTCATTTTAAGCTTTAAAAAGTGTGATACATTTTCTTATTACAAGGTCTTTTATAAAAGCAGAGCTGTAGCTGTGTGCTGTGCAGGGAGCTTACTGTGTTCTCTGATGCTAGCATTGCATTTCATTACTAATTCAGCTGTCCAAAGCATTAGTGTGATGTTAACGCAATGTGAAACCTTCTCAAAAACATGTGAATGAAAAAAAGAATTCTTTTCCTGCATCTATTTATAAACAATAGATCTCTAGCTCCGATGAAGAAAAAAATATTATAAATAAAAAAATGCAACCATTTGCTACAGTGAAGTCTATCTCTAAAATAAAAGGACAAATAGCGTTGTGCTTTCATGTTTTATCATTTTTCCCTTCAGGGGCTCATGGCTGCAATAACAGAGGAAGTCAGTGGATCGCTTGTCACCGACTTTCTGTTACATCTAGTCAAGTGTTCTGATAGCCTAAACACGTGCTCCACGTGCCTCTCTGATAATGGTAAGAAGTCAAGTAAAAAAAAAAATGAATCAGTGTGAGCTGTAACACCCCCACCTACTGCTTTCACTTATATTCATTCATAGAAATCCTTTTTGTATTTGTTGCAACTGCTAGCTTGACTGATCTGCGTAGCGAGCGAGCGAAAATACTATATAATAGTAGGGGCATAAACATGCTTCAGTCCTCATGGATCAAAAGTATGTCAAAAACATAATATATCTCAGACAGGTTACAGCATACCTGCTCTTCGTTTTTGTCCTGTAGACACAGGTACAAACATTAACACCTGGAACCCGCCTCCTATCAGGCTGATCTGTTGGCCACTGATCAATATTTTGCTGACATTATTTCTTTGACTCTCTAACTGTCGCACTGAGCACACAATTACAAAGACTGGACAGCCTCTGTGAAGTTATAACAACATTACAACAGGATCCTTTAAAAGATATTACCTTAAAACATTTAATGATGCTGAGAGAGAAGCTATGACCTAGCTAAGAACTGAGCACTGAGACACACACAGGGCAAATATGCTTCAGATCGGACTGAGCTGGAGGGATTATTTTAATAATATATATTACTTACTAGTTTGGGCACAGGAGCAAACAGAGAAAGAACAAACATTACCTGTTTATCAGACAACTGATATTTAGTTAGCATTGCTTGTAAAATATTTACTTTAAAAAGAAAAAATGCAAGATAGAAAGACAGAAGTAGAAGCATTTCAACTTTGAAGATAGTATGTGATGTGGATAGCACCCATCCATTCTGATGATAGCATTGCTTTTTCAGTGTTGTCACTAAAAGAAATATTGTAACTGTCAAAACACACAAAAAAGTCTGGCTTAAATATAAAAACAATGCATCAAATGCCAGTGTTCCAGATACATCCTGTTTAATATTTTTGAAACATATAATACCAATTAAGTCACATGAAATGGTAAAATGTAATTAGGTACTTAAGAGCTGTACTAAATGTACACATTCTAGGAAGTTGTAATATATTTGAGTATTTCCATTTAATGCAACTTTATACTTCAACTCTACTGCATCTTGTAGACAAATATTGTCTCTATCACAATTGTCTGAAAAAGTTAGTTACTAGTTACTTTTCAGATTACAAATTGTTTATACCCTTCTTGTTTAGTTAAACCTATCTAACTCCAAATTTTTATGATTTCACATGGGAATGTTTCTGATAAACTGAAGGATTAAGCATTCCGTTATGAGGGGAGAATTTCTGTAACTACCTATTAAGATAAATGAACCATTTAAACCCTTCAGCCATCTAGAGCAATGCAACACTAATAGCGATCTAAAACATCGAATAGCCTATTATATATATATAGCCAGGACAGTTTTTCTGCAGAATCAGTTCTTTTACTTCTGATGCTAAGTTCCTCTCAGAATATTCTTTCATTTACTTATGTTGTTTGTTAGTACCTAACTAATTGGCAGTGACTCACACAGTGTTTGTGGTTTTGCTAATGCAAACTAAGTCTCTCTACTGACACAACCACTCTGTGCTGGGGGTTTCAGGACTCTTTGCCAGCAACTGGCTTTCGAAATTGTGATGCACTAAAGCTAACTTTCCAGTTTAGCTTGAATATCCCATTTCAGGGGAGTGCAAAGACATTTCATTCGCCAGTAGAGGAATGTGAAAACGCCTCTCCAGTGACAAGATTTGTACAGATTGAAGTCAGTATAGTCCAGGGCTCGTCATTTTAGGGGAGATAAATGTGAGAAAAACACATTATTGAGTGGGAGGGTTCTTTTAGTTCATTTTGCTGATCATACCTACATACTAGTCTTTAAGTGAGGTTTTGAATGAAGGACTTTACTGGCAGTGAAGTATTTTCAAAGTTATATTCATACTTTCAGTTCTTTAAGTAAAGGAACTGAATACTTCTTTAACCACTGGTCATATGACCACAAAAAGGTTACCTAACTAAAGAATCACCTTACAATGAATGAAATGTGCATGATCCCCGCTGGCAGGGTCACAATGGAAACATAACAGATTAAAGGGACAAAATTTGAGAAATATCCCCATTTTTTACTTTAAAAAAATCATCTTGTTTTTAATATTTCTGCTACCGCAAGCTCCTGAGTATAACATTGACAGCAATGAAAAATGCCATCACCACAGCACTGCTATGCTTGTATGCCACCAACACTACATAACACTATTTGCCTGCAACAGAGTAACATCCCTGAAATGCCAAACATGAATCATGAAGCTTCCGATCATTTTACTTCAGGCCTGTTCTTCTCTCTGCACTATACCTCACTCTGCTGCAATAATAACAAGTTTAAGAGTCTAAAGCCACGATAGCTTTGTTATTTTACATGAAGCTCTTTAAATCTTTACTTATTCACAACCGTGCCTGAGTGCTATAGTCAGTATGACAACATGCTTACAATGACAATGAATTTGCAGATGGTTATCAGGCAAAATTTGTTTAAAATCTTAGCTTAGGCTAAGGAGGCACTTGTTAATAAACCAACAACTTGAAATTTTGACTTGATGATGGCGCTAAAGGAAATCCTGTGATATGACCACATGTCATCCAGGTGAGAAAATCCACTTATGTACTAAATTTCACAATTCCACTGCTTTTCATCCAACAGTTGTTCAAACATTTTACATTTGACTCCACACTTCTAAACACTTCATGCCAGAGGATCGCCATAGTGACTGGGATACATCGTCCAGAAACAACAAATATCTAAGTTTTGTGACAATCAAAGTGGTAAATGAGGAAATATCTTCATCTAAACCCAAAAGTGTCAACCTTGTGGTGGCCAGTATGATTCATCCTCTGGCATGTATGCACAAAATTTCTTTGATCTGTAGATCAAACTCATGGACCAACCAACAAATATTACTTATCCTGCCAAAGTGCAGCTAAAATGTTTGACCAAACTGCAATATGGCCATAGAACCATTTGGCAGTGTGACTTGATGTCCCTTTACTCATACTCAGCAAATCAATTAATGCACAAATGAGAAATAGCCTAAACTAAACCTTAAATATATATATATTTTATTAAATTTGTACATACACACATACAAATCTCTGTAAAGAATCTACCTTTACATTAGCAGATAATAAAAAATGAAATACACAAGGACTGGGCAAGTCAGTACATTAGAATCAAAGAAAGAAACAAAGTACATGCCAAGCAGGCAGCATTGTGTTATTGTCTTATCTGTGATCTTTGCCTCTCCCGTATACTAACAACAATTATGATGAGTTACCTTTTCATCATCTTCAGTGAAGAGTTCTCCACTTGAAGACTTGTTGATGGCCTGAGCAACTCCAATGATTTCTCCATCACTGTTGCGAATGGGCATGCACAAGAGCGACTTGGTTTTGTATCCTGTCAGCTTGTCGATTTCATCGCTGAACCGACGATCCTGCACGGTACAAAATAAAGACACAATGTAAGCATTGTCACAAAGATGCAGTTTTCCCTTTTAGTTTCCAGATGACACTGCAATTAATCAGGGCTCCTATCTTACAAACAAAAAGTCTTTAAAAGGGCAATATTTTTGACAACAGCATAATTTCAAAATTACTCGGTACATCTTTGCCCTGCTCCTGCACAAATGTCTGATGTGAAAAAAGTGATGCCGAGGTGGCTGCACTGTTGAACATCTCAGTAATGTAACCTTTAATTTCGTTAATATAAAATATGTGCTCCGCCAAAGTATAGAGGTTTGTTCAGATTAATCTTCTACACTGAAAAAGGGGCCACTAGCATCAAAGAGAAATAGTCTTTTTTGCTGTACTGTAAGCTACTTTTGTCTCTCAAATCAGTGTGAACAGTGAAATTGCTAAAAAAAAAAAGGGGGGGGGGGTGATGTCCCTCTTTTTTTGCCTTATGTTTAATTACTCAGTGTCAATTGGTGTCAATCTGTGGTTTGACACATCTTTGTTTAACTGACTATTGGTGTTGGTTTTCACGCCCTGAGCTCTGTAGCAGTGTGATTGATGATTTATTAACTGTGACAGATAAAATGATGGACTGGAGGTAAAAGATCTATCTCCCTGCTGAGTCTTCTTTTTTCTGTGAGTCATGCAAATGCGCACACGCACGCATGCACAAAGAGAAGCAGGCACCTGATAAGCGTCAGGAATGTTCACTGTCTCTCCGTGTTCAGCCACATATCCAATGATTCCTTTGCCCCACGGCACTTGAACTTCATCTGAATTCATTGAGGGCAAAACTGTGGTGCCCGCGTGCACATCAAAGAATTTGGACACAAGTGTCTTCTTGTTGCCCGTTCCCTCCACTAAGAACAAGGAGCAACGGTCTGCGTCGACCATGATACAAACAAACACGAGGATTTTGTAGCTGAGACTCGTTAGATCCAAGTCGTTAGATATGTCTTTTACAAGCTCCAGGAAAAACTCTCTTTCGTTGTGTTCTTTGAGGTAATATTTAAAGTCCACAGCTGTGGACGGGTACTGGGGAATGTTCACTCTGGACTCCAGCAGTGCGCTCAGGATGTGCGCAGTGGTCGGAGGTAGAGAGCTGGCTTTCCTGAGCAGAGCTCTCCTCCTCATGCTGGTCAGTGGCTCCTGGGCCCGAGAATTAACATGTTCATCATATGTCCTGTTGACATTGATGGCCTTAGATCTGGCGAAAGTTTTGCGCAGCTCCTTCTGCGAGGCTCTCCTTTGCAGACCATCACATTTGCTTGCCCAGCTGTCCTTGCACGCGTTGCTCTTCTCCTCCCGGGGTTCGGCGGGAGCTGCAGCTGTCGGACTTTTGCTTACCTGGTGATTTTTGAGCCATTTTTCAACCATGCAAAAATTCCCCTTTCTGTTCAGGTAGTCCTCGAATAACTCGGGATGCGAGTCCAGAAAACTTTCCACATCAGAGAACACCATATTTGGCACTGCCATGTCTGTTCTTCAAATGGTCCTCAGTGAACCAAATGTATGAACTCGCACAGAAAAATATCATCTATGAGGCTTTACTGAGGTTTAAAGTAGTGAATCATCTGAATACCACAACTTCCAAGATGCGCTATGCAGGAAACACCCCTGGAGCTCTGGCTACATATCCAATTCCCACTGTGTGGGGAGAAGGATGGAGATCCCCTTTGCGCGCCAGATTATTCCTCCACAGCATGTCCTCACCGTTCACTTAATTTAAGGAACATTTAAGGTAGATCTATGTAAAGCCGCGTGGGAGCAAGCTGAGGCTCACGCAGACCTTAACAGGCATCGGAAATCTCACTGAGAGCCACTACCGAGCATCACCGTCGTACGGGTCTTCTTGTGTGCAAATGACACTGGCTGTGGTCGGCTGTGGTTGGCTCGGTTCCGCTGACGCTTGCTTCGTCACAGACACAGGAGCTCCAGTTGGCTTCAGCATTCAGCCTTTTGGCTACTTGAACCGTTTGCCCTCCGTAGAGAAGAGTATGATGATGATGAGGAGGAGGATGCTGATCATAATTGTGCGCGATTGTGCATTAAATATGATGCATATTGTAAATATTACGGTATGTGGAGATGTAAAAATGGTGGATTAAAGTGGCGGACGTCTGCCCACTGATGATAATTATTTCAGCATTAATTCAGCACTATACTCCAGATTTATAAGGCTTCCTCAGAGCATAAGACCCCCGGGTCGGTATATCAACGAAATTATGTTTCAGTAGCGTCAAACATAATTGATTCTTATAATTCCTTGATAAGGCTTCAATTATTGTGTTCTGACAAGAGTAATCAAAGCAAATGACCGTCGCCGCAAGACAAATGTGTCTCATAGCATAAGACATTTAGCAATAACATAACAATATATTTATTTCCAAATTCCAAATGCTGAGTCTACGGTGGTTGGTCTTTACCATGTAATTATGTAACAGAGACTTTAATTGACAGGAGGATGTCAGACAATGTAATTCCTTTACATTATTAGTAAATCTGTCTGCAGGTGTGATAATTGAACGCTAGAGGGAGACATTCTCTACAACTTAGAATGTGTACAAAGCAACTCTGGAGCATAAAAAGCTGTGTTAATATCTTACATCATGGACATCCTTTGTGTAATAAGGTCTTTAAGAGTTAAGACACCTTCTGAATAGTCAAACACATTTATTATAACGTCATAACCCACACAAAAACCACAGTCTTTTCGGAGGCTTTTGTCTACATGCAGAGACCCAATAAATGCACTTTATCACTGTCAGCCAGTCAATGTTTTTATCCCAACAATAAGTCTTCTACAACTCTACTGAAGATAAACAACTTAATGGCATAACTTGCATCCTCAAAAAACATGCAGCATTTGTGACTTAAATATTAGCTTCTAGACTCAAAAAGGTTCCTAAAATGTAAATGTCAAGTCACTAATCTCTTTCAGGTAAAGACAAACAAACACACTCTTCAACAGACAAGCATTAGGTTGTGCAGTAGGTATGGCAATCATAAGGTAATGATATCATGAACATACAACACTTCAGCCTGTTCGGAAAAAGTTGACACCTGTGTATGGTCTTGCATCTTCAGTGTCAATGTATCACTTAAATTTGGTTTACAAATCTACATGAGCCAAAAATAGTTAAAACAAGGATATATTAGCACCCAATGCTTATATATTCTTTCATAAGAAACTCAATAGTGACTATATATTCACTTCTAGGAACATACAGAGAAGTGCTAACAGCTAACTAAATATGGCATAGTACAGATTTCAAATTGCAAGCGCTGCAATTTCATGATCAAAATAAAATGTATTACAGCATACCATTATAAATAAAGCATTTTGGTGTTACAGTGATCTCCTGGCCTAAAAATTATATTCTTTATATACATAAGGTAGATGCCTATCTGAAAATGCGAAAATGACCTTTACCACAAAATTCCTGACTATTATCATTGTATCTGACAAAAAATTGCAATGATTTCCTTTATTTTCTTTTGCATATCTCTCAGACCTACTAGAGTCAAATTACACAAAAAAAAATGTTTTGTCTCATTTTTATTTAACTTTTAAATTCAAAAATGACAATAAGATTGTAGAGGTATTATCAAACTGGAAGCAAAGGCCTCTTTGTTTTTGGGACAATTATTAAGACAACTTCATTATGAACCACAAAACTATTGAAAAAAAACTAATGATGACACTTAATTAGAAAACACAATACAGAGCTTTCAGTCCTTCTATTACACAGTATATGGTTTTAATAATTTATGTTTAAAAGTGACCTGTTAAAACCAGGGGATATAGTTTACTTCACCACAAAGGATTCTTGTCAGAAACAGAGGCACAGCTGTGACAAACGTATGCCAACACCACTCAGATTGTTTCACGTTTGCCTGATTTTGAAAAAGTAACAAGTCCGGGCTTCTTATGCAGTTTGTCAGGACACAGAACTTGGCAAAAATACTAAGATGAAAGGCTCTTTATGAAGTTGAAGACTTCAGATATGCTATAAGGTCAGCTCGTTCATTCTTCTTTTTGATGCCAGCGAAGATCATCTTTGTTCCTGGAATGTATTTCTTGGGGTTCTCCAAATAAATCATCAGGGTGTCCTCCTCCCAAATAATTCCTTGAATTAAAGTGAGCAGAAACAAAGAAGAACAATGTTTGAGCCATACAGTACAATTTCTAAGATTGGTCAAAATGTATAAATACACCAATAAACCCAACCTACCTTTGCTTTTGTTGGCATCAGTATAAGAAAAGCCCTCTGCCTGGCCTGTTTTGCGTCCAAACAGACCCCAAAGGTTCGGTCCAACCTTGTGTTTTCCACCGTTTTCCACTGTATGGCACTGGGCACACTTCTGGACGAATGCCTTCTTGCCTTTGTTAATGTCTCCAGGCATGGTTTCTTTGACAAAAAAAAATAACATTTTAGCTTTACGTCATTGTTAACTATAACTGAGTTTTGTAAATTAATTTCCATTGTAAAATTATATTTTATTTGGTTTTTTTCCCCTTAGCTTTTAGTTATTTCATAAAACAAAACTACATATCCTCCTTCAGCCACTAGGGGGGGGTTCTTCGAGGTTGCGCAACTCCTCGTTACCTTGGCATTGTTACAAAACGGGTTGGGGTAACTTTGCGTAATGAACAGAGTATCGATGTTTAAAAAACAAGCAGCACTTATGTAGGCTTATTATCCAAGTGATATGAATAATTCTAGCACTAAAGTGCCATTTGGCAACGGGTTTGTCTAACGGTATATTGAACAGGCCCATTGTAAAAAAAAAATTGTACGATACCAATAGAAGGCAAAAACGTTTGGACAGTATTTCGAGGTAACTGTCAACTGTACGTTAAATAGAGAAACTTTTATGGTCAACATAACACTCAACCTATTAAACCTACATTAAAAATTAACTTTCATTTCCACAAACAGGAGAACAGCGGGTAGTAGACCACGTTGCATATGAGAAGCGACCGGCATTTACAGATTTAGATCTAACAGAACTAAATTCAAACTAAAAAATAACAACCAGAAAAGTTAGACATTTCGACGACAAACTTCTTACCTTTTCTTGATATGTATTCAACCGACCTTTTCAAGACTGAATTCCTCAGCTTCTGTCCGCCTGCCGGTACAGTCACCAGTACTCCGCCAATGTGCTTCCGTTCCCACAAGTCACACGCACATATAACGTCATCAGTCAGCTGACCTGTTTCATCATCCCTGTTACGACCGTTACGACACACAGTTGTTAATGACTTTCATTACCTTATCATATTACACAATGGAGAGGCTTTACATCACATGGAGAAAATAATGTTTTTTTTATATTACTACCCACCAAATGTTACTTTTTTACATTTCACCGACACCACAACGAAAAGAAACGTGGGATTAGACTGATACATCCTATTTTTTTCTTTACAGCAGCATAATTTAATTTATATCTTTACAATCTCTTTGATAAACAATCCTTCTTGTGGTGTCAGAACATGTAATAAGTTTTCGTCTGCGTTTCATGGTCATGCAGTTTGCAAACATGCAAACTGTTGGGTCACTGCGGGAATAGAGAGTTAAAAATGATATCCCCTTCAAAAGTATAGACCTTGAGCTCCTGCATTGTCTTTTAACCCTCGCATTTTAATATAGCATATGAAGTTTCTCTACTGTTTTCGACCTACAATAGCCTCCAAATGAACGTTTTCAACCATGCAAGATTTGCTGTGGAGAATGAAGTTGAAATTTGAGTAGTCTATGTTAGAGTTCAGGTTGAGTAAGACAGACATTAAATCTAATATTCAACCATTTCTATGTGAGAGGTTTAAAAGTATTTATTATGAACGATCTCAATTTTCAAATGTTAATGAAAATAAAATGTTACATTATTTATACAAAAAACTTAATCATATTCTCTTTACTAATCATATTTTGGAAAGAAAATTTTAACTGTAAAGTATAGTAACTGTCTGTAGGCCTTGTGTAGTGTACCACAAAATTAGCACTCTTCATGTAGTGTTACTTCATCAAAAGTGCACACAAGCCTGTTCGCATCAAAATAAACAGCTAAATATGAAAGAACTTATTGTGAAGAATTATTCATTTAGAACAATTTATATAATAAAACATGATCGTAAGATGCATTTATAACCACTTTGAACTTGATGTTAAGGTAAAGCTTAGTGATCGACCCAATACCTTTAGCTTGAGCTAGCTTATCCTTTCTTAACCTATTACAATTAATTGTTTATTATTTTTCGATTATACTGTAAGCCATGTCGTATAATCTGCTAAGAAACTAGTGACTCAGTTTATCAATTAGTCTTGATGTGGTTTAACCTAATTGAGTAGAAAGTTAAAAGTTTTGTAATTTGGGAATCCTCATGTAAAGTGCCCAAAACTTCTTGGTCACTGTCCGCAGTTGGAACTGACGGAATGTTTGCTTGAAAACCGACAATTAGCTTCGAGGTTTAGCTAACGCTAATTCGTTTCAACCGGGCAACCATACAGTCTAGCTAAACTTGAACTCATAAAACAAAACAGTTAAAATGGCTGAATGCTTACGCGCAAGGTGACTATTTTCTCTTTGTTATCTTAAATTAACTTCAGTTAATAAGCTTTGATTGCTAAAATTTAAATTAGCATGTACTGCAATGTCTTCCTCACACCATATATGGGCTCAAAGCTCGTACGTTACTATGAATGCTGAGCTCGTCGTGTTGCTATGGTGATGTTACGCCATGATATTTTTTGGTGAGGCCATTAATCAAGTGGCGGACTGATACACATAATACTGTTGTCTAGTTCCAAACTTCTGAATCCACCTCGTTCACAGACTCTGAAGAATATAATGCAGATGGAAACAGAGTGAAACGAGTAGACCATTCTGTTTGATATCATCAATACATTACCTTGCTAAATGGAATCTTCAGGGTGTTCCCAAAGGTCCTAGATTTCGCTACTCCAGTCCGAAGTTTGTGTTACTCTATTGCCGTGTTTTGTGACCAGCCACTGTCGGCCGCTGTTCGATCCATCCCTGCGATTTCTTCCCGCTCAAAGCCGATCTTGCTGCAGGGAGGAGCGACCGGAGTGCAGTTCAGCTGAGCTGGGCATCACAACCCGCATTCAAGGAAACGGGCAAACATAACACTTTGTTGACTTTTCTATGATGCCTCAGCGTCTGCAACGTACACGTACGAAGATATAGATATATTCGATGTGGACACATATGGAAGCCGTTTGTCTTTGAGAAGCTGGGAATATCTACCCAGTCAAAGGAGACCCCCCCAATTGTTTCCTGCGCCAAGAACTGTAAAGACATGGTCATTACACTGCATCTGTGGTAAGGCTGTAAGCTTTTCTCTTCCTCCTTCGAGGCAACCTCAATGTTACACTTGCTTATTTTGAGGGGACTACCGCGTCGAAACAGTGCTATGTTGAAATAAGCTGTTCAGCTTCTGCGTTGTTGCTGTATTTATCCGCTCTAACTGAGACCCCAGCATCTCATCCTTTTGTATTTGCATCCCGAGTGAATCACCGAGGACCAGTCAGACATTACCACCTAGCCACCGCTTAGCTAGCTGCTACTAGTCTGACACAGAGATGAAATGGGATGACCCTCCGACCGTGTATCAAAACATGCATGTCCAAATGTCATCATGCATGTACGACCCCTAAAGCCATGATGCTGTGCAGTGGAGTAATGAAACAGTCTGGCAGCCAACTCTGTAACTGACTTTGATGATGTAAACGTAATGCGTCACTGACATTTTCACCTTTTCAACTGAGCTTCATGGCTTCTTCTGCCATCCCATTGGACATCAGTCTTTTCATATTTTGGAGCGTTATCGATGAGCTTGATCTCACTCACAATCGTTTATTTTCCGCTCATTGGGTTGTCACTGTTGAGATGTCAACTAATTGAAAGTTAGCCAACTCGTGTCACTTCACAGAATTGGTCCACAGTATCACTCTGCCTCCTTTTTTTCCAACTGAAGGTCAGTCAGTGACTTTGCAGTTGTTAAAAATATCCCCAAAATCACGTAAATTAAAGGACAGCAGAGGGGACCGGAAGGCTTCATGCATTTATAGTTTGTCACTGGCATGCTTTGTTGAAGAGATGTTGCTTTGATCAGCAGTGATGATTGATTTTCTGATATATTTCTTGGCTCGGCCTGAAGAACCCTCATGCTGAAGGTGTCCCTGTCCCATTTAGATGAAGTCTTTGCAGAGCTAATGTGCCTTATCCCTTGATAGAAGGAGAGGGAGCAAAGCGGCAGCCAACCTCACTTTAATGCTCAAAATATTGTATTCAGAGCAAATTTTTTCTCACATGACTTTATCACTATCACCAAGGGGAAAGCAGATAATCACTTCTTCTGATTTATTTAATATGCTGACACAATCAAGCACTAAATTCACTGCAAATTAAAGCAGTTTCTAGATTAAGATATGGTTTTAAGGCCTATGACTCATCTATAGCCGCCCCTTTCATTTGCTTCAATGATTATCAGTAGTATTTCGTTTGTTTATTCTCTTTTACCAGCCATATTATTAATTGCTTTTAAATTTTATTTTCTGGAAGTGTGGTGCTTGGTATTTTCCAAACTTTAGAGATACCAGGTTAAATATAATATCTTTGTCCCAATACCAAAATGATTCACTTTGTTATACTGTAACCTGCTAATAAAAGCAGGTTTTCCCTTAAAGCCTCTCTCACCACTTCGTAAATGTGTAAGTGATGTCTTGACACAAAAAGTGTAGATGGATAGTCTGAGTTAGTTAAAGCAAAGTTATTATGGTGTAAATGAGGCAACAGCTGACAGGATCGTACAAGATTTTAGTGCCTTCAGTTATGCCCAATATGGGCACAAGTCAGGCAGTACTTCAGAAGTATTGCAGTGTGATACCCAGCTCTACCTAGATGATGTAATGTGTGCAGCGCAGGATAAACTGGCTGTGTCCAGCTAGAGTTGTTAAAAAAAGAAAAAGCCAGGTCTACTTTTAAAAGATGTGCTACTCAGTGCTTCCAGATGTCACACATGATCTACATCCATTCAACACACAATTTTACACCAAGGTAGATGGTCAAAACACTGCTGTGCTGATCGATATGCATTATTAGCCAGTTGTAAATTCAGCCAGTTGTTGTCCTTGAAGACCCTGTAACATAATCTTGGGACATGAGTCTGCTTTTGTTGGCCTGCTTCAATTATGCAACAGAGAGGGGAGATCAGCAAACTTGGTTCACTGTAGAGTGCTGGTCGATAATGTGATATTGTGGGTGGCTTAGATGTGATGACAACATAAACATGAATGCTTTTCAACCCCTATTAAGGCACAATTACCATCATGCCTCATCATATTACATATTTGTGATGAGTGAGGCCATTAACATTTGTGAGGCCTCACATTTAATGTGCATAACAGCAGCAGACATCCAAATGAACAATAAAGGGGACTCTTATTTTTAATGATTCTTTGTTTTTTCATTGCTTTGTTTTACTAGCTCTGGGTCTTGCACTGTTGCTTGACACACTTGGGTGTCTAAATCTCAAGTTTTTTTTCTTCATCCATCTAAGATCTCACAGAACAGGGCACACAATGAGTGGGATTACTGTTGCCCTCTAAACCTCTTTCCAGACAGCACTGCGTCGCTCTCCCTGGCTTCACCCACGTCAGGACAACTGATAGTCACTGCTTTATTTGTTATACTCTATTGATCCCTGCAGAAGAAATTTTACTTTCAATCACCAACGCCCGTTAAGGTCACAGCATACATTGGACCGCAAAAAAAAGGCCTGGAGTTGATCAGAATTTGGCATCTTGTTCAAAGACATTTCAGTCAGAGCAAACTGTAATTGCAGGTGACTGAATGCGAAGTCTCTGGCTGTCACTGTACCACTTTGTTTGAAATTCATACAGGTCCTTATGACTTTATTCTTTAAAAGTCAAACAACTCCCCAATTAGTTATTCACATGATGTCAGGCACTGTAGATGTGCTTGCAACTGTATTTGATGAACTAGATGTCTAGAAAAAATCCCCAAGAGCCTGTATTATGAACTAATAAACCTTAAACATTTGTATATAGACAACCAGTGAAATATTTTGGTTTGTCTGACATTTCTGATTACAGTAGTACAGTATAATGCAGCAAGGCTTTTCATGGGCTCTGTTGATGCTCTTAAACAGGGGAGGACTTAAACAGTGTTAGACGCCCATCATAATTCCCTACAGCTTAATGTGATGGCCTCAAATTACTTGTTTAATTCAACCGTCAGTCCAAAACCTAATTTTCTTTAAGTTTACTGTCATTTGCAGAAGCACCAAATCTTTACATTTCAGAAACGGATATGAAATGAAGCACTAACTACTTTAAAGAGTCTTTAAAAAATCAAGCAAAAATGAAAATGATAAGGGCAAATTCATTTTTATGTTGACCAAATATGCTGCTACTGTAGACATCAGAGTTAACACAAATGAAGCCTTCTCCTGTTTATGCTCAGTCATTAGAGATGTGAGCTTGTTTTAACAAAGTATCTCCAGAGTTCAGTTTAAGGAACCTCTTATGAATATGTGACCTTAAATGAAACTTAGCAAGAAATTTGTTCTATAGTTTAGAGCCAGTTGATAACAGGATGAGGTTAAATTATTTTTCCCACAAAACATCTCTGTGGTAGTTTTCATCAGTACTTGTAATTTAGGAAAAACATTTCCCCAAATACTGTTGCTTTTCTGTAACATTAAGTAAGATATAACTTATTTTGCCTATGTGATTTAGCTGAGGATGCATTCAGTGTGAATGAGAGAAATGAGAAGGGGAAGTGAAAGCATGTTCTTGCTTACTTACTCATTTAAGGGATGTGGAGCCATAGAGCTGTAAACTTAAAATAGTTATGAGGAAATTGCACAGAGGATGGCCCAATTCTCATAAAGAATACTTGGTAGTATGAAATGCATAAGCACAAACAGACAGGTTACATATTGCAGAACTGCAGTTTTTAAATTAATCTACAGTATGTTTTCTATAGATTTTTGCACACCACCTATCCCTTTTGTATTTATCTATATATTATTTCATAAACTTCTATTCCGTCACCATACACCAAAAATGTGTGATGATGTCTCTTATAATCTGTTGTTTGTTGCTTTTGCATAGCTTCAAAAATAAAATTGGCCGTGCAGGCATAAATTTAAGTTACAAATGCTGTATGTGCTTCCTATATTTTTTTAAATGTTTTGCAAAGTCACACGATTGTTTTCACAATTCCTCTGATTTTTTTTTTTTAAATACGACACTTCCCCATACATTCTCAGTTGCTGTTACAACTCTAATGGTGGTGATGGTAACACAGCTAAGATTCATTGTAGCAGTGAATGAGCCCTTAAAGTCTAGTGGCATTTTACTTCAACTTGAGGCATTAAAAGAATGTTGTCAGAAGGGTCCTTTCCCCTCCGTTACATAGTAGAATCGTTGTTGCTTTATGTGACTGAAAGCTCCTCTTTGTCAAGAAGGAAACATCCCAACTGTATTACAGTATTATCCGAGCTTCAAACTTCTGAAACATTCTTTCTGAATATGAGTTGGATTATAAAGTGCATCAATAGAGAACATGGTATAACATAATAAGCAGTTTGATTTATGCAGTTATAAATCATATTAAATGATAAATGGTATTGTTTTTTCCCTTCCTTTATTAAAACATCTTTACGAACAAAAAGTTGACTCACATGAGACAACACTTGAGTTAAAAACAAAAAAAAACTCAAATAATGTTACCTTGTCAGGCTGCTGGATTCCTGAGAATTTTGAGATCATGAGGGCAGGGCTGAGCCACCTTGAACAACCTTTATGATGATGATTGCTGAAATGCTGCGATGATGGTTTACAGGTTCATGTGACTGATTGTACGGTTGCTGCAGATAGCCAAAGTCTACACCCAAAACCAATGATTCATCCTACCCGGATAGTTATGTCCAACAATATTGACAATGCCAACAATGTGATAGATGCTTTGTGTTTAGGTTGAGCAGACACATCAGTAAACAGTGCTGTCAGTTTGACAAAGGATCAATACAGTATGAGTAAAAACAGAATACATAACAGCAATACATAAATACAAACAGGCTTAATAAATTAATGATACAATTTTTTAAACTTCTGTTAAACTTCTGGAATCCTGGTATCCTGGTAGATGCTGCTATAGCGTCTTCCCTCTGGAGCGTTTTCAACCTTTTACAACATATTTCTTGAACAGTATGTTATTGGCATCATAGGATACACACAATCATTTAATTCTAACAGTTTTGACTAATCTGATTTAATTGGTTGGACATTGTTCTTGAGCTCTTGATGAGGTGTTTAAGAGGTGTCATTATAGCATCCACATGGCAGTGCCTGCCTTGCCCTACTGCTTAGAGGACCATAATCATGGTGACTGGATTTAGAAGATTAAGCTCATGACTAATCAGGTCCTGATTGGGCCTTCCCCAACATTGTAACTAGCTTGGCATGGAGCAACACTGATGTCCATCTAAACAGGAGTCACTTTTATTTTTTGCGCATGGAAAATTTAACACAATTGGCTATTCCTCACACCACAGATTTAAACTTATAAAAACTTCTGTATTGCTCAGTTCAGTCAGACAGAAAAGTAATTGACAACTTTTTTGATAACTATTTGTCTAGTCATATTTAATATTTTATCACATTTCAAGTAATAATATTACTGGGTTTCATACTGTTATGTAGGGAAAAACAGGATTTTTGGGAAATGCACCTCTTTTCAATGTTTTCTAGAGTGTTTCAATCCCGTTTTATTGTTACAAGGGTACCAATATGTATCTTGTCAGACTGAAATTTTAACTCAAAGTTGCTTTTCACAATTCTAGGCATCTTTGCATATTTTTTGGGCTATAAATGGCTGCTTAATTTGCCATAAATGTCACCAAAGAGACTCAAATTTGTGGCTTAGAAACAAGATTGAACTGTGAATTAGAAAAAAAAAAAGTTCTTACTGAAAGCCTTCCTTCTCTCTGCCTCCTTATTAGGTCAAGGAGAGTGGATGTATTAAATAGGCTAAGTGGAATACACTATCTGAATGGACTTAGCGCCTTGTCTTACAGTAGCTTAGATCCTTGGCTTAAGACAGGGCAGGGATGATGACCTTGTTAAAGGGTCTGAATTATAGATTATAGTGTGTGAGTGCACTGCGCAGTCGCATGTGAGAGTGCATACTGCTAAAGTGTGCAGAGCTGCTAGGGGAGTTTCCCTGACACATGGGGGAGCACATCCTGTAGTTTAACCACAGGGTGCTTCAGAGTTGTATAAAATGACCGCAAACCGTCTCTAATGCAACATATTTACCACTTGCTGGTCCTGCACTACCACACAGTTTTGTCTATCAGTGTTTTAGATCTTGTATTTGGCTATAACTACTCGTTAAACTAATATTATTACCACTTCAACTACTACTAATAATAATAGGCTAATGATGATAATAATGGTAATAAAATTTCAAAGCCTTATGAAACTCTTACAGAAGTGTACAACACAGCACCACAATCTAGTACTGTGTCATAAAGTGGTCATTTTAACGAAAAATTATTTAATGTGTCACAGGAAGATTGTTTGCACATGTAGATTGACCCCATTTATATTGTGCCTTTCTATTCTGTTGACCACTCAAAGTGCTTTACACTGCATGTCAACATTTACCATGTCAACAAAGCATGCCATGGCAAGACCAGTTTGTTTTTTGTATTTTTTTTTATGTCCGTCAAAATAATATCATCTAGAAAAGGTAACACTTTTATATAAAAATAAAGCAAAATTTCTAAAATTCTCAAAATTCTAAAGCTTCCCTTGAAAAATATCCACAATATATTGGTAATGTCCCAGTTATTTACTAACCTTTTTTAACCCTAATCAGACGGAATGCTTATAAATACTGTATGTTTTCTTATTCCCAAAAATCAGATGATCAACTTTGAGGTGCTTGATAAAATTATTCTGGTACTTGCCTTGTAAAGTTCCAATGACATCCTCACTACCTTAGTTTTTAAAACAAACAGGATTTGTTTATCTGTTATCTTACAGTCGATGTAGGTTTTTTCCAGTACTGAGACCTCCCGAGAGCTTAGACAATTACACAGCACCACCGCAGGCAGTATTATCAGCATCAGCATGGAGCAACATGGTGCCATGGCTAATGATGGATATGAACACTCCCTGTTGCGATCTGAACATAAGGTTAACAAGACATCTAGTTTATTTATTTAAGATACTTACTTGCAGATACTAACCAGTGTTTAATAGTTTAAACCAGTAGAAGATATTACAGATGATAAAAGCTAGCTATCACTGGTTTGTGACCATTCAGTAGAGCTGTAGATAGTTTTCTATATTGATTTGGTATTCTCATCTAATTACCTTCATTATCTTAGTGATAATTAGATGTTTAAGGATTTATGTTGCTCAGTCCTGAGGGATCTTCTCAATATCCTGCAGTGGAGCTGGGGCACTGGCTACAGTCTAATTGACTAGATAAAGTGTTGCGATTAATCTTTTGTTCTGTAAAACATAAGACAACAGAGAAAATTTTTCAGAGCCTGAGGCAATGTCATTAAATGTATTGTTTTGTCTGAGCAGCAGTCAAAAACTCAGAGATATCCAATTTGTTATAATTTAAGGCTGACACAAGAAAAACAGCCAATTAAGAAAAATAAAGAACATATTTTTTGTTTTTGGCTTATAGGCTATTTAAACTGCTAGTTTGCTTTTGATCAATTCATTGAATAATTGTTGCAGCTCTACAAAGATGAGCTGTTTCTCAGGTTTCAGCTTCACAAATTAGATTATTTTCCTGCAGCAATCATAGAGCAAACACAATGAAAGATTCAGTCAGTAATGTAGTCATACTGAGAAGAAACTTGAAAAAACATGCTTCAAAGAATAGCTCAGAGTGTCTCAAATGAACATTCTGAGTTAGATTAACATGGAATTGTGACTAATTTCTTAGAGACTAAGCCAGACTAAGCGTCGTTTGATCAGTGTCAGTGTGGCTCTGTGTCTGGTAAAAACAGCACTGCAACAGAATCAGGAAGATGAGGTAGCTGTAATGGTGTAACTTCCTGACCTCTGTCTTTCAGATGAACAACAAGCTGTGAGCGTGAGACAGTGTCAGAGGATGTTCCTGATCCACGAGGCCCAGTTCTGAGGGAGGCCCACAGAGCCAACTGGTGCCCAGCATGTCTCACCACCAACACTACCAGCGAGGCCCTCAGGGTCGCACCTTGAGCTCTGAGGAGAGGAGCTCCACGCCAGTCAACAAGACCTCCACACCGGTTCACAAGAGCGCCTCTTCCTCTTCTTCTTCCCAGCGCGACAGCCGGCAGGTAAGTGCCAGGCCACAGGAGGAATCTGTCAGTCAGTAGTTTCTAGGAACAGCTTTCCCTTGAATGAATGTGACTTGAGCAGAGGTAATATGGGAGTGAATATTTTTTGAGTTGCTGCAGTCTTCTGTCAGTAGCAGACAGTTTATTCAACAGAAAAAAAAGCAGATAAGAGTGAAGGGGGTCGGCCAGGATATATAAAATCCTGAAATACTGACTCAGCAGCTTCAGTTTGTGAAATGAAAACAGGCAAAACTATTATGTAATGAGTTGGGCAGTTTTTATGAAATCAGCTGCCACCATTTTAAGAAAAACAAATAGAGAAGCTTCAGATTTTCTCTGCAAACCCTGCTCATGCTTCATGTGTGCAGGTAGTGTAATCGTTCTCCAGGTTTGTCCTTGACTAAAGACTTGTTGTTGGCCTGAGTTCAGTTTAGTTTCTTGTCACAGGACAGTCTCAGTTAAGGCTGCAGTGCCCACACTAACACCAATAGTGCGGCTTGTTAAAAATCCATCCAATCACCCAACAGTCAGATTAATGACCACTTAGGCAGATAGGGAGGCATCATGACCCCCTTCAAACTGAATGCCAAATTCTCAATCTGTCAGGAATTTTGCCAGGCTCAAATCTGGGGTTAAAATCTTGTCTAATCTGCAGTGTCTGTTTAGTTAAATAGAGAATTGTTTCAACCAGCTGATAAGTTAAATCTGGCAAACTGTTTTTCTTTTTAACCTTGCCGATAAATTCGGCACAGAGAATAAGCTCCTCTGATAATGACTGATGATTAATAGTTTATTCCCTGTAAAAAGTCAATTTGAAAAAGGACCAATTAACTATCAACCCCACATTACCTTATCAACAGATTAGATGACTAATCAGCTCAGATAGAACAGCCCTAATTCCCTGAATAGTAAGTAAAAACCTTGCAGAGGCATGGTAAACAATGAGACGCTCTTATTTCACAGTTCACAGGACAAGTGTTTAAACTTAACCCCTGCAGTAAGCAATCTGAAGCCCCCAGCCCTCTTTATCTCACCGAGCTGCTGTGTCACTGTGGCTGCGCAGAAACAGGACACCGAAACTGGAATCTCTGACATCACAGCTTTTCCGTAGGCACTGGGTGATGCATATTTCATGAGGGACAGGCGGAGGCTTGGTGCTCCACTGAACATGTGGCACGCTCTGGTATGTTGTGTAGAAGCCCAGCTTGTGCAGAAGGTGGCTCTTTGAAGAGGAAAAGGAGATGGCTTGAGGAATGGGCTCCCGTTTGAAGCACACAGTCGATGTCCTGCTGCTCAATGAGGTGGATTGTTAACCCTTCCAACTCTTCAGTTCATTATTCCTTTTCTTTAACGTCGCCCACCTTCCTCTGATAACAAGGCCCTCAGACACTGTGTAATCTTGAAGACAGGGCAAGGTAATCTACTAGCCTTTCTTTTCTTATGCATCTTTCTTTGTGTTTTTAATAAGGTCAAGTGCTCGCAAAAGAGTCAGCCACCAAGACATCAGCCGACTGAAATCTTTGTTCAGTAGATTCATTTCGTTCTGTACACCTGCATCAAGTCCTTAGTGGTATATTCAAAGAATAATATAATTGGCAAGTATGTCTTGTATGTCCTGGGTGGGGGCGTCAGTTATATTACGTAACCTTCGTATAAGGATTGGGCAAATCATAAGTTCTCATCATGTGTGAAGCTCTATATAGTATCAGCTGCTTAATGGACCTTGTGGCAAGATTGAACTACTGCTCTCAAGGTCAAGAATGAAATTTTATAAATTATTAATCCAAAGCAGTGTCTTGTACAAGTCAACTCTGAAAACACTGCTGATTGCTGATTGATTTCTGAGGATGTCCTCAGCATATATGAAGGGCCAACCTACCAACCTATCATTTCAAAGTACACCCACTGTTTTAAATGGGTGAACACACGCAAAAAAGGGTTATGAGGTGTGTCAAACTACCTTGACGTCCTTACACCGACCTTCTTTTCAATTCTTGGAGCATCAAATGAGAACCCAGCAACCTTAGCTATTTAACTGCACCTGCAGTGCCTGTTTAGATAGAGTTAAAAGAAATAAAAGCTAAGGTGAGAGAGAGAGAGAGAGAGAGAGAGCACACACAGCTGGGCCCCTTTCAGCTCTGCAGGCTGGACACACTGCAATTAAAATCTCATCAGTAATGTTAGAATTCTGAATACTTACCTCAGTTTGTAAGGAGATAAATGTAATAATTTACTTGCATGACTACGAGGAGACAAGAGGTGAGACACTCAGAGCCGTGTAATGTAATGTCATTGTTCATACAGAGGCTGTATATGTTTATGTGTGCATATGTGTGCAGTGCTGGGAATTCCTGTGCCCCACGAGGTTGTCTCTGTGTATGTGTGTGTGTATATATATATCAGAGGCAATCTCCACCTAAATTGCAGTGTTTTCCTGCATCAGAGCCTCCTTAGTGTGTTTTGTGCAGGGAGTTTACACTGTACAGCATATGCAGTGCAGTACTTCCCCAGAGTCATGCAGAGCAAGCACAGTAGGTGCTGAGAAAAAGCCTTAGCTAGCTTAGCTGAGCCTAATTTTTTTGAGCAGAAATGTTGGGGGAAACCCTTAATGAGATCCAGCCCCCATTTCCAAATCAATACATGTCACTTTGCCCTCTGCTGACGACTTCTGTTCACTCTGGAGACCCTCATGAGAGCAGTCAGAGGCACCACCTGTAGTTTGCACAGACAGACACACAAACACACACACACACACACTTTGATTCAGGATGTCGATGCAGCTCTCAATTCTTTCTCTTGCTGCTTGTCATTTCCTGGTTAGATAAAAGGTTGTAAGCTCAAAGATAGCAGGAGGAATAGATGGAATCACATGCCCAGTTTGCTGCAAATATTTGAGATTTTGGTTCCTTTAATTTATGAGAACTGAGAAATCAGTGATTATCACAAGATTATCAGCTGATCTAAAGTCAGATAGTAGCAGTTTTAATGATAATGACCAGATCATACTGGTATGACTGTAGATGAAAGAATGATGCAGTACTTGCCCTCCCATCCCCCATAACTGCTTAAATCGGTATAGACTCTCTCCTGTAATCTTCATCTTAAAAATGTTATTAAAATGTACATTTATTTATTGTACTACTTGGTTGTCAAAGGGTCTAACGTGTTGGTTCGACATGACTGATCATATAGTTTTACTTGGTATACAACAGACCAAATTAAAAAACAAAGGAAATAAACTGGAAAATAAAATGTCTTAAAAAAACAGCACACAGAGGTGCTTTTTATCCTCACACAGTCTCTCCAAGTGGTGCCAATCTTTCCTTCAGTTTTTCTGGTTTCAGCTGAAACTACGCAAATCCCTTTGCGATATGAGATTTTTAGAATGTCCTGCATTCAGATTTAGACTGATCCCAAAGTGGTAAATATTCATTTCTACAGGGAACCTTGTAACTGTACCTTTTGACTGACTGTTTTTAAATAGAAAATATATAAAATAGTCTCTCCAAGCTCAAGAATTAATTTTATGTTTCACATGTTCCTCTAATATTTCTGCTACAAGTCAACCGGTCACACATGTTGACTGTGGGTTTGTAACTGAATAAGTGTGCTTATGCGCAGCCTCTCAGGATGCTAACTCCACATTCATGTGACCACCCACCTGCTCTCTTTTAAGCTTTAGTGCTGAGCAAGCCAGACACCAGAGTGAAGTCCATCCTCAGGATAAGTCTTGTGTGGTTATGCTGAAACATCATTGTTCAGTTGTGATTGTGGAGGAACATGTTACAGTTAAACGGCCTCATAGTACTGTACTGAGATAAGGCTAGTCATAAAATTTGTTTTGTTTATTTGTAGAGGGAGAGTGTGTATTAGTGAACATTTGCATGATATGTGCATAACCCAATCACAGCCAGTAAACAACATGATATACAACAGTGCAGTACACAATAGGTGAAAAAAACAGCAGCGCAATAAGTGAACATTTTATCCCAGGATAAAATGGGATGTTGCTCAAGACGGATAAGACAAAGTGTTAAAAGTGACAAGTGCTAAAGTGCTTATGTGTTTATTGCAAAGTATTTAATTGTTAAGTGCTTGTATGTTTAGTGCACATAACCCTATTGCACTA